>JANIJH010000001.1:25414890-25436243 GCA_024520975.1 Erythroxylum areolatum
GTACTTTGTTTTTGTTGGCTTTTCGCATTTGATTCGTATTCGTTTCCGCTTTCGCATTTGACCTTCACTCTATGTTTTCCGTTCTGCCGATTTTTTTCGATTCCTTTAGATTCGAAAATCGTTTCATTTAAGTTCCTTTCGTGTTCGTTTCGGAAAGCTTGTGTTTCGTTTTCCGGTTGGGATCCGGTTCCGAGATCGGGTCCTAACATATAGCGTGGACATGATAATGGCTAGATGGTGTTATAATTTAGGTATAGCATTCAATGTTGCCTAATCTTGTTTTTATCAACCTATGATATATGTTACCACCTCCTACATTATGGGATACGAAGCTCCTTCAATTGATGACTATAGAGGTAAACTTCTTACTAGCTTTGTTTATGAAATAAAAAGTTATTTGGATGAAATAATAATGACTTAGGCTACTTATAAGTGTTTAATAATGTGTAATGGTTGGAAAAATAGAAGATATAAGCTTATTATTAATTTTTTGGTTTATTTTATAAAGGAGACAATGTTTTTTAAGTCTATTGATCATCTCACCTTGTTAGGAATGTTGATACTCTATTAAAAATATTTGATAAAGTTGTGAATGAATTTGAGCTAGAAATACTATTCAGTTCATTAATGATAATGATTCTACTTATAAAGTAGCTAGAAGAAGATTGCAAAGCAAGTATATTTCTTTTTATTAGACTCCTTGTGCTGTACATTGTATTGACCTGATATTGAAAAATATAGAAGATGTAAGGTATTTTCCTATTATTAATGATACTATGCAGAAAATAAAAAAGGTGACCAAGTTCATCTACAATCATGCATGAGTCTTGAATTTAATGGAAAAGGATTTCATCAATGGTAGGAATTTGTATCATCTTGCTATTACAAGATTTACAACTAATTTCTTATCATTTTAGTATTTTATCCTAATGAAAGAGTTTAGGCAAATGTTCACAATTCATAAATGATTTGTATCTCAACATGCTATATCTAATGTTGGATTGTAAGTTTCTAGAATTATACTTAAAGATAATGAATTTTGTTCATGACGTCAATTTATCATCTGAGTTTATAAGCCTTTGATAAGGGTGCTTCGTCTGGCTAATAGTGATGAGAAGGTAACAATGGGTTATTTTTATGATGTTATGGAGAGGGTAAAGGAAGCAATCAAGGTCAAGAAAGACAACGTTGCTCTCTATTGTTTGTAGTTGAGACATTTTTAAATCCTACTATTTATTTCAAGCCAAGTTTTACAAAGAAAGCTAAAGTTCACAAGGGAATGTTATTAACTATTACAAAAATTATTGCCCATGAGATGATACAAGATCTCCTAAGCTCACAATTGGAGATTTATAAGGATGCTTTTAGTGATTTTGGGATGCCAATTGTGATTCATCAAAGAGAAAAACTTAATCCAAGTATATATATTTTTCACTATTTTTACTTATTAAAAATTAATCATCACTTTATTTTATTTATAATGCCACTTTTGTTGTTTTACGATTACTTAACGAAACCAATTTTGTAACATCTCATTATCATAGGGTACATACCAAAACATCCTGTGGACATTTTAGTACATAACCTATAATAATGGCATGTTAGAATAGTAACTACAGTCCGTTAATCATGGCATCATCATAAATACATAAATGTCACCATATTTTAAAATTGAATCCTCATTTCATTTCATAAAAATCGTATATATACATTGTAACTTTTCAGTAACTTCCAAATATGTACAATGATTTAAACCTAATACAAAACATGCTACATGAAAGAGGAATTAATCAAAAAGTCTAACTAAATCCTTTAGTCTCAGCTAACTGACCTTTGAGTCATTTCTTCACAAAAGTACAAGAATGATGCTTCTTGTAGAGTCTCTCTGTCGCTAATGTCCTCTCTTGTTCCAGAAATATCAACCTCGCAATTTTGATCAGTTTTGCGAACTCAGTGATGTAACCATCCCCGATGGTTTACTCAATTCTTATCATATGTCAACATATGTAAACACATAATTTACATCTTTTCCTTTAGCATATAGCATCACATATCCCATTTTTGTTCAAATACATGACCACATTATATTTCAATTAGTCAAGCATATGTGTAAAGTGTATATGCAAATGCTTATGAGACTCACTTTCAATTTTTATGTTGTTGTGACTAAGTGCCTAAACTGTCTCGTATCTATTGTAGATACTGGGTTCATTATGATTTTCCCGTATCCATTGTGGATACCGGGCTTATTGATACGGCCTCTTATCCATTGGGAATACAAAACTCATTAAACAGAACGAACCTTTGGCCCTTAACCACAATCTGAGCTTAAAGCTCATTTTTTACATCTACTCAAGTCACAACTCTCATTATCTGATTATGCATTCATGTAATGGAATGCATCACTCATTCTCAATCAATCATTCATAATTTAAATCACAATTATCATCGAACCTTGGTCCGACATTCAACAATCATATTGAGTAAACATGTAGTCAGTCCAAATTCACATTCAAGGAGCATTTCAAATATCATAATCCCAATTACTTTTTTCATCGAACCTTCAGTGTTTGGAATCAACATAATCCAATTCACAATCATAAACAATTCAGAACATAATTTAGACAACCAAATAATTAATTGAGACAGTCTAGGTTACCCATGAATCACTCCAGAAAGCTATTGCCTTGAAGTCCCAGCAATGTATGGATAATGGCACTCTAAATGCTCCTCTATATCATGTAAAACACATTTACATATATCATAATTTTGCACAATTGTATAAGTATTCATTTATGCACATCTATGTCTATGAAATATGTACAATGCATGTTCAATGACAATCTCGGGTATCTTATCATTATTCTTTTCACAATATCATTCATATATCAAATCTCACATAAATTAATTTGTATTAAGGGTTTGGACCACAATAAAACAATTAAAAACTAATTTCATAATCCAATTGATCATTCCAGTTTTTTTTTAAAACATACTTTTGGGTCCACTTTGCATGATCATTATGCTAAGGAAAATGGAGTAATTTGGTAACACTTCCTACGAGAAAATTGTTCTCCTATGTCATAGTTTTCTAATGACACTAAGATCATACAATTTGGTTTATTATTCTATGAGTTATACTCAAAATACTACAGACTGAGTACATTTGAAATTTTGGCTAGTGCATAATCATGCACTCAATGTTGTACAACTCATATCTCACAATTCCAATATCAAAAAATTACAATTTTATACTAATTGAAATCTAAGAGAATAAGCTGCAAATTTTGTGAAGACAATTTTGTCTGATTCAACCTATATCAATATAGTTTATTCGATAACAACAGGACATGATTTCTATCACGGGTAGTGCTATAGCCTAAGCTAAGACTCAATTTCAAGCTAACTTTTAAGACCCTTAAAGACAGAATTCAAATTCAATTTCTTCTTAAAAATTGTATCCAAATGTCTCTAGTTCAATTTAAATTAAAAATAATCTCGTTTGGAAATCTACAGGTCAAAATATAACCAAAATACTTATGTTCAGTAAAAACATTCTAGTTATCAAATTCCAGCATACCTCAACATTTTTATCCTAAACTCATCAATCAATTTCTTCCAAATTAATTCATATGGCTATAATTTTTGGAGGAGATAAAGAACAATTTGTTATGAGTTTGTTGGTTTAAATCACATGCCATCTGGAGGTCGAGAGAAGAAGTTATAACAAAATAAATGATGGATATTTAAAACAATCTCCTTTCAGTAAGCCTTCGATGCAACTCCTCTTCTCTTCTCCAAATTAACAAAAGGCAGGTTTTTCTTCTTCTTTCATTTGTTTTTCCATATTTCAAACTCCTACCTTTTTCAACTAACACATCTTTTCTACTTCTATCTCAGCTCCAACTCAACTTAAACAAATCCAAAATTCTAGATTAAACACAAACATCAAAAACAGAATATATTCACGCAACTTCATCAGATTTTCTGCACTTTTATTCATTATTTTTCTACATTTTTAACACACTTTCATTAAACTTTCTAATCCACTAATTATCACTGAAATTGTTTCTTCCTACCCCACTTATGCATGAACCCATTTCCAAACACTCAAACATCATCAAACAAAATCATTTACGATACCCATAACCCTTTCGGTGGATGGAGAATAACGAAAATGAAGAGAAACAAGACAAGATTTGTATTGAAGTGTTTACTTGCAAGGTGTAAGAATCAAAAGCCAAATATACAAACATGAACAATCAATTGTTTCGGTGTTGGATGAACAAAAAGAGAGAGCTTGGTGATGTTGGTGTTTACGGTGAAGAGCAATAATAGCTACAGTAATTTCTTTTTATCATAAACATAACCATGTGTATGAATAACACCTCTCTACATGTCACCATGCATGTAAGCCATTTGTTACATATATCAGCTACCACATGTCACGCATCCATTGGTCTCTTATGTCAAAATTTTCCCTAGTTAAAATACCCCAAATTCTCAAAATATTTGAAATATCACCAAAATTGATTAATCAATTTTAATACACTCCAATTTAATTTTCAAGACAAATAAAATCCACAATTCACATTTATAAACCAATTATACCCGAAAAATGTCAATGAATATATGTATAGTTATTTTAATGTGCAAAACTCAATATTCACGTGTATGTGTATGTCATATTTTACATAAGCTTGAAATGCATTTTCTAATTTCTCAATAATTTCTCATATAGCCTTAACATGGGTAACAGGATGTTACAAATTAGGAAGTGGTATTTCCATAATTATAAAGGTTTACAATTTGAATTTTGAGTCAATGTGTGAGTATAACAAGTTGTGAAAAAATTGGAGTACATTTGAATTTATATATTCCAAGAAAAGGAATAGATTGGAGCACAAAAGATTGAAGGACGTAGTCTTTGTTCGTTATGATTTAAGAGCTTCAAGAAATGTATGCTATTATCATTATTAAGGTGGATATAATTTATTGTATTTTCTTAATAATTTAATTTAATTTGTTTATTAGGACTCTTAATAGAACAAGTAGCTCTTTAAATCCAATATGTCTTAATCATATTAATCTTTTAGCATAATGGGTTTTTAAAGAACCTAGTTTGATAGACAATAGTGACTTGGAAGATAATCTTGGATGAGAAAGTAATAACATGTTATTTGGTGCAATGAATTTAAATGATAGTGATAATGAGACTCATCTAAATGATAATGATTTTGTATCAAAGAAGAGTTAGGGTTAATATGATTTGATTGAGTATTCAATTGAATAAAATCCAAGCTGTTATTTCTCTTCTTCTTTTAATTTCACTTATTTGATATATATGTTAAATTCTATATATGCCATATAAATATAAATGTAAATTTTTTTATGTTTCACTTCTAGTTAAATGTTTCCTCAGCACGACATCTTGTTATAAATTGTAATAGTTAGAAAGTTATGGGTACTTATTATTCTTTTTATTTGATATTTTGATGTAATTATTATTTATTATATGATAAAATTGTAACATTTTAAATACTTAGTATTGTCCTTAACTTTATATTTGTGCAATGATTAAATTAATTTTTCATACTAATTGTGGTCATTATTTATATTTGAAATATGTGAAAACTAATATCAATAAAAATAAATAGATTGTTATTATTTCAATTTTCTATTATTGTAATTTTTAAAGACAAGGTTGAAGTAAAATTATAAATTATACATTACAATATATTAAGTGAATATCTTGTAATTTTAAAAATTTTGGGGACTACTTTATAAATTTAAAATATTACAAGAAACAGTACCAATGTTGACCAGTACTGATACAATATCATACTAAAACTAAATTTGGTATTGGTACTAGTACAGTATGGTATTCATAACTTTGGTCTCATCCCCAACTTTTGAGAAATAATATTATTCCAGTGCACTAAAAAGGATAACATACTCTCCTTGTGACAATATACTTATCTTAACCTAATGGCTACGCAACTTAAGCCTTGTCGGACTTGCAAAATGCACAATCAAAAACTATTCTTGCAAGTCATCACCAGGGGAAATAGTTGATAACTCTCTTCATTTTTGGGGACCCCCAATGTCCAAGATATCCTTGAAAAAACGTGTTGCATGAATTTTGAAGTGGTTTAGGACAAAGAAAAAGATCAAGAGGCCTTGAAGCTTGAGTTGAATCATGATTCAAAGAGAAGCCATAAATGTGGACACGGGCTTCCCAACTTGGTAGGGTTGTAGTCTATGTTAGCTTTCATAAGTTATATCATGTATTTCATCTTTCATAAGCTATGTCCTGATGAAGGCAAGAGATTTTTACAGTGAGTTATACTGTGATTAATTCAATAACAAAATGTGAAGTAACGTTGGTCGATTCTTATTATGTGTTTCCAATCATTCTTCTTATGAGTCCAACTCTATTTTAAAGATGTTTGTTAGATTAATTCCACTAAATTTGGACTTTGAATGTGTTATCTGTCTTTATATATTAAAGCAATGAAGATCAAGCAAATTCGAGGTAAAAACCGTTGAATTGAAACTATTTCTAGAGCCCATGTCCATATATGCATTGCACGCATCCATATAGAGGTCAAAGAGAGCTAGCTAAAGAGATAAAATGTAGTTGTCCTATAAGGTGTTCTTGAGTGAGATAACTCGAAACTTTAAAACATTTATATCCTACTATTTTGATTAAGCGGAGTTTATTGACAGTTTTTCCCATAGTTTTTACCTCTGCTTTAGAGGATTTTTCACGTTAAAATCACATGTTCAATTTATCTTTCAATCATCTTAATCGTTTGAGTAGTTTGTATTGGTTAATTGATCTTATCGATCTTATGGGTGTTATTGTTTGGAGTCCTAACAACTATTATCAGAGCCTTAGGTATGAAGAGCGATAATAGCTCTATGGCAAAATTAATCTCGGTCGATTACTTTATACGGAGACATATGATGGAAAATCTCCTGTATTGCAAGGATCTTTATGATCCAATCAATGTGAATAAAAGTATAAAAGACAATGTCTCGTCTAAGACAAAAAAATAATTATTGATAATGGGTGGGAAAAGATGAAGTAAAATTTTTTAGAAACTATTAAAGAGTGAATTAATATCAACATATTCAACCATATATCCTAAGAGACGAATCCTTTATAGTTGTAGAAGAAATTACAGGGTCTTTATAAGAGGAAGGCTGCTTACAACAAGGTCTTGATTAAAAGGCTTGTGAACATGAAGTTGAAGGCTAGCAAATCAATGTTGAAGCATCTCAATGATTTTAAGGATATCATCAACAAGCTAAATATCATTCTTGATGATGAGCGACAAGTCATGTTCCTATTGAACATATTACCGGATAATTAGGAAACTTTTTGGTTGTGACTATCAACAACTCCACTCTGGATGGTGTGCTTTATCTAAATGTGATTAAAAAGAGTATGTTCAATAAAGAGATTAGGAGGAGGGAGATCGGTGTTGATAACATACAAGCTTTTATAGTAGAAAACAAAGGAAGAAGAAAGAGTAAAGGTTCCAAAGGGCAAGATAAGTCTAAAAATAGGAACAAATCTATAGTAAGGAGACCATAACTTATTACTATTGCACTAAACCGAGTCATATAAAGAAATTCTACTACAAGTAAAAGAGAGATTAGAATAAACATGACAACTATAAAGATAAATATTATAATAACACTAAAGAAACAATCTCAAGAATAGATGATAAGGTATTGTTGATTTATGCGACTAGTGAGTGTCTCCATAGTCACTCAGTTTCTAAATGGCTTGTTGATATAGGGGCTTCCTATAATTGTGTTCTGAAGAAGGAATACTTCACCAATCATAGGAGTGGTGATTTTGGAAGTGTGAAGATGGAAAATCATAGCTCTATTATCATCGAGATTCGAGCTTAAACCAATGTTGGGTGCATGTTGACCTTAAGAGGTATACTACACCATTTTGACTAATGTGTTTACAAGAAGGATATCGGCATACATTTAAGGATGTTAAGTGGAAGATGTCTAAAGGAGTATTAATTATTTCTCGTGGTGGATTATGTTGCACCTCATATAAGACACGCTTAAAGGTATGTGCTGGAGAACTACATATTGTTGAAGGGAATAATTCTCCAAATTTGTGGTACTAGAGGTTAGGACATGTTGCTACCAAATCACTTATCCCTACAAAATTATTGTTTCTCTCAACCCATATGATCATTGCATGGCTAGAAAGCAACATCAAGTTTCATTTCATAAAATATTTACTAGAAGGAAGACTCTGAAGTTTTTGGTCCCATGGAGGTTAATTCCTTGGGTGACAATAAATACTTTATCATTTTTATCGATGATACTACACGCAAGATTTGGGTCTTTATATTGAAATTTTGAAAAAAAAAAAGAAGGTGTTTGAGCCTTTAGGAGTTTTCATTCCATAGTGAATAGAAGATGGAGAAAAAGCTCAAGTGTCTATGAAATGACAATGGAGGTGAGTGCAACTTTAACGAGTTTAAGGAGTATTATGTAAGACATGACATAAGACATAAGAAAGCAGAACCTAGTACCCTATAGCACAATGGTGCTACCATGAGGATGAACTTAACTATTATAGAGAAAGTTCACTGTATGCTCAAGATATCTAACCTACTGAAATCCTATTAAGGTGAGGCAATCCGAACTATAGTTTGTGTGACCAACAGAACTCCTTCAGTACCATTAGATCTTGATATTCTTGAGAGAGTATGAAAAGGGAAAGATTCGACTAAGCGTTTAAGCATTGCCAAAGAAATATTGATTAAAGATAGATTTGAGGACTACTCCTTATATATTTGTTATATATGGAGATAAGAAGTTTGCATAAAGACTCTACGACCCAAAAAAGCATAAAATTCAAGAGTAGGGACATAATCTCCTATAAGCATGAGATGGGTGTAGATATCATAAAAAAAGACAATACTACATCCAATAGTTTGTCTTTTGATACTACAGACACTTCTCCCATTTTTACCTCCATTGATTATCCTACAAGTGAAAGAACGTGACAGAAATAAGCTAGCATAAGATGATAATCAAAGGCAATTTAATGGAATGAGTCGTATGAGCCACATCTTGTGGATGATGTAGAAGACGTTCATGAGCATCATGAACAAGGGGAGTAACTTGCTCAATTGTTAGAGGATGTTCAACCTCAAAGGTCAACTAGAGTGAAGAAGCCTTCGAGTAGGTGCCCATATTTAGAATATCTCCTAGTCACTGTTAAGGGGAAGTTAGAGAATTTCCAAGAAGTGCAATCACTCAAAGGCAAAGAATTTTGGCTCAAGTTAATACAAGATGAGATGGATTTTTTGGACAAAAATGGTGCCAACATGTTGACAAAGGTGGTTCTCAGAAGCAAACTTGAGCTTTGTAGTAAGCTGGTAGAGATGACAAGTGATTAATGAGGTAGTAGATTTTTCTTTCGAAATGGGCTAAAAAGGAATATTTTTATGAGTTTAATCCTATTTTAAAGATGTTTGTTAGATTAATTTTTTTAATTTGGGCTCTAAAAGTGTTATCTTCATGGATCAAAAGGAACAAACATAAGAGGAATTCAAGGTAGAAATTGATAAGTTGAAGTTACTTCTGGAGCGTATATATATTCGTGAAAATATTGGAAAGGCATGTGAATGAATATGTAAGCTTTTGTAACCGTGTACGAGTTGAAAGATGATGTTTAAGGGTAGGCACGCCTGTGTATAGTCAAACACGATTATGTTAGTAGAGGACACGACCATGTCTCCTGACCGTGCAAGTCACTAGGATCGCTTATCTTCGTAATGTCGAGTTATTAAGGGACATGGTCACTCCGTATAGGCTACTATGTGCAATTTAAAAATATTATCTTCTCATATTTAAAAGGTTGGATAAGAGACATAAATACATGATAATAAATATTTTTTAGTCCAAATAGCATTGTTCAAATATAGTTTTTTTGAATTTTGATTTGTAAGTTTAGTTTTGAATGTATATATATATATATATATATATATCTAGTTCTCCTTGACCTCTAGCCTTGTCAACTCCAAAAAATTTAAGTATAAGTTGATATATATACTAGCTAAAGCGAGAGCCAAAGAGATAACTTGTAGTGATCTTATGAGGTATTCTTGCGTGAGATATCTCAAAAACTTAAATGCTTGTATCCTGCTATTTTGATTTAGTGAAATTTATTGTTTTGTGATTTTTACCTCTACGTTGGAATGTTTTTCACGTTAAAATCATATGTCAAATTTATCTTTCACTCATTTTTATTGTTTGAATAGTTTGTTATTAGTTGAGTGATCTTATCAATCTTATGGATGTTATTGCTTATAGAGTCTCAACAATTCTAGCCCTAACAACTCTAGTATTTCTACAAACGATTGGAAGGAACTAGAGCAAGAAATAATAGTAAGTAATCTTGAATGGGGAATGATTATATGATTATTATTAAATAAGAATTTTTTAATTTTATAAAAAATAATATTTTTATTATTTATAATATTGACCACAAAAAATTGTAGTTTTGGCAAAAGTTCGTGTTTAAAAATTCATTGTTGTTATTTGTTACTGACTCATCTTCTAATTCTACTCTTCTAGTACTCTCTGCTTGATGATGGCATGTAATATATATCTTAATTAATTAATATGGATCCTTAAGGTGGTATCTTAAACTTTGCAAATTGGATAATTTACGTAACAGTTTCTACAGCTTCATTACTGCGAGTTTAATATAAAAATTTTCGAACTCTACATAATTCACCAAAGAAAAAAAAGAGATCACTATTGGTTTAAAATACCAGGAATTTCTCTGAGAACATGATGAAGTCAATGTGTTGCATTGTAGATGGTTTTTGCTCCATAAATAATGGCCCAGTAGTGGCTGTTTGTAAAACTGAAACTTCTACTGTTAGCTGGCTTGATCTCAAGTTTATTGCAAGGACTTGCAACCCTGAACCCATTATTGAACCACATTGACCTACACAACAGTAATTAGTCATCCCTTTCCCTCCAAATTCTATACGAACTTCAAGTGGTAAGTTACTTGGGCCATAATTGCACTGAACAGTCATATCATTTTCACTTTATAAACCAGTTTTGTGAAATGTATAGTGTAAAGTCATATTTTTTTAGTACTCTTTCGGCATATGCAACAGACACAGCAAGCTAGGAATAATGTTCCTCAGTAAAGAATAAGGAATTCAAGAATTGGTATCTAATTCCTAGGATTTCACTAGATTCTCTAATAACAAAAGGTGCCAGGAAATAATAGCTTTAAAAAGAATTGCAGGTGCAGATTACTATAGCAGACACTAATCTGAAGTGAGCTCAAACTCTGCACCAATTGGTAGATGGTCACTCGGATGGTAGTAGTTTGGTAATCCGCCAAGAACATCAGGTGAATTTTCTTCAGGAAGTTGAAGGATGCTGACTGGTTTTATTCGATCAGTGGGGGAAAAGAATATGTAATCTAGCGTATTTGTGAAGTCGGGAGTGCAGTTTGTGAAAGGTGGCTCGTTGCCTCTTACATGAGCATATACGCTGCATAAGGGAATGGAAGGCTCATCCGAGCAGTCCACTAGTGCAACTGAATTGTTCCCTGAAACAAGGTACCGGTAAACCTGAAACAATGAATCGAGGAATGTAAGAACTAAGGCTGCAGTAGTATCCAATTGTTCCCTATAGCCAGAGATAGAAATGTAACTATATTTTCTCAACTATTATAAGATTAGGAATTCATGTGGTAACAAAGAAAAGAAAAGGCAAACGTATAATCACAGACCTTGTCCCCTGGAACTGAATTGAAGTCTCCGGCTAAAATTACTGAAGGTGTACATTTATACTGGTCGGATACTACTTTCCTGAATTGATCTAAGCGCGATAAAAGATATTTAGCTTGGGCAAGCTTGACATCAGCCCATTCAGGATCCCTGGAACAAATGGGACCCAATATGGTCACCTAAGATTGTCAAGCATTGATGTTTCTATAAAAGCACTACTAAATTCTTCCAACAAAATCAGGAAGATTGGCTGTTCCAAGAAGACTGGTTGCATGACAATAAAATACCACAGTGCATCTTTCAATTTGAACAGATTAACAATATTCACTTACCAGTAAAGGTGCGTGTTTGCAACTATAACAACATCACAAAAAGGTTCATTGACTTTAAAGGCTGCCATAATTCCAACACAGTCGCGTTTTAATCGTACGCGAGGGTCATCAGGATCTCCACGATCCTCAGAAGTACCTTTTACTATTGAATCTGAAAGCAGATCATTGAAGGAGTAAGTTAACAGCTTGGTATTTAGTATGCACTATGTCATTTGTCTTTGCAAGAAACATATTGTCAGAAGTTTCCTCACGAATATAATGGAACAAGTACAATGTTGTATGCCACTTGATGAAAAATTCAAATAATTATATGGAAAATATAGACACATAACTATAACCTTGCATCAAAAAATTCGTCACCATTAACAAGAGTAACCAAGAAAAAGAAGGCATGCAAATGAAAACAAAAATCATACAGCAAAGGTGAGCATAACCAAGAAAAAGAAGGCATGCAAATGAAAACAAAAAACATACAGCAAAGGCAAGCACTATTTCTTGGTTTACCTTTTTTATATTCCTTGTCCAGTGTATAATTGTCTTTCTCAACACATGAAACAGGATCATCTTGTATTTTGTTCACAAGATCATTGTAATCTATCCTTTCCTCTACAAGTAACTCTGCACTAAAACCATGTCATATGAAAGTTTTACATAATTAGAAATTAGAAAGACATAGGATAGTTTAATTCTAATGCTTTACTCATCATGGAGTGCATGAAGAAAAATATTTGAAGAACCAAAGGCGTTCATGTTAGAAATAGCAAAACCTACAGCCGTGAAGTCATAAGCAAATGCTCTTTGGAATGATAAAATTAGGCGTAACTCCAATCCAAATGGTACCTCAAGGAGAAAAGGATTGCCTAAACCTTACAAGACTTATTAGGCTCTTACTCCCAGTCGATATAAAATATTTACCATACCTAGCACACACCCCTTATGCAGACGTGAATATCTGATGGCAAAATTTAGAATACTGAACCTCTGTGGGCAGCTCATAGGACTGGACATTTGTGAAAGACCTATCATCAAACTAAGATTGGCTCTAATGCCATGATAAAACTAGCCTAACTCCATTGCAAAAGGCACTTTAAGGGGAGGATTGCCCAAGCTTTTTTAAGGCTTATTAGGCTCTTACTCCTCGTCAATGTGAGATATTTATCATACTTAGTCGGTAGCATCTCTTTTCACATCTTCAATGCCTTTATATCTGTAAGAAATATTGTTATCCTGGAGTTCAAGGAAAAGACAACCTCAAAGTATTTACTTGTTATGCTAATCATGATTTTATTTATAAGCCATTTCAGTCTTATCAACATTCAAAAGAAACTAAATTTCCAACTTCTGAAACCATACAAGTTTCAGAAATATGTAGGCAAAAATTTTTGGCATATCAGCCTATTTCCTCAACATGATTTGGAGTAGATAAATGGTGAAAAGATGCAGAAATCTAGTTTACATGACATTATGTGCCATTTCTGTTCACTGACAATTACTTGCTGATACAGCATACTTTTCGAATGGTGCTACATGAAAACTAATGATGGTCAACTAAGTTTCACGGGTTGAAATGGTGTTAAATTTTATAAATTAGAACACAATAGTCAATGCATGAGTGAATATGGAAACGAAGATGTAGCTTGAGAAGCAAAGCTGCTCCACCTAATTGATTCCTATTGTATTCTCCACCAAAATTCACCCAAACAATTTGCAATTTAATGCAAAAAAACTAAAAGTAATATGTAAAGCATACCTGTCTTGTCTATAAAATATTCCACAGCCGTCACGCTTCTGTCCACTTCTCTGAATATATATGCTCGAGTAGCCATGACTCTCCATATTTGGCTTGTAAAAGCTATCATACTCATCCACTTCCTGGTGTTTACAACATGAAATTCCAAATGAAATCAAAAAATAAACAAAAACTTGTTGATGCAAGAAAATGTACATCATAATTTGAGAAGAAATTCAAATTACAAAAAAAAGCAACAATATGAGCCAGCCTTATAGATTACAGATGGTGAGATTCAAATGATTGTAGTTATTAATACAAGAAAGTCGTATATCACCTGTAGGCAAAGAAAGTCACCACCAAGGTCCTTAAGAACAGTTAGAATTGACTGTGATCGAGCCTTCCACCTATGTTGACCACAAGTAACAAATTAAAAAAAGAGTGTAATCAATTCATTAGAATCTAACAAAGTAGACATAAAACAACAGTGCACAATAAGTGATATTCAGGTCTTAAATATTTTTATGGTACTCGTCATATTAACCTTAGATGACTTGTTCAGGGATTAACAATAATTCTCTTAAACATGGTATTTTGCATTCTAAATTCTATTAGAATAAAATAGATAAAGAGTGCACACATAACTAAAACCTACGTACCAACATCACTGAATGATATGTCATCTCAGAATTTGCATGATGGTATTGGCAACAAAAGATAATAAAACCCAACCAATGATAACGTTTAGAATTGTGAAGCAATAATGCAATTGGAATGATAATGACAAAGATGATGGGGGTTGTGTACTGTATGCTAAATAATGATACAAATTATAGATAGTGGACCTACTTCAGGGAAGGAGATGGCGAGTGGGGGAAGAACGAACTCTTCACATAAGCCTACAAACAAAAGAACCTTTAAGCTCATAACTAGGAGGAGCGTATATACATAATATGTACAATTTGAACCAATGGAAGAGAACCAAAGAAATAAACATTTCTCTTCTCAGTAGAAGAACAAGGATACAACTCCCATTGTGCTTAAAAGTCAGAAAAACCAAATTGCAATATGCATACTTTTTTCAAAACTTACATTAGTGGCGCAAAAACCACACTTAGAAACAAAATAGAAATTTATCATGTAAGCCAATTGCATATCTATTCATGCATTTGGTAGTTAAAATATCATTTGTTTTACAACTTAGACCCACCCTTATAACTTAACAACGGGTGAATAAGTAAATGAAATAGGAATCGGATGAAAGTTTGGGGGAGCTAAGTTGTTTGACAACTCAAATAGTAGAAGTTTTTCATACCTGAGCCAAAATGTTAAAGGACACTAGACGGAATCTGATACCTGCAACACCACAAAATACTTTGCTTCATAACAATGGAACAGCAAAGCTGTTAGCATTGTAATTTCTCAATAGTTCCAGCAAGTTCTAGCGTTACTTGAAAGATGTGTAAATAATTTTAAAAGAATAAAAAATAATGTTTTCTTGGGGTACCAAATATATTCTCATTTAAACCCATCAAGAATACAGTTAGCAGAGCATTTGAGATTATTATTTATGTTTTCAATGATCATACCTTTGCTAGATTAATCTGTGCAGAATGTTAGATTATGATCACATCAGATTGGCATTAACAGCCTTGCTTGTACTTTACAACAGGTAATGTAATTTAAACCAATCAATAACATGCAATTGTGGAATGTTGCAAAAACATAATCATACAGTCTAAGTTCAACATAAAGCTGACTCCAAAATGGCATCAAGAAAGTGACATAAGCGAAAGAAAAGGTGTTGGTAGATGGATACAAAGATGTAATGACATACTTCCAATTTTTCCATATGGAAGAACAACTAGCAATAGGTACACAAAACATATTAAACGAAGGAAAAGAAGTGAACTGTGCATACCATCGCGTTTACTTCTTGAATGAATGTCACCTCCTTCAACGGAAACAAACTTTGGGCATACTGGTGATGGCGTTGTGCTCATTTTGCTCAAGCAAGTTCTGTACGATAAACAATCAACGTAACAGTTCTATACGATTTCCATGCCCAATCCAAATATGGTAACAAACAGTACAAGCTTTGGTCCCATAGTAAAGAGAGTAAGGGAAGCTACTTTGTCTATGCAGGTAAACTGGTTGCTAAATACAAATTTTGCGCAATAACAATATTTTTTTTAGATTATTGAAATTAATTAAAATTAAATAAGAACTTATGTTAGATCCACAAGAGATTCAGACTCTAAGCGACAAAAGATTCGAAGTTTATACACCTGCTTTATTATTCATGAGGTGAAAATTATGAAGTTATGACAAATTTCCCTTCAACGATTGGATTTCAACTTTCTTTCTTTGCAAACTACGGAAACTGAATAAAGGGTAATCAAGAATTACTCAAGCACCTCGAAGTGGATACTTTTTTTAGCAATCTTAATTTCTAATACACTATGGATGCAACTAGTTACACCCAACAAAGACATTTTCTTTAATTATATCTTACTCGGTTCATTCTGTTGTCTGGGAAAAAAGGGACTCCGTGTTCCTTTTTTGCTCTACCGAAGACCAAAGATTTAATGAAAAAGAAGGGAGCAGAAACGAGGGGGCCAAAGTAGAAAGCTCAAAACTTCTCACAGCAACAGCAACGACAAAATTAAGAAAGTGGGTGTTAAAAATTGTGATACAAAGCTGAAAGACAAGCAAAACTAGAAAACTATAGTTGAGAAGAACCCAGCAGGACACAGGTGAAGGCAAGAAACACAAGTACAGATTCTGAACATTCTCATCTAGTAACCAGAGTTGACGTTGAGAAGCCCAGTTACAAAGTAAGCGAGAGCTATGTACCTGTAAATGGAGGGAACGGGTCGGCGGAGAAATGAAGAGAAGGTGATGACGAGCATTATAAGTTACACATTCGGAGCCATACACAAGATTCCACCCCTGAGTTCGAGTGTACAAGGCATTTATATTAAAAAAACGAAAAAAAAAAAAAGGGTAGTGTGTTTGCTGGTTAGCCCGACTCGAGTATGTAGCTTGGCCTCTTGGATTTAGAGGTCTGCTGGTTTTCAATACGCTCCAAGAGAAGCCGAGGTACAAGGGGGTTAAACCGGGCTAAAAGTTTAAATCTCGGCTTAACCTTTTTTTAGTTTGATTAGTTTGTAACTTAAACTTGAAACGTGCTTAATAAAGGGCTAAAATTTTACGGGTTTATTTAATTAAAGACCTTTTTTTGGACATAAATTAGGATGTATTTACATGTGCCGATACAACATACAACATGACACTGTTACTATTGTTTTAAATGCCACGTTTAAAAAGTACAAGCTTGCATGGTGTTTTAAGTTTTAATCTTAGATGTTAGTAAATTTGGTAAAGTAAAAAGAGAAACCCATTATGTAAAAATTACAAAAAGCCCTAAATTTTCCACTGTCTTTCCTCTTGGATGCATCTTCACCATCAGCCAATCCACGCTCCAATCTTTGTGAAATAGTTGTCATGCATCAAAATTGTCGCCTGATTCCCGCTTCTTCCTTTGTTGAACTAATGTCTTGCCTAGTTGATGCATCTTCAACGTTGCCCGATCCGCCCTCCAATTTTCATTGAAGGGATTGGCTTACCTAGTTGACACTTCATCTCTTAAAACTAAGGTAAGTCTTAGAATTAAGTAATAGCCATTAGACTTCAGAGCAGGAAAATATTTAATTATGAGAAGTCTGAGGTTAGAGCAGGAAACTTCAAGTATGAAATATTTTAAAGAAGTTGCATATTAATATACCCTTCATATATATTGAGTAAGTTTGAAAAATGTAGAATTTTTATAAGGACTGACTTTAATGCGGAAGTGGTCGATCGATTATCTGTTTGTTAGTCCACATTTCACGGTTGACTACTAGAGTCACCGTTAATCCATGCTCCAAACTCTAAGCTTTGATGGTGTGATTCACGTAAGGAAAAATGAAGAGTTTTTCTCTATGATTGCAATGAATGTTATCTCTTCTATTTTTCACTCCCTTAATGCTCCTTTTATATTAGGACAAATATAACCGACGGAAGTTAACGTGGTCGTTCATATTGTGCAACTGTCAACAACTTCGACTCGGCCACATAAGCCTCGAGTTACATCTTCTTTCTAAACTTTCACGTGTCATACTAAGAATAAGACGTGCGACCATTAAAGAACCAGTAATGTTATATTAAGTCAGCATCTCACTAACATAACATTTTCACATAGTCATGATACCCCAAATCATCCAAAATATCACCAAACGTATACACTATCCTTTTATGCTCATAGATATATCGTATGATTATACACCAAGTATAATCGCTCAGGCTGATATGGTGATGAAGGAAAAAATTCTTCCTTAGACACTCATAATAATCCATCTTAGGTTAACTACTTTCCTAATATGCTCTGCTAGACTGTATACATCTTAGCTCTTGGAAAAACACACTAAAGTAGCAACACCAAGCTTTAACTTCATATCATAGTTCTAAGTTGAAGGTTTCATTTAATTAAACATTAAAGTATATGTGATCATACAGTGATAAAGAAAGGGATTTAATTGTCACTCCACAAGAAGGTCGTTATATAGCACACACAGTATGAAATGTTATCATAGCATAACTCCCACTAAGCTGGGCATGTCACTCTATTATGCCATGCAAATCATGAATCTAGCTTTACTTAAAAACTAATTTGAACCACTAGATTAACATACCTAATGCTAATCTTAACACTTGAGATTTAGCTTTAAGGCTTCAATGTGAAATCTGAATCTTTCACATCCGACTCATCAGAGTCTCATCTTAGACTTATTAAAGAGACTATCCAAATATAGAAATTATCATGCATACTACACAAGTAGGAAGATAACACAATATTACATACACTCAATATTAATATTGTGAAGTCTCATCCTACCCGCTACTCAAGCGTTAGGACGATTACTTGTATGACAAGGTCAATCAGAAGCCTGGTGTGTGGTGACATTACAATGTATCTTATTATGTAATTGCGTACCAATGAACATTTGAAAAATAAATTTTATTAAACAAAAGATCGTTACAATTAAAACATGTCCATTATACAACAAGATATAACTCAATATAAAAAAGCTAAACCTTACGTAAACCTAAACTCATCACATAAGCCTTAAACGATTCTCAAGGTATAGGTTTAGTTAAGAGATCAGCTACCATCTTGTTAGTAAGTATATACTTTATGGCAACCTCTTTATTTTTTATAGCGTCTCTTACAAAATGATAACGCCTTTTGATATGCTTAGATTTTCTATGAAACTTAGGATCTTTAGCAAACTGTATGACTGTAGTATTGTCACATAACATTTCAACAGGATCATTAACTATGTGAGTAAGATTAAGATCCTAAAGAAAACTTCTCAACCATATTGCCTCCTAAGTGACAAGACAACAAGCAACATATTCTGCTTCCATTTTTGATAATGCTATATAGTCTTGCTTCTTGCTGCACCAAGATATGGCTCCCCCACCCAAGGTGAAGACATATCTTGAGGTTGAACGAGACTCATCCGAGTCACCACCCCAATTGGTATCTGAATATTCCCTTAACCTTAAATCCCCACGTTGATAGCAAAAGGATCAGGTTTGAAGTATCATGAAGGTACCGAAAAATCTTTTTGACTGCTTACCAATGAGCAGGTCCTAGGTTACTTGGTAAAGACTTAGCAAACTAACCGCAAAGCAAATATCAGGCCGTGTACACAACATAGCATACATTAAGCTTCTTACGACACTAGCATAGGGAACATTATTCATTTTTTCTTTTTCCTTAACTGTTTTAGGGTATTAATCAAGACCTATGGTAAGAACCTTTATCAACAGGTTTGGAATAATCCATTCGAAAACGTTCCAAGAGTTTATTAATATACGCTTCTTGACTTAAACCAAGAAACTTCTTGGGATGATTTCTAGTTATTTTCACACTTAGGACGTACCTAACTTCACCCATGTCCTTCATATCAAAGATAGAGGACAACCACCATTCAGTGGTTTTGAACATCTCCTTATTATTGCCGACTAGTAATATGTCATCAACATACAAAGTGAGAAACATAATTCCACTTATTATTCTCTTGACATACACACAATGGTCTTTTGAAACCATGACTAAGCCAAAAGAAGTAATGGCTTCATGGAATCTATAATACCACGATCTAGAAGACTGTTTGAGACCATATATGGATCTTTTAAGACGATACACTTTGTCTTCTTGACCTTTTGATATAAAACCAATAGGTTGATTCATATAATTCTCTCCCTCAAAATTATCATTGAGGAAAGCAGTCTTTACATCCATTTGAAACAACTCCAGGTCCCAATGGGCAACCAAAGCCAGAAGTAAGCAAATAGAGGCAAATCTCACTATAGGAGAAAATGTCGCTTCATAGTCTATACCCTCTATTTGGGTATAGCCTTTCACTACCAAACGGGCCTTGAACTTGTCAATTGTTCCATCCGCCTGATGTTTTATCTTGAAAACCCACTTGCTTCCAATTGACTTTTGTTATAGCGGAAGATCAACTAGTTCCCAAACCTGATTTCGTGTTATTGAGTCTATTTCATCCCTCATGGCATCCATCCGTTCTGTGTGATTAGGTGAATCAACAACCTCTTGAAAAGAGGTTGGCTCTTCTATCTCCAAAGGAGTACAAAGCAATATTTCCTCTTCGATTTGAAAATATCTTCGAGGAATTCCTCCACTCTCACTTCTTTATAGTCTAGGACCTACATTTGTCTGCCCTGATTCAAAATCTCTCCCCTAGCTCTTGAAGATGTGGAGTCCTGGTCATGTTGAGAATCACTCCTACTATCCCCTTGAGATGTAAGATTTTGAACATGTAGATTATCCACAGGTTCTTGGTTTAGATATTGAAGACGAACCTCATTCTCGATTTGGTTCTCTTAGGCAGGAAAAGTCTCGATGACTTGGTGAATATCTAAATTCTCTCCCTCACCGAGAGTCACCGAGAGTATCCTATTGTAACTCATACAAATTGTTGGACCCCGAACTTTTCGTGAAAATTAGAAATTATAAAATGAAATTAAATGAGTAAATATAGTATGATTCTTTGAAATAAATGAAAAGTATAAATGAATTTATGAGCTTTTGATGAAATGAAAGTCATTTGGGTTTTTTTGTGTTTTGCATATGTTTGATAAAAAGATGAGGTATTGTGTATTTTGTTTAGATGTGGATAATTGAAGTGTTGTGCAGGTGTTGAAAAAATGATATGAAGGTTGAAGATTTTGGCTAGTGAAAATTTAGGGGAGATGCTGTCAAAATTTTCATTATGGGGCAGAAACTTTGACTGAGTTTTTGACCCTTTTAGAGTTTGAATTGGATTGGAAGATTTTCTTGAAGATTGTAGTTTAGGTTTTGATCTTTACAATGATGTATAATATGTTATTTGTGGATGTGAGAATTGGAAG
>JANIJH010000001.1:25480424-25504481 GCA_024520975.1 Erythroxylum areolatum
TTTTAAGACAATATTTTGGTCATAACTTCTTCATTTCTAATCCAAATTGAGCGTTTTAAATGGAATTAGAAGCCTTAGAATATGAGGAACAAATGTCCTTAAGAAGCCGATCTGAAATTTCTATTGTAAGCCCCCCAAATTGTGGTCAGTATGTTGTCGGTTTTGGGTCTTCTATGCTTGTGTGTTTCCGAATGTTGGGTCTCAGAGACGGGGTCCAATAAAACATGTTAGTAGTACTTATTTTTTTATCTTCAAAAAATCTATTAAAGCTTCTATTGCTTTGAAAACTTCCCCCTTTTTGATGATTAAAAAATGTTTGGATATTAAAGAATAATAATAATAAAATTAAGCATATAAAAAAATATCAAGATAGTGATTAGCTCCCCCTTAATTCATATATTAAACATAATTCAATATGAAGAGCATAATTCAATATCAAATATCAGAGATATTCAACTTCGAAGAGATATAGATACATTTAGGTATCATAAATTTACTCAAACATAGCTTGTAAAGTGCAAAAAATACAAAAATGAGAAAACATTTACTCCAACTAAATTTTATCCCTCCCCATTAACGTTATTACTTTTGCTAAATCTAATATCACTGATCTTGCTCCCTCTTTTTGGAATCATCAAAGAGAAATCATTATCTAAAAATTCAAAATGTAAAGTTTCATGCTTCAAACTAACTTGGCAGAAATAATCAAAGTGTAATTTATTAAGAATGATAAACTTTCTCATTAAAGAATATTTAATGAGTCAAAATAAAAGGTCAATATTGATAGAGATGTCCTTAATTGCAATATCCAAAAATCAATTTCATAAAAGAATTTACAATTTTGAATGCCCAAAGATTTTTAAAATAGAAACATGAAAAGTGCCCAAAATACGAATATTGAATAAAAGTAAAGATACGTTGATATAATTGCAAGGGAAACAACCTTCACTCTTTTTGCAATTTAAATATAAAGGCATCAATTTGAAAAGATGATTTTTAATTAAGAAAATATTGAAAACCCCAAATTTGAGATCCAAAATTAACAAAATTTCAATGCAATTAATGAGATTTTTATGAAAAAGGGATGAACTTTTTTTAAGAAAAGAGTGAATTGTTTAGGATTTTGAAAATATAAACAAACAAGAAGAAACATAAAAGAATAGATAAGGGGATAGACCTTAAATAATGATTGTTTAACCACAAGGCTATACCGATCTACCGTAGTTTGTCTTGAATAGGATATATGGAGCAGTTTGAATAGAATAGGAGAAAGCTAAAAATTTTCCTTGAACTCACAATATTAGTTGACCATAAAGTTATACTAGTCGATCAATGACTGATGCGGTCAACTAGTATATGAATCCATTCTATTTACAGACTAACTAAATAAGGGGACATTGGTCATCCACCCTAACATATTGGTCGACTAGTATGAGTAATTGGATGACAAAATTTTGACTAGAACATACATACAAACTCACTAAAACTATGAAAATTCTTAGAAAAGGGAAAATTGGTGTACTACTCTAAGACATTGGTCAACCAATGTGGTTAACTTGACTAACAAACCTTTAACCAAACAAAGAACAAACTTATTGGAAAGGCAAAAAACAAAAATTTTGATTACACTAGTTGACCATATTAGGACGTCATTCAACTATTGTGTTCTGAAAAGCTAAAAAGTAACTTTAAAATCGAAATTTAGACATCAAAATACTTAAAAGGTCATAGTAATATCAATCAATAATTATCACAAACATTAAAAGAGACTTCAAACACACAAAGTCAATCAAGAAAATGAAGGCCAATCTTTATCTTATAAAATTTACATCAAACTTACCTAATTCTTTGCTAATTAACAACTGTCCTTATTCAAAATTTTAGTTAAATAATTAACTAATCAATGCAAATTATTACTTAATGTCCTCATTTTATACAATGAACTCTAAGTTTAGGTACTACGGTTTACACTTTAAAAATAATTATTAAACACTTTATTCATAATTCAAACACAAACAATCATCACAAGGGTTTATACTCAAATTCACATATAAATGCAAGTTATCACATATTTCTAAATTATGAGTTAATAATTGCCTTATATTGAATATTGCTTATGATAAATTTGAATGAAAAATCTTCTCGTGTTTATAATATATTAGAAGCTTCTTATCCTTCTCATTTCTCACACTTAGTTCAACAACTGTCTCTTTTGAAAATTTTTTAGTGGCTAAATTCTCCATATCTTATAATAACATCTTCAAGAGTTTCTTGAAGATGACAAGGTTAGATTCATTAAGATAAAATGCATGAACTCATCCATAATACTCAATTTAATAATTACTATCTCTACTACATACCATTTGCTTTTTTTTCCCAATAACCTTTACAAATTAAATTAATCAATGTGTTTTAGGAACCCAAATAAATTTTGTTCCTTAATTGTGGGGTTCCTTCTTCTTTTCAACCCACTCTTTTAAGGGTTTGTTTGTCATCCTTTGTTTGATAAAGAAAAATCTATCTACATGTCTAGATTTACCATAAAAATGACATACCGTATTATATGAGTAATGATGATGTATAAATTCATTACTTGGAATTCTAAATGTGTATGCACAATAAGGAAGTTTTCTTTGGACATTAAATATGTTGAATGGTTTCCTAAGATGGTGAAAATTCCTACCATAATTATATGTATAATGCCTACTATGAATGAATGGTTAATGCATGCTTCTATAAGGGTAAGAGTGGGTTTACATCTTATCATAAAATTATACCTATTCTTTCCTTAAGAGTATTGAACTTTATACCTAGGTTATGAGCCATATATGAAAGCATGATGTTTTCTCTTTGATTAAGCCCTAGTGAATATGTCATCTGCATATGTTTGTTTGGATGTGGATGGTTTATAGTCATTTGTCATTCTAGGCAATGGTTCTTCATAATGTAAATTTTTTCCTCTAGCAAAAGTAGTTTTACTGTTGGAAACACTTTATATTTATATCCAATTCTAGGCCTATCATTGGAAGTCTTTTGGGCTCCTAACATGTTTTCTAGGTTTTTACTCCGTTTAGTGAATTTGGATAAAGAATCCTTGATAGCATCGATTTTCTTTTTCAATGTTTCATTCTTATGCCATAATGCTTTTAAGTCATGATTTTCCTCAATAATTACATTTTTTATGCTTTCATGCTGTGTAATTTACTTTTTTTTCATTATCACTTATGCATGCATCCAGGTTTTTTTAATCTTCCTTAAGTTTTAATGACAATTTCTTCTTTTTTTACTCATAATTTGTAGACTTTCAACTAATTCATCATATTTCATATCATCATCAATGTTACAAGAATTAGGATTGGATGTTAACTCATCATTGTCCATAGTGGTAAAGCATATATGAGATATCTCTTCTTCCAAATTCTCTCTTTTAGATTCAATTATGTCATCCCAAGTTGATGCTTTAAGTGCTTTCTTCTTGCCTTTCTTCTTCTTCTTAAATTTTCCCTTATATTTCTTATTATCTTTAAGTTGAGGACAATGTGACTTTACATGGCCCAATTTTATACATTCAAAGCAAATAATGTTAGAAGATTTATGTTTTAAATCACTTTTACCTTCCTTGAAGTCTTATCTTTTAGAGAATTTTTTCTTCAAGAATTTCTTGAATTTTTTAGTAAGTAAGCCAATTTCTTCTTCTTCACTTTCACTAGTTAATGTCTCTTCCTCTTTAATGAATCTTCTTTTGAGGTTTTAAATGCTAAATTCTTTTTCTTTGGAAGCATTATCTCCTCTTATGTCTTTTAGAGCATCATTTCGTATATGAGGAGATATCTAATAATTTCCTCAAATGATAGCATTTTTAAATCCTTGGCTTCTTATATGGCCATTACATTAGCTTTTTACATCTTTGGAAGTACATAAGCAGCTTTCTTACCATTTCAACATTACTATAGGTCTTTACAAGACCTTTAAGAGCATTAATATTATCAATAAATCTAGTATACATGCTAAGAATGCTTTCATCATGCTTCATTTGAAACAATTCATATTAATTTGTTAGCATGCTTACTGTGCTCTCTTTTACTTGATTGGCTCCTTTATGTGTACCATCTAAAGTATGTCAAATGTCGAGAGTCATTTCACACATAGAGATTCTATTAAATTTATTCTTCCTAATGCATAAAATAGGATATATAGCTTCTATTCAAGGAAACTTTTCTCTTATTTTGAGGTTATCATTCTTTCTTTAATTTGGGTGCTTTTTTGTTATCTATAGTTTTAGTAGGGATAAAGACCATTTGACACTATTTCCCAAAGGTCCACATTTTCAAATATTAAGAAGAATCTCATCCTAGTTTTCCAATAAAGATAATCATTGTCATTAAAGAAAGGTGGTTTATTAATGCTTTGTCCCTTTTGGTTAGATGATGATGATGCTCCTAAATAAGCCGCGATGATCTTTAATATAAGATTTTGTTAGAAATACTAGCCTAACAAACTAGCTTTGATACCACTTGTTAGTCCTTAATAACACCCAAGGGTGGTGAATTGAGTGTTTACAAAATTCAACAATTTATATAACTAATATACTCAATTAAAAATAATTATTATAAATAAACATGAGGAAATTGCTTAATCTAAATTGATCAAATAGTTAAACAATAATTTAAAGAGTATAAGGAAACAATAATGCAAATTAATTTATAGTGGCTTGGCAAATTCTCTTACCTATTATCCAGTCCCAAGACTCTTATTGGAATTCCATTATAATTCTTCTTTCAAGGTGAAAAATAACCTTTGTAAAATCTTTCTCGGTTAAAAGGAATCCTTGTTATAATCTTATTCTAAGGTGAAGAGGAACCTCAATCTCAATTATATTACCCCCAAATATAATAATACATTGCCCTAACCAAATATTACAACTTAAAGTACCTTACTTTATTATTTGTTAACTCCAAAATAGCTCACTCACACAAATATGACACAATAGTGCTTAATTGACCGAAAAACTCTTTAAAATGTGTTATATAACATCTAAAACCTTCTTAATGCTAACCAATATAAGGTTGGTGATCTATAAAAATAGGAGCTTTTCTACGAGATCCTCAACTCAAATATGGCCTAAGCAAATATGAAATAATTGATTAAATGAAGTTTAAGCAAAGAAAGAAGCATCCAAAGAGAATTTCTCACCTATTGCTTGATTGTTACGAGAAGTAATTTTCATTGGCTATGAAGATTCCAACCCTAAATGGGGTAGATTTTAATCATCAATCTATAGAGAAGTGGGTGTTTTTACTCATTTCACCATCCGGAACCTTCTTAGGCTCTTGATACATTGTCCACTCTTTATGTAGTGGCTCCTGATACGTTGTTGTCTAATGCTTGTTAATTATCTCTTTGTTTAACAATTGTATTTGGTTTGTTTGCCATTTGCATTGTTGTTTTGTCATTGGAGAGTATGCTTACTCTCCTTACGTTGTATTGCACTTAACTATCTCTACTATTTTTAATATATTCAATTTAATTTTCATAAAAAAAGATAACACCTAGTTATAGTGTTTTTGGGACCCAAAATAGTTGAGCTAAAAGCTACCTGTTACAACGACTATATTTGACACATGATACTAGTAGATTAGTATGCATTTACAACACCATATTCACTAGACATTGGATACCAGTCAACTAGTAAAGGATACTAGTTAACTAGTATGACATACTGGTTGACAATACGTCAACCAATTTTATAACAAACTATTAATACTTCAAATTAAATAACTTTAACTTATATTAGTCGACTATTAACCTACATAGGTCAAACAATCACCCTAAAAACATGATTTTAGCGCTTTAAATACTCAAAACCAATTTGTTTAATCCAAATAGGATTAAAACACTTCCCAAAATATTATCCAAAGATTATTAAGATCAAGAGCCTTTTTTATTAAAACTAAAAGCTTCGATGCCTTTTGATGAATGTAAAGACTCGTGTAATAAAGTAAGATGAAATGGTTATGTACAGTGTGCTTTTTAGATAATCAAAAATGTGAAATAACCTTGATAAGCCTTGATCTTTTTTTGTTCTTTTTTTGGTTTTCATTTCATCAAATGCAAACTTCAAGCTTTCTTTATGAACTTCATACACTATCTTTTTAGTTTATGGATTCATTTTGTCCTAATATTTCTTTTCATTAAAATAGTAAACACTTTAGTTGTAATTATGTTTTGTTATCATTAAAACACCGATTGGAACCTTCCTTATTTTAACAATTACCAACTCATTTACTACCATTGTTGAAGACTCACCTAGTTATACTCCTTTAGAATCCCCATACCTCAAGCTTTCATGATGACATGTTTTAGGAGATGTTTCTCCCTTCTAGGGCCTTCACTATTGTTCTCTTTCCTTGTTAGAGGATATCTCTATCGTTGTTTTACCATTAGATGTCCTTATAAAAGGAGCTTCTAAACAACGATATATTCTAGTTGGTTTTTTCTTGGATAATCATCAAACTTCTCATCTAATGGACTCTTGAGATCTTTTCCATTGGAAGAAATTGAAGGAGATTTAGTGAATGATGAGAACCTCTTCTTCTTCAAATTTTACACTAAATCAAGGGCACAAAATATCATTTATAATGGTAGCTAGCATATTAATGGTAAGCCCTTTTTTCTTTAGAAATAGAGACTAGACATACATCTTGAAAAATTGAAGTAGAAGTAAGTCCTTATATGGATTAACATTCACCACATCCTATTGGAATACTAAAGTACTAAAGATCTCAGTCATTTGACAAGCTTTATTGATAAACTAATAAACATAGTTGAAGCTACTACTCATATGATGAATGTAAGTTATATAACAATTTGCACCATTGTTAATATAAGCTAAAACTTGGTAGATCAAATTCCTATCTTGAGACTTAAAGATATTGACAAGGTAATTCAAGACTTTGTATTAAAGACTAAATCTTTTGCACTAAGGTGGGAAATGGATTCCAACTAGCAAGATCTTTACTATAGGTGATTATTAAAAGCTAATAAATCTTAAAACCCCACCAAAAAAGAATAAACACAATAGAAAATATGAGCTTAATATAACAATTAATGTTGAAACTTCATAGGCTTTAAATGCCTCAAGGATGGGCAATTATGTTACTATAATGCCAAAATATGAGAAACACCTCTTGGTGATGAAAGTTTGAAATCCCTAACCTTAATTGATAATAAACAAGATGAGCCTTCATTTTCATCAGGGGAACAAACCATCTTACTTACTTCCCCCTCTTATAAAGTCTTCTCCCCCTCTTACAAAGTCTACTACACCTGATAACACACCAACTATTGTTTGTGACTCTAGTAAAGAGTTCAAAATGACTATAAGGGTGAAATTTAAAAGGAAGAACAAGGACAATAACTCTAACTCCTCAACTTCCTCTTAACGTCTATACTTTCTTGGAATGTTAGAGGGCTTAATAGCCTTAAAAGATAACAAAATTTATGAGATTACTTGCTTGACATCAAACCTCTCTTAATTAGACTATTAGGAAACAATGATGAAAAAGAATTGTTACAAGCAATTAAACTTCCTCCAAAACCACTAGACCATCACAACCAACCATAGTGCTCAATATAATGGTAGAATTTTTTTAGCTATTGACCTTGATAGAGTTAAAATTCATCATTTTTTTTCATTATAGTGATCTTGGGATTTTTCCAATTGTGTAATGGCCCCTTGACCCACTAATCCATTTATTAGTAAGTCTTTTGAGGGAAAGGATTAGTGTAACACCCCACTACTATAGAGCATATACCAGAACATCCTTAGGATATTCCAGTACATAATCTATAATAATGGCATGTTAGAGCAGTTATTTTCTCTTACAAGGCATTATAAAGAAAGACACAATAATTAAAAACCCAAAATTCCTCATTTCGTTTCTTAAATAATATGTACATTGTAGCTTTACAACAACACCCATATTCATACAATAACAAAAACTAATTAGAGTTTATATCTCTGTATATAGAATATGCTACATACATGAGGAATTATATAAAAATTTTATCTAGATCCTTCAGTCTCAATTGATTGACATTTGAGCTATTTCTTCTATCCAAAAGTTCGAGAAATATGCTTCTTCTAGAGTTTCTCTGTCACTAGTATCCTCTCTCGAACCTAAAATGTCAACGTTACAATTTTGATGAGTTTTGTGAACTCAATGAACTACCTGTCATCGATGGCTCACTCATAACACATAACATATACAGTTTATGTAATCACATAATTCATATCATTTCACTAATAATCATATAATATCACATATCACTTTGATCACTTATTTCACATTTCACATTCAAAGCAGTCAAACAATTCATTTCAAGCATTTAAAACCTACATATCAATTATAAATGTAATGCAGATGAGACTCACTTTCAATTATTACTTCATTGTGACCGAGTTCCTTTTTACTAGCCCATATCTCTTGTAGATACTGGGCTTGTTTTCAGATTTTGTCTCATATCTTTTAATGGATACCGGGTACATTAACAACTGAGCCAGAGGCTCTTATCACATTATAAGCTTTAAACTCTTTTTCGGTGGCTACTTCGGTCATAACAGTCTTTATGTTGTCATGCATTTATGTAATGAAATACATCACATTCACATTTTTTAATCAATCATTTAATTTCATTTTCACATTCACGTACACATTTCTCATCGGACCTTGGTCTAACATTCAACAATAATGTTGAGTATCACTTATTTCTTCAAATTCACATACAAGGAGCACTTCTAATATGTTATTCATGCATCAAACGCCTCAAACAGTCAATGTTCGAAATCAACACAATCACATTCACATAATAATTCAACACATAATTTAAAACAAATAATTTACCAAGTGAGACCATTTAGGTTACTCACAGTTTGCTCTAGATAGTTATTGCCTCGAAGTCTCGGCAATGTCTGGATTTTGTCACTCTAAATGCTCTTCTATATCATGCAATACACATATTTACACACATCACAACTTTACACAATTATATAAATATTCATTTATGCACAAATGTGTATATAGATTATATACAATGCATGCTCAATGACAATCCTGAGTATATTTCCTTTATTCACATCTCATGATCATTCATACTTCAAAACTTATTAATGTCTAATTTGAACTTAGGTTTACAACCCAATAATACAAACTTATTCTAAGTTCATCACTCAATACACTTGATTATTGAAATGTCATCAATCAATCATCATTAATCCTTTCCTAATGAATTCAAATAACCATGAAATTTCGTGGAAAGGAAGGAAAATATGTGAGGATTTCTTAGTTCAAATTTTAAGTCAATTAGAGGTCCGAAGAAAAAGTTATGGTCAAAAGAGTGAAGGATATTCAAAACTTTCAAAAAGCACTGCACTCTCACTATCATGATCGTGCATTACCTGAAGAATCCTCACGATCGTGCACTTCCTAACGTCTCCCTTCTGTCATGATCGTGCTTGTGTACAATTGTGTCGTACCTGATTTCTCCTCTCTGTTACGATCATACAACTCCCCTGAGGTTTCCTCTCTGTCACGATCCTGCTTATGCATGATAGTGCACTTCCTGATGGCTATTCTCAAAATAGATTTTTAGGTCACTTTTGCATGACCATTTTGACAATAAAAAGAAGAATTTATGCAATACATTCTTATAAACAATTGTTCCTATAGGTCTTAAGTTTCTAACAACACCAAGTTCATACAATTTGGTTAAGTATTCTGCAAGTTATACACAAAATACTACCGATTGTTCTCAAACTACAACAACACCCAATACTCAATTTCAAGTCAAATTTTAAAACCCTTAGAGATAGAATTCAAATTCGATTTCTTCATGAAAATTGTATTGATACATCTCTAGTTCAATCTAAACTTAAAATCATCCCATTTTGATATGTATAGATCAAGTTATGGCTAACATACAGATGCATGTTCAGTAAAAACACTCCATTTAACACATTCCAAGCACACTTCATCATCATTTTCATCTTTGTTCATCTCTTTTACTTAGTCTATCATTTCTAGATTATGTCCTCATTATTTCCTCTTCATTCCTACTTCCATTTCAGCTCAATTTCAATCACAAACAAATCATAATTTATGTTCGATCATAATACCAAAAATAGAACATATCATCTACACACATTCATCATATTTTCTGCACACATATCTTGCTCCATTATCACATTCATTTCACTTCTAAACTATCACACTAAAATTTAAAACATGATCTCTTTATTATTACTCATCATACACTTAAAGAAATAAGACATCAATATTCTCATTCTTCATCCACGATGCATATGTAGAATGACCATTATTCTCATAATCATTTAATATCAATTAATCACCATATTTGTTTCATATTCTTACAACTCATGAGAATTAACATGTTACTTACTTGATAAAACTCCAAGTTCTTTAACCAAGAAGCCCTAACTTCTCATACAACCCACGTACATCATCATGGAGGATGGGAGGTTTAGGTTTTCTTGTGGCAATTGAAGAAGACAATAAAGTGAGAGTAAAAAGTGAAAGATGAGATAGCTAGGTTTAACATTGATGGAGGTGGGTAAGTGTTATGGATGAGAAGAAGGTTTGAAGAAAGTCACAGAGAAAAAGAAGAAGAAAACAAGATTCAAGACAATTTAATGTTCTTCCAAGTAATTAAGAGAACCATGGGATAAAGACATGACTTGGCAAGTGACACTTATCACTTGCCACATGTCCAATATCTATAGGTTTAAACTAGGTTCTCTTATTTAACTAGTCTAATCAACTCTAATTTCTACTCCTATAAATCTCAAAGTCATTTATCAAAATTACCACTGCCATTTGACTCTTATTTCAACTATTATTTATCAATTGTCTTGCCACTTTGCATTTTTCCTAGTCTAAACATACTCATAATTTCCAAAAAATTCCAAATTCCACCAAAAATTCTAAATCAATAATTATGCTCTCCAAATCAATTTTCAATACATAAAATCCACAATTTTCAATATAATCACATTTATAAATCAATTATACCCTGAAAATGTCAATAAATGCATGTACAATCATATTAACAAGTGTAATAATTAATATTCACATGTGTGTGTATAATATAATATGCATAAACATGAAATGCACTTTCTAACTTCTCAATAATCTTTAATGTACACTATTCTAGGGTTTTAACCCTTAACATGGGATAGCGAGATGTTACAATTAGTTTCCATGTAACCTTTGTTTATGCTTTCAATTTTGTTTTTCAAAGAAGCTCTTTATGGGATAAGGTAGCTGAATATTTAACCTAATATAAATAATCCTTAGTTGATACATAAAGAATTCAATAACATTATGCATCAATCTAAAGTTAAAGGGGCATGGATTAGAAATTTATTTGATGATCTCAAGAGACTATATGAGTCAATAACACGTAACTGATCTTAATATGGAGGGATAATATTACATATAGAATAATAAGAAACAAGGAAGGTAGTTCCTTAGAAAAAGCTTGGAAAAGCACCTAAAAGCCAATGGCTTAGCACTTTCTAAGAAAACAAATATGTATTTAACTTTCCTGTATTCTCATATCACTCTCTCGTTGAAGTTGGCGATCTGACCTTGAAGTAATAGAAAAAAATTCTCTCTTATTTCAACAATTACTTGAAAGATGATGACAGATTTGAAGTACTGTTAGAAATGACTGGAGACTTGACTTTCAAGGATTCAAGTCATTTATTTGTATGAGAAAACTTCATATAGTCAATGAGGAGCTGAAGAAACTTAATTTTAAGAGATATAGTAACACTAATCAAGTTGTATCTACTAGTAAGGCTACCTTACCAAAGGCATAACATTCCTTTTATGAAGAACCCACAGATTCATCAAGATAAGGAGCTAAGAGAATAGCTTTATACAATTACACAAGAGCTCTGGAAGTCAATTATTTATTCCTTAAATAAAGAACAAAGATTCAATGGCCAACTAAAGGTGATAAGAATATTGTCTTCTTTCATAAATCATTACTTTCAAGGAAAAGTTTTGATGGACTTGTCTCCCTTCAAAATTCAAATTGTGCTTTGGTACAACCTCAAGAGGACTTATTTATGGTACCTTATGATTACTTCTCTAACTCCTTGGGCACTGCATCATTTTGTTGTTTGTCTCTATAGATTCTTAAGTCTCTTATATTTATTAGGATCTCTAGCTTTAATGATCAAAATTCCCTCTTACCTTTCAATGAATCAAATGTGGAGAAAGTCCTCTTTAATTTCATACCTAATAAAGAACTTGGCTTTGATGGCCTTAATGCTTTCTTCTTTGAAAAGGCTTGGAGGCTTACTGAGCAAATAGTCACAAATGATATTCTTAAGTTTTAACAAAGGAAAATTGCTTAAATAACTAAACAAGACTTATATAACTCTTGTCCCAAACTTCCGCAATCTAAGTTCCTTGAAAAACTTTAAAACAATTTATTACTAAATACTATCTACACGATTATTGATAAGCTCCTAGCCATAAGATTCAAAGTTGTACTTAGTACTTGTAAGAGTAGTGTCCTAAAGACAATCGCCTTTAGTGTGTTTTTTACAAAGTTATGTACATACTTTATTTTTAATAATAAAAAAGGCATATTTCATTAATCTGGTATTCATTATTTATGAATTGATATTGATCTATAAGCAAATTAATGAAGTCCATTATATATGACATAGCATGAAGGAAATCATGATGTGATCATACTACTGAGATTCCTATCATGTGCAATTGTGCCAGTATCTAAATTATCCCTAGTTATAGGATTAATGAGATTAGACATCATTAATCTGAATAGACTAGCACATGTTAAACTCCTTGGTTTGATCAAGTAGTGGATCTCAGAAACTGTAAACATAAGATGTTTAGAGTTAAGATGTGGATGCTTACTAAAGGTAATAAGTACATTGGATGACCTACTATGAGATCATCACATGGATGTTCTATTTTAATGTCAATGATAATCTTATCATAGGAATGGTGCAAGTATCCTTAGACTTGAGGTACTCAAGATATCTTGTATATTGATTCTATGATTTGACTAAATTCTTTGTTGTTTTGCAAAGGTCACTTATAGGGCGGTGATTGGGTACAATTAGAGGTATTCAAAGGTAATTGAGTAGTCAATAGGGGATTCACTACTTCTGTGATAACAGAAGGTGATACCCACGGTCTCTTATCGGGGCCAATACTTGAAAATCTTTGGCCATAGTACATATGTCATGCAGAATGTCTTCATTGATATATAGTAATGAGTTCTAGGACAAGAACTAATGTCACTTGTACTAGATTTGACATAGTCAGTCTAATCAGAGTTGATACTTTGCCTATACTCATAACTAAGTGGGGTATAGTATGGTGAAAAGATGAATTGCAAAGCAATTGTCTATGGGAGGGTTCGTGAGATGGTTCGTGACAAGCACGAGTTCATTCATCAAACCACTTACTTTCTAGTCAACTGGGGACATGATGTATTGCTAGACGCCACTCATGACTTACTTGGATTAAGTGTTAATCTAAGTGGCTAACATAAATGGAAACCTAATGGGTCACGCGTATAAAAGTGACTCAAAGGATTCGTAAAATAATTTTGGATAAAGATCTATTATATGGAGAGCAATAGAACCAAATTGATCCTAATGAGATAGGGATATGTCCCAATGAGATCCCCACATCAATATTGCTGAAACAGGTCTCCGATGTTTTTCCACACTCGGAACCTAGTAGGACCGACCCTAGTGTGCATATATATATATAATATAGCATGTAAGATGGGCAGAAGGTGTTTTAAAAGTGTTGTTTTTTTGTCATATTGTATTTATTGTCTTTAAATGATAAAAGACAAAATAATGAAAGCAAATAAAGAATGATGATCGTGTAAAATTGTTTTACAAGTTTTAAAAGTCATCTTCACGATTCTCTCATCATCTTTCTTATCTTCTTCATCTTCTTCCTCCTCTCCTTCACATTTTTGCTCTCGTTAAAACAAAGAAGAGAGGTTGCACTCTTGCCTTTGTTCTAGCCATTTTCGGATAAAAGAATTTGATTCGGTTAGTTTCTCCGATCTCTACGTGGATACTATTGGAGACGGTCTGTTTGGTCATTGTGGTTTATGATAACCCAACGAGTAGAAGATCGAAGAACGAAGGAGACTACACACACACACACATATATATATGAATGATTGATTTGTGTAAATGTCATGAATTATATATATATATATATATAGATAATTGGAAATTTTCAGCTAGGTTTAAAGGTATTTCCTTGTATAGGCACATAGATCTTAGACTTCAGAAAGTTTCGAAACAATTTTTTTGTTTTCCGCACTGCATGTATATGACGCATGCACCAAAATTTTCCTACAGTACTCTCATTAATCTATCTTAAGATGCATTCAACAAAGGAAGATAAATTGGAGACAATATTTTATTAGCTCAAAAACTCTTCAAGAACTACACTAAAAGAAATTCATTTAAAAGTTATGCAATTAAGGCGGACTTCCATAATGCCTTTGATTCCATCCATTGGGAATTTATCTTAAACACTCTAGAGACATTTGGTTTCCCCAAACAATTCCTTAATTATATAGAAGAATGTATCAATTCTATCTCTTATTGCATTTTTGTAAATGAAGAACTTACAAATCTTATCAAACTTGTAAAATACTTAAGGCATGGGGGGATTTAATTTCTCCATGCTTATTCACCCTATGTATTGAGGTTCTTTATAGACTAATTCATATAATCATTACTCAAGAAATAAACTTTAAGTACCATCATAAATGAAAAAAGTTCAAGATTCATAATTTGTCTTTTACTGATGATCTGCTACTCCTTTTAAGAGTTAATCTTAATTCCATCATTACAATAATGATAGCATTTAGAACTTTCAAGAAATTGTTTAGCCTCTCTATAAACATAAACAAGAGTCATGTCATAGTTTTCATTGGATGCAACACAACTTGCTAGCTAGATCTCTTAATTGATAGGGCTTAAAATAAATAAGCTCCCTTTTACCTAACTAGGGATCCCCATCTCTCGCAAAAGACCAATTTACAAAGACTTTATTCATTTGATATAAAAGAAACAAGGAAACATCTGGTGTAATAAAACCCTCTCCTTTATATATGGACTAGACATCTCACTTATTTCTGCCTAAAATCTTGACTAAATCTATAAAAGAAGATGCTCAAATCCTTTCCATGATTTGGTGATGCTATAAGAAATCATTTCCTAAAGTTAATTGGAATGAGGTTTGTTTTATCAAAGTTTGGGAATTTGTCTAATAAATTTCACAATTAAATTTCTTATAATTAACAAATTTTGGAGAATATTAATTTATAAAGAAGCATTATGGGTACAATAGGTACCTACACAATTTTTTAGGGATAAAAGATTATGAAATGTATACTTTATGGACTAAGCTACATATTCTAAGACTAAGGGAAAAAGTGAGGTTGAAATTCAAGCACAAGCTTAGAGATGAAGCTATTACTAGATTCTGTTATGATAATTGAAGTAATAATGGTCCTCTATATAACAATGAATTCTCAATGCTCAAAAGTAAAATTTAGGATTAAGTTATAATCAAGGAAGTCCTAAAAGACAATCCTCATAACTCAATCAATCTACTTTGTCTACCTACTAGCTTTAGCCCCAAGCTTTAATCCTAACTCTAGTATAGTAGATTCAATTCATTGGCTAAAACAGTTATTTGCTATTTTCTTTAATAAATCATCATATAAACAGTTACTTAGGCCTGATATTCCAAAAAATGTTCTTATATAGATTGGTGTGGTTTAAGCAAGCTATCTTAAAGATATCCTTCCTCTTATGTCTTGCCATTAAAGGGCGCTTTCCACTTTATATAAACTTAATGGTAGTCTCAACATCACCAACCTCTTTGCAAATAAGAATATGAATCTATTTCCCATTTGCTTTTCCAGTGCAATTTCCTATCATAGTAATAAAAGGAGAAATAAAAGGTCTGTAACATTTCTTATATGTATCTTGATTGGCCTAATATCATATCCTAAATAAGTAGTGGACAAAGGAAATACAAAGCAATCTATCTCATTTCCAAAGTATAATTTAGGAGTTTGTTTTATACTATTTGGAAGACAAGAAGCATAAGAATTTTTAAAGGAAATGACTACCAATCTCAACAAGAATTGCATAAGCTAAAAGGTATGATAAGAGAACACTTGATGACTTATCAACTTCATCTCCAATGTAGTAGCAGCATTATGAGTAATTGGAACTTTAGAGCTACAACTAACAACATTAGAGATAGGCATTTTACCAATGAACTCATTCTAGTCTTTTTTGAAGTGATGAAGTAAATAGGCTCTTAATTCTTCTTATTAAATGTAGTAACTATACATATAAAGAATTAATTTCTTTCTTTGTTTCTATTAATCTTTTAATTCTCAAGAATGTATTCTTGTTAGGAGCTTCGTATTTTTCAATATATTTCATTATTTTCTAAAATTAAACTTGATATGATTGGTAGTTATAAAAGGATTCCAACAACTAAATCTGGGTTTAGGAATTGAATTTGGTAATTTAAAAAAGATTGATAGAATGATTTTTAGATAATTGTAATAAAGATAATGCAATGGTTGCTAAAAATTATTATATAAAGAAACAGATTATAAAGTAAAGACAAAAGTGAAGATTTAAAAGCAACATCATTACCGCGTATAGCTCACTTTATGTCAGATAATGTTCCAAAAAGTTTACAAGTACTTTTCTTTTTGGATTTCAATCTTCTTTGGGATATCAGGACCAAGTCCAAATTTGCAAAAAGGGAGATGCCCACAAAAGACTTGTTATGTGACTTTACTGACGTAAAGTATTTTATTTTATTATATTTCTATTTATAAAATCATTTTACACATAAATATCGTATAATTAATTATTGTGCAAATAAAGGTAATTCTATGAAGATAGATATTTTTTAATAGAGTAAAATATATAATTTTTCTTAAAAAAATTTTAAATTCTTTGTATATGTTTAACATTATTACGAGGAATTGCTATAAAAATATGACAACTGTTAAGACTTTGGATTAGCTTTTAAGAAGTCAAATAAGTATTTTTTTTGCTATAAAAGTTTTTTAAAATGAGTATTTGACTTTAAAATAAAAAGTACTTATTTAATAGATATAATTTTTTTAACAGTCAAAATATAACTTTTTAAAAAGTTCAAATTAAGAGCTTCTCATAAAAACCTCTCGAATGACTTTTTTTGGTAGATTTTTCAGATCAATTAATGAATATATTTTTAGTCCTTTTATCCTTATATTTTACACATAATTTTTATAATACCCACAAATTATATAATAATTAATATACTATGCTTTGTTTATTGTTTAATATACTTTAAATAATATTTTATACATAGAGAATTAATATATTGTTTTAAATATTTAGATATATTTTGTTTTTAATATACTTTAAATAATATTTATATATAAAAATAATTTTTATTATAAAATAAAATATTTTTTATTTTTTATTTTTATACATACAGTCAACTAGTGGTAAAAAAATCTGAACCCACAACTTGCGATTCTGACGCGTATTATACAAGTGGGGGACAACTTGCCACTCTGACGCGTATTATACAAGTGGGGGACCTGACGCGTAAAAGTCTTACAGTTGTCAGACTTCGAATTCCCCATCTCCACTGGAATCCAAGGCAACTCTCACCGCCACCAACCAAACATTATTTTTTCACTTCTTTAACAAAAGATTCGATTTTTCTCTACACGTCAGTGCGAGCATCATTCAAACCCCAAGTCCCAGACTTGAATATAAGTTAGTAAAGCCAATGACTTTATTGTCAAAATTGTTGATAGAGCTAGAGGGTTTGCAAGTGTGAGTGGAGGTTGAGGGATAGGGAGATGAGCTCCTAGAATTCATGGGTATGGGAGGTTTGGTAAGTAAAGTGAAGGGTAGATCTCGATTCACCTACCGATCCCTCCCATGCCGATGGCTTCTAGCTGTTCCTTCCTGTCCCTTCTCTCCTATCTTATGAATTCGACTTGCAATGAGGTCTGTGATCTGTTGATGCAATTTGGCGTGCTATTTTCCTATAGTTTCTTGTTATAATTATGTATCTGCTGTTTTTCTCTTGGGTGAGTTGTCTGCTAGGTTAAAGTGAAAAATATGTGGTAAATTCCCAGGTTAAGATTAGGGAAATCATTGTAGCCTGGTGTTGCTGCTTCCATGTACCTTATGAAACTGAAATGTCTCTTTCTCCTTACCGCTTTTGAGATGTATATATAGGCGCAAAGACTAGTGAATTTTAAGCCTGGGGGAGGTCATTCTTCAATTTTTTTCACAAAATCCTGCACTAATTGCTCTGTAATATGTTAGGAATTTTCGTACTTATGGCAGGGGAACAGTACACCATGGAAGATGGCTTACAAATCTGGAGCCACATAACACATCATTTCTACACTTTGGCGTGTATGAGGTAAGATAAACGGTACATATAGAAAGTTTAGACTGTAAAATGAAGACTAACTATTACAAGTTTGATTATTTTGACGCTTTAAACCACTTGTTGCGTTTGGTAATCGGCGTGATTCAGTGTTTATTCGATATCTACTGCAAACATGATTTTATGATGTGTATAGATTGCCTTCCATATGTTGGGATTACGATTTGATGAGACGAGAGACGGTCACCGGAGTCGCACGCTTTTCATACTGGAACTATCAGGTCATCTTCAACCATTCCACCCTAATAAAATTTTAAAAGCTAAATTTGGTGTTACTCTCAATTTATATTAAATTTTTATACTAATTTTTATTTATTTATAAAAATTAAAATTAAAATTATTTTTTTAATTAATATATATATAATATTAAATTAATTTTATTTAACAAATATAATTAATATTATTACAACAATAAATTAATATTATATATAAATATCATATTTTTAATTTAGTTATAGTTTTAAATATTTTTGTTATTCTAATTTTTAAATTAATGTTGTGGTTTAAATTTATATGCATTTTATTTTAAATCTACTTTTATTATTAACATATTTTATTAGTAAATTTATAACGCTTATAAATAAAAATTAAAATTAAAAATTAAAAATTAATTTAATATTATATTCAATATTAATAAATATATTTTGTATAAATTAATATATATTTTAAATTTAATTATTTAATAAATTATGTGAATAAATTAAATTATGAGAATGACATAAAAGAAATATGTTAAAAAAATGAATAAAGTTTTTTTTACAATTTTTAGTGCATAAATAGTAACACATTAAATTTAGTATATTATTATTCATTATACTATTTTGGTGTTAAATTTTGGTATCTTTTTTTAAGTGAATTTATTACACTTAAATATCAAATTTGGTATTTTGTGTTTTAGTGCTTTCATTAGAGATAGCCTAAGAGGATCACATATTTTTTGGTTATCCTACCACTAGCAAATCTTAGATTATCTTCGATGAAGGCACCAAAATACTAAATTTGGTGTTTTGGTGAAATGAATGCATTCCAAGATAGACATTAAAATCTAATACCAAAATGGTGTAATAAATAGTAATATACTAAATTTAGTGTTTTATTATTCATGCACCAAAAATTTTAGAAAACAATTTTGTTCATTTTTTAAACATATTTGTTTTATATCCTTCTTACAATTTGATTTATTTACATAATTTATAAAATAATTAAATTTAAAATATATATTACTTTACATGAAGATCTTATTGAGACATCTGAAATGACACTAATATTAAATATAATATTAAAATTATTTTTAATATTTGTTTATAATTCTTATTTATAAGTATTATAAATTAATTAATAAAATATATTAATAAAAAGTAAATTTGAAATAAAAGATGCATAAATTTAAACCATAATATTGATTTAAAAATCAAAATTTAACAAAAATATTTGAAATTACAACTATACTAAAATAAATTATAATTACAATCAAACTCGATATTACAATCAAACTAAATTTATAACAATCACATTAAAAATAAAACTAAAGCACTTGAGAATATTAATTTAATATAAATAATTAATAGTTTAGAATGTCTTTCTCATTTTCTCCAAAATCAAAATGTTGGATAAAGCCAGTAGATGAGTTAACTATTCCTTAAGGTTCTCCTTGAGCTCTTGTTGCATAAATTTTTATTTGTTCATTTATAAAAGCTTCACGCATTACTGTATCTTTGATGATATCAAGATCTTTACATAAAATATTATTATTTTCTCATCTTTTTTGTAGCTCTAACTTTTTGTCTCATTTTAAAACCTTTTTAAAATTTTAGATTTTGAATAAATAAATTTTTAGCTTTTTCGAACTGTAAACCAACAATGTAACTTAAGTTATATTTTAGGGTACAAAAAAAAAAAAAGCACTTACAATATCTTGTTCAGAAGTATAATTTGGATTCAAGTTTTCAATTTGTCGAACACATCTTGTTGAACCCCGATTTTGAAGCTTAACATTTGGAGTCATAAAACTTGAGCATATTATCAAAAAACCCTCATTAGTCATCATCCCACAAGGGTGGCATGCCCATGCTAGTTAAATATTAAAATAAACTCATTTCTCCTATTTTAAAACAGATTTTGGGAAACCTCAAACTGGAATTACAATTCGACTTCTCCAGAATATTTATTCTCCATTGTCTTAAGCTTCTAATGACATCAAAATTATCCAATTTGGTTCAATAATTTAAAAGTTAGGGCCTAAATATTTTCAGACTGTTATTAAACTGAAATAGTACATTATACCTAATTTCCATCCAGAAATTAAAAGTCTCAGGGGCTGAATTAAAATTCGATTCCTTCAGATAATTTGTAGTTTTACGTCTCTAGTTTATTTAGAAATAAGAATCATCTCATTTGGAGGTCGGATGATACAATTATGGCTAAAAAAATTAAACATGGTTTTGTCCTAAATCATATTGAACCTATTTTGAGACGATTGACATAATTTTCAGTAGAGATATTGGATTAAGATCGTACTTAGATGGTTTAAAAGATGACTTCTAAATCTACAATTTTTATGAAGATCTTGAGAATAGATTATGTCATCTAGAGGGTCAAAATTGAACCAGACGAAAGGCTTTAGTTTAAGGTTGAACCAGACGATAGGGATTTAGTCTAAGACCTATTTTAAAAAATGGGCATAACTTTCACTAGAGATATCGAATTAAGGTCATTCTTAGATGGTTGAAAAAGGACTTCTAGATCTACAATTTTCTTGAAGACCTTGAAGATAGATTCTGTCATCTAAAAGGTCAAAATTAAACCAGACGATAGGGTCAGACAAACCCAGATGAAAGGTCAGATTATAGAATTCAGTCTAAGACCTATTTTGGGACAATTAGCATAACTTTCTCTAGAGATATCGGATCAAGGTCATTCTTAAATGGATTTAAAAAAGACCTCTAGATCTACAACTTTCGTGAAGACCTTGAGGATATATTCTATCATCTAGAGGATCAAAATTGGATCAGACGATAAGGTCAAACGAAACCAAACGATAAGGTCAAACGATAGGCTTCAGTCTAAGACCTATTTTTGAAAAATTAGCATAACTTTCTCTAGAGATATCGGATCAATGTCATTCTTAGACAAATTGAAAGAGGACTTCTAGATTTACAACTTTCATGAAGACTTTGAAGATATATTCTATCATCTAGAGGGTCAAAATTGGACCAGACGATAGGCTTCAGTCTAGGACTTATTTTAGGACAATTGACATAACTTTCTCTAGAGATATCGGATCAAGGTCATTCTTAGATGGTTTGAAAAAAGACTTCTGGATCTAAAACTTTCATGAAGTCCTTTTTCAAACCATTCAAGAATGACCTTGATCCGATATCTTCAGAGAAAGTTATGCCAATTGTCCCCAAATAGATCTTAAATTGAAGCATATCATCTAACCTTTTGTCTGGTTTTGTTTGACCCTATCGTCTAGTATAATTTTGACTCTCTAGATGATAGAATCTATTTTCAAGGTCTTTATGAAAGTTGTAGATCTAGAAATCCTCTTTCAGACCGTATAAGAATGACCATAGTCCGATATCTCTTGAGAAAATTATATCAATTGTCCCAAAATAGGTCTTAGACTAAAGCCTATCGTCTGGTCTAATTTTGATCCTCTAAATGACAGAATCTATCTTCAAAATCTTCATGAAAGTTGTAGATCTAGAAGTCCTCTTTCAAACCGTCCAAGAATGACCTTGATATGATATCTCTAGAGAAAGTTATGTCAATTGTCCCAAAATAGGTCTTATACTGAAGTCCATCGTTTGACCTTTCGTCTGGGTTCGTCTGATCCTATTGTCTGGTTTAATTTTGACCCTTTAGATGACAGAATCTATCTTCAAGGTCTTCATAAATGTTGTAGATTTAGAAGTTTTCTTTCAAACCGTCTAAAAATGACTTTAATATGATATCTCTAGTGAAACTTATGTCAATTTTTTCAAAATAGGTCTTAGATTGAATCTCTATCGTCTGGTTCAGTCTTAGACTGAAGCCTTTCGTCTGACCCATCATCTAACCTATCGTCTGGTTTAATTTTAACCCTCTAGATGACAAAATCTACCCTCAAGGTCTTCATGAAAGTTGTAGATCTAGAAGTCCTCTTTCAAATTATCTAAGGACGACTTTAATCCGATATCTCTAATGAAAATTTCAAACCATCTAAGGACGACTTTAATCCGATATCTCTAGTAAAAGTTATGACAATCATCCCAAAATAAGTTTAATATGATTTAGGACAAAATCATGTTTGATTCTTTTGGCCATAACTGCATCATTCGACCTTCAAATGAGACGATTCTTATTTCTAAATAAAATAGAGACGTAGAGCTATAAATTATCTGAAGGAATTGAATTTTAATTAAGTCTTTGAGACTTTCAATTGCTATATGGAAGTTGGGTATAGTGTACTGTTTTATTTTAATAGTAGTCTGAAAATGTTTGGGCCCTAACTTTTGAATTACTGAACCAAATTAGATAATTTTGGTGTCATTAGAAGCTTAAGACAATAGAAAACAAATGTTCTGGAGAAGTCAAATTATAATTTTGGTTTGAAGTTTCCCAAAATCTATTCTCAAATAGAAAAAATGAGTTTGTTTTGATATTTGATAGATATGGACATGTCACCCTTGTAGGATGATGGTCAATGAGGGCTCTTTGAAATTACCCTATAAGATAATATGCTTACATTTTATGACTCCGAATGTTGGGCTCCGAAATTGGGGTCCAACAGTTGACTTCAATTTGAGATGCATCAGACAATTCAGTCTACATTGCATCAAACGATTCAATCAACAATGCATCAGACGATTCAGTCTAAGATGCATCGGGCGAAGGTATTTCTACTGGGTCTTCCTCACATCCCCAAAAGTTTTAAATCATTAACTACTCTCTAGAACACCTTCACTTATAAAGATCATAATTTTCTACTCCGATGTCCAAAAATTTTATATTATATATCGTTAAAAAGCTAGAAAGATAAGCTACAACTTTATAGAAGACAACTTTATCTAATTCAACCTAGATTAATCTAAAATTTTCCCTGAAGTCAGAACACCAATTTTACCCCTATGGAAGACGTGAAATTTGCACTGTACAAAGTTGAAATGTCCTGAGCACAATCATTCAACTACTGAATTGACTTCGTTAAACTCTCAAATCTCAACTCATTTGACTCATCACATTTAACTACATCTCATCATTCATAAATCCTATCTTTCTTTCGTTAACACACACATACACACACACACACACACATACAACACGCGCGCGCGCGCGCACGCACAATGAAACTTCTAAAGCTCTTTCTTGAATATTTAAGCCATAAAATAAATTATGATTTCAAAGTTTAATACCTAATCTTTGTAAAGTGCTAATTCGAAATCCTGAATAATTTGATAATGAAAATTTTTCATTTTGAATC
>JANIJH010000001.1:25516016-25531264 GCA_024520975.1 Erythroxylum areolatum
ATATATATTCCTATAGGAGTAACCTATAAGGAATATAAAGCAGAATATTTTGCTGCATTTATTGATAGTGGCTCAGGAGCATGTTTATATAAAAAAGATTGTTTTCCACAAGACTACCATAAAGATTTACCGTTAATAAAAGGAAAAGATATATCTAACAATATTATAGAAATAAATAGAGGCATTGAACAACCGATAATTTTACTAGGATCATTCTTAATAAAATGTCCACCCTTTTATTTTCATAATACAGGTACTGATATTTTATTAGGAAATAATTTTCTACAATTATTTTGTAAAATTGTTTTTGATACACTAACCAATCAGATACTATTTAAAACCCTCTGTCATCATTTGATAGTCGTTAAACGACTTAAACACGTATATGCTAAATCTTGTCCTATTACCTTTATCCCTCACACAGCCCAACGTGGTGATATTGGTTATACAACTAAACCGATTTTTCCCAAAACTCATCCTTTATTGGAATACCAGCTACAATTAAAGGAACTTGATACAACAATAGATACTATTAGTACAAATTGGAATGGTGTTATACAAAGAATCCCTTAAAATTTTGGGATAAAAATCAATTATATGCTAAATTAGAAATGATAGATAAAAAGAAACTTATTAGAGTTATATAAGAAAGAAAAGACTTACTATCTTTGGTGTCTGATGTCCCTGCTGCAATATGATGAGAGGCTATTCCGCCCGAATTTCATTTCAATTGGAATTTGGTTATTCACCATGTACAAGGATCTCCACTATACATACATATCAATAATTCATATTCAAAATCATCAACTTAAGTTGATAATTTCTTCACGTATATCTAATTTCAACTCACATCATCCATAAACGATTCATATTTCATTAACAACAAAAGTAAGAATTTACAAAACTTTAATGGCATTCCAAGTCACATTACAACATCGGTATCAAAATTCAAAATACTAAAGATACAAAACCCCAATAATTCTCGAATTGTATCTAAAATCTTGCTTTTACAAAATCTAACTTAATTTACAAAACATTGCAAAAGTAGAATGAATCCTCAACCCTTGGTTACTCGATCTTATTTTCTTCATTTGAAGATGGGACGGAAAGGGGGTGAGCTTAAAAGCTCATGAGTAACAATTTATAATGGAAAAAAATAAGGAAAACTTTTGAAAACATTCACTTGTCATAAAAAATTCTCATTGAGTTTATAAAACACATGTGTTTCAAATTTTCATCATGTAGTCAAATTCTCAAACTACAAAACATGAATGTGTCAAACTTGTTCAGATATGATAAGCACATAAGCACATCAGAATGGCTTGCGTGGATCCAAAACAGAACGTACTACACATTTTTTATAAGGGTCCTGTGTAACCGTGAACAGAACGTACTAACGCAATCCCACATAATGGTTTTGAATAGCCATGAACTTATGGAAGTCCATGAAGGAGTTCCATGCCACTAGCGGGCAGGCGGGAGAAGCCTTTGGTCAAAGTGCACTTGACTTAACTTAAGGGACCACCACAAACTCACATAACATATAATTCGTTACTTGTATACATGTTACCCAAAATGACATTTTTTAAACTTGATTTTTCATAAACATGAGATATTTCGAAAACATGATTTCATAAACATTTTATCTTTTCAAAAATCACTTCAAAGTCTTTTCATAAATCAACACACAATTTATATAATGACATATTGCAATTTCTCAAATCATTCAAAAGCAATAAATGCAACACTTATTATTAAACTTCTTTGATTCAAAGAAAACATTAGTGGCTTATTTACTCTATTATAAACATGTACCTATCTTGATTTCTTTACTTAAAACTTCGCTCAAAAGTGCCTCTACTCTTGTTTCTCTTGCCTCTCTTGATCCCCTTCTACAATAACAAAAATTCAAAGCACAATCACTGAAATTGGTTATAGAATACTTAAACCCATGCATTTACGAAGCTTCATGAACTAAAATTCTTCCAAAAATTCAAAAGATTAAAAATGATCTTACCTTGATTCTTCACCAAATGAAGAGATCTTTAGCTCAAATGAAAGCTCTTCTCTTCTTCTACCTTTTTTCCTTCTTGAACAACCTCAAAATCTCTCTTAAAATCAAGAAATGATGAAACCCTAATTATCTTTCCTTCTTTTCTCTCCTCTCCACCGAAACTCTCTTCTTTCTCTCTTCTATTTTTATTCGTCTCTTTCAATTCACGTTTTTCCCGTCTTAAAAGAATAAGATAATATTTCTTCTTCCATTTCAACCTTTAATGAGGCTAAAAAGTCCATTTTACCCTTTCTTATAGGCTTATGTTCTTTTAATCTTAAGTGTCTTGCCAAAAACTCTCTTGAACATTCTTATAACTTTAACACTTTAATTTCACTTACCCATTCAATAAATTCTACTAACTTAGACATATAAAAAATTAACTCCCAAAAATTCACCTATCGTAACCTCATAATTCATTTGATCATGCTTAACTTCAATGAAAAAATTTCAGAGGCCAACACATCCTCTAAATTTTCCAATAGCCGTCATTATAGTTTGCCATCGAGCTTGTAAAGATCTCCAAGGTCAAATAGTGGTGATTTGATTCGACAACATTTGATGGTACTCAATTGTGATAGGAGACTAAAACTGAGCCATGGATTGATTTCTACTAGTGACTGGGTCTTGTGAAACATTAAGATATACATGACACATGACTTGATTTTCTTCAACTGAATATGATGTACTTTGAGAGGTATTTGAAGGCTTTGTACCAAAATTTGAGCTTGCAATTTTTCGAATATGTTTGAAAGAATCTTATAGTTTAGGATTTCAAAGAGTGTTATATGAAATAAAGTTTTTAGTTTAGTAAAACAAATGAACTATTTATAGAGATGTGGAAAAGATAAGAATATCAATGAACGGTTGAGATGAATGCAATATAATCCAACAACTGGTAAGAGATAGAGTTAAATTTTTTTCAGAGATTTCTTTTCTTGTTTTGGATATTATGTGGATAGGATACAAATACTAATGAACAGTTAAGATGAATGCAATTTAATCCAACGGCTAGGAAAAGATAGATTTTTTTACAAAGATTCCTTATCTTGTCTTGGATATTGTGTGGATATGATAAGAATACTAATTAACGGTTGAGGTGAATGCAATATAATCCAACGATTAAGAAGAGATAGAGTTAGATTTTTTATAGAGATTCCTTATATTGTCTTAGATATTGTGTAAATAGGATACCAATACTAGTGAATGATTGAGATGAATGCAATCCAATCTAACAACTGGAAGAGATAAAGTTAGATTTTTTTATGTAGAGATTCCTTATCTTGTCTTGGATATTGTGTGGATTGGATAAGAATATTAATTAACGGTTGAGATGAATGCAATCTAATCCAAAGGTTGGGAAGAGATGGAGTTATATTTTTTTGCAGGGATTCCTTATCTTATCTTATGTGGAGGAGGGGTATAAATAGTAACCACTAGATTGGAATAAAAACTTGATACCCACCCAATTTGGAGGGTTTAGTAGATTCCCAAATTTAATGGAATAAATCCATTCCCTTGGAATTGAAAACCCCAAAACAAACACTCTTTTTTACAATCATTCCATTCCTTCATTCCCAAACCCTCAAACCAAACGCCCCCTTAAATTATTTACTTATAAGGGAATGAATCACTAGTAGATTCTTCTTTGAACCCTGCACCATGTTTGTCTACAACCATGAGTAGTAATGATAGTACTTCTCATATATAATCCTCATCCTCATCTTCATCCTCATCATCAAATGATGAATTGGATCTCACTTCTGTAATATTAGCACAAAACAAAGTGTTACTATCTGCATATACCAATAACAACCTTGCAATAGATTATTATATGAACAATATAGTGAACCAGTCAAAGCACAAAGGCTTAATATTTGGTTATAGAGTATTTTATCGTGATTGTGCTGCAACAGATCAAAGACTATGGGATGATTATTTTGCATAAAATCCAAGATATAATGTAGTAATGTTTTGTAGGCAATTTTAAATGAGTCAGAATTTATTCCTGCGACTTGTTGGTGCTATTAAAGGTCATGACGACTACTTTATGTAGCGGAGAGATGGATGTGGTAAACTAGGATTGTCTAGTTTACAAAAAGTAACAGCAATATTTCGAATGTTAGCATATGATATATCAGCTTATTCAACTTATGAATACATTAAAATTGGATAACCAACTGTAATTGAAAAGTACAAAAAGGTTTTGTCAAGCCATTGTGGAGGTATTTGGACAGATTTATCTAAGAGCACAGGATATTAATGACGTTGCAAAACTGCTTAAAATTAATGAAGAACGTGTTTTTCCAGGAATGTTAGGGAGCTTAGATTGCATACACTTGACATGGCAATATTATCCAATGACTTGGGCAAGACAATATAGTGAACGTACTGGATTCCTAACTATTATTATTGAAGTTGTAGCTGATTATGATTTGTAGATATGACATGCATATTTTGGTTTACCAAGGTCAAATAATGGCATTAATATGTTAGAGGCATCTCACTTGTTCACAAACCTTGCCAAAAGTATAGCACCTTCTGCTCATTATGTTATTCGAGGAAAAGTGTAGATTACTGGATATTATTTAGCTAATAGTATTTATCTAAAATGGCCTACCTTGGTACAAACCATTAATAATCCGAGGCTCAAAAAAGAAGTTATTCATGAAAATGCAAGAAGTATGTAGGAAAGATGTTGAGCGTGCATTTATCAAAGGACCGGCATGTTTTAGGAAAAATCTATATTATATGATATTATGACAGCATCTATCAAAGGACCGCTACTTGTGTGGTTTTGGCTGGTGATATCATGACTGAGGAATGAATCTTTTGTCCACCATATGTCCGAAATCCTTTTATGAAGCTAGCTTCTAGTCCTTGAAGGACTATTCGGATTCCAATTGCTCTTCGATAATGAATATCTTTTTCTTCAAATTTAACATAATCTTTAGTTTTTGCTTGATTTATAGATATCAAAAATATATCTGCCTTTTCTAATTGTATTAGATGATAAGCTGGATAGCTACCATCATTATCAAAATCTGGTCCTGCTGACAGAAATTTTAATACTAGAATATCTTTGGGAGTTATAGTAGGATTATTGAGATAAGAATCTCGTACTCCATCCTTTATTCATTGTGGTAGAAAACTTATCTCTGGAAAATTTGGTAATGATAAATATATCGAGTTCAAAGTTCCAAAATCATACAAATATCTTACCTCTTGTGGATCTGATTCTTGCAAATAATTGATCCTGAGCTATATCCCTGAGAAGTCAATATATCGGGTTTTACTAGTTGATAGGGAGAACAATTCTTTCATCATCTTTTGATGTTGTTCCACTTTTGGAGGAATTATTGATATTTCTTTCATTATCTGTGAGGTCGTAGGTAAACTTGTTGAAGGACTGGTAGTAGGATTTTTGTGGGGTTATAAATCGATATTCATCTTTTCTAATGAGAGTTGTTTTAGGGTATCTGGTTTTAAGTTTGTAGAGCTTGTAGAATGAGCAATATATTATACTATCTTAAGGCTCAAATTTGCATAATTTTCTATATTCATCTGGATGAGATTGCTACCTTTCTTTATCAAGCTTGAAACTTCCTTTGTCAATCCTAGGAGATTAGCAATATCGAGAAAGTCTGAGACATTATCTTTAACATATCTTATCTCAGTATCCATTTCGCATATTTCCTCAAGGATCTTGAGAAGATGGTCGTCCATCTTTAGTGAGAAAATCTGCTAGAACATTTTTGTCAGATTTAATAATTTCAATATCAAATATATAATCAGAAAGTAATGTTTGCCATCTAATTAATTTTTATACTCAGGTCTACTTGGTAAATTATTTTTTATGAATGTTTTAACCTGGGTATTATCAGTTTTTAATAAAAATCTTTTGGGGAGTAAAAAGTAATAAAACTTTTTACAACTTTTTACAACTGCTATTAATTCTTTCTCATTTATATGATATCTTATTTCAGTATCCGTAAAGGTTCCTAAACAATATCTACATAAGCTTTCTCCTATTTTTTCATTATTATTATAATCTATTTTCTTTAAGATCCCACTCCAATAGTTTTCCGAAGCATCAGTTTCTAGTATTAAATTATCTTCTTCATTAGGTAAATATAATTTTGGTAGACTTCTACATAATCCTTTTATGTGTTGTACTTGAGTTTCTAACTCTGGAGTAAAACTAAATATCTTATCTTTCTTAAGTAAATCTTGAAAAGGTTTTCATAATTGAGCTAAATTGTGAATAAAATATGAAGCATATATAAAATTCCTAAAAAGCTTTGTATTTGCTTTTTATCAAGTAATTTATCTGGAAATTTAGAAATCTTTTCTAGTATATGTGTTTGCAGTTCTATTCCTTGTCCATCTACTTGCATACCTAAAAATTATACTTTATTTTGTAATATTTTTTATTTCTTTTTTGATAATCTTAATCTATGTGTTATGCAAATATCAACAAATTTATCTAATTGCTTTAAATGACTATGAATATCTTCTGATGCTATAAAATATCATTAATATAAACAAATATATAAGCATACTCTTTAAAAATATTATCCATTTTTCTCTGAAATATTTGGGGTGCATAGTTTAACCCAAAAGGCATTACTATCCATTCATAATGTCCTTGTGGAGTAGAAAATGTTGTGTATTGTATATTATCAGGATGCATTTTTATTTGCCAAAATCCACTTTTACAATCAAATTTGAAAAATATCTGTTTATTTCTGGTTTTATTAATTAAACTTTCTTTATGTGGAAGGAAATATCCATCAAATATTGTATTATCATTTAATTTTTTATAATTTATTACTATTATTGCCTTACCTCTAACTTGTTCTGCATGCCTCTTACTATGAATGCAGGTGAACTGTGAGGTGATTAGCTTGGTTGAATGAAACCTAAATCTAATAATTCTTTTATATGTATTTGAAATTCCTTTTGATCCTCTTCATTATATCTCATGGGTTTTACTCGTATTACTTTATTTTTATCTATCGTTTCTAGTTTAGCATACAGTTGATTTCTATCCCAAAAATTTAAAGGATTCTCTGTATAACATTGCTCTAATTTTGTTGTAATTCTATCTATTGTAGTATCAAGTTGCTTTAATTTTAGCTGGTATTGCAATAAAGGCTTAGTTTTTGGAAAAATCGGTTTGGTTGTATAGCTTAGACCACCACACTGGGCTGTGCGAGGGATAAAGGGAATAGGGAATGATTTAGCACAAGCATTTTTAAGTCGTTTGACTGTTATCAAATGATGACATGGAGTTTTAAACAATATCTGATTAGCTATTGTATCAAAAGTGATTTTATGAAATAATTGGAGAAAATTATTTCCTAATAATATATCAGTACCAGTATTATGAAAATAAAATGGGGGACATTTTATTAAGAATGCTTCTAATAAAATTATCGGTTGTTCAATGCCTCTATTTATTTTTATAGTATTATTAGATATATCTCTTCCTTTTATTAGGGGTAAATCTTGATGGTATTTTATTGGAAAACAATCTTTTTTACGTAAACATTCTTCTGAGCCACTATCAATAAATGCAGCAAAATATTCTACTTTATATTCCTTATAGGTTAGTTCTATAGGAATATATATACTATGAGGGCTTGTCATTTAGGGATATATATTAATTTTTCATTATAAGTTATCTTTATTCCATACGAAGTAATCTGATAAGGTTTAACATTCTCATGAAAAGTTATTCCTAACATTATTTCTAAAGTATCATTGAATCCATCATTTTCTATTAATAATCTAATTGGTATTATATCTTGTTCAAATCATATCAATGTTTCTATAGCTTCACCTATAGTATGTAGTTCACCATTAAAATTTGTATAGTGGTGGGGTATATCTAATTTATATTTTTGTAATCCTGTACATAGTTTATAACTAATATAGTTTCCATTAGCTCCTGTATCTATGAGTATGTTTACTGGCATAAATTCTGTACCATTATAATATTCTCCTTGTATCTTATAATTTTTGAAATTATCATTTTTAGCTATAATTAGCTTATTATTGTATTTATCAAGACTTAATTGTCTAATTATAGGACGACTAATTACTCCTGTATTTGTAAAAGATAATCGAGGTGATATATTGTTTGTTATCATTAAAGGTTTATCACAACATAAAGAAATTCTTTTCCTTAATCCTTTACTGGATCTAGCCAATATAACATCTGCACACCAATTACTTAATTTGTCTTTAACATGTTCAATTCTTTTTCTTAAAGTATCTATATTTTCTGGATTATATGTTTCTATCAATTTTGATCCCCAAGGATCTGGAATCTTAGCAAAAAATAATGGTAAATAATTACTTATATCATAAACTTGATTATAAATATGGTAATAATAATCTTGAAAGACACAAATATATTTCTCTATCTCACATATATCACATAATTGTAATCTCATCAAAGCAGTAGTATATCGAGTTATTATATTAGCATCTTTAACATATTTACCTTCACCATGGAATTCTAATCTAAATGTTTCAACAACTCTTGTTATGAAATTATTTGGGTCAGCATAAATTGCTTGCTTAGTATGTTCATTTAAATGTTGCCAAAATCTTTGTGCACTATTTAACAATGTTTTTTTTTCCATAAATCCTTTAGTAGTTTCAAAATCCATTTTATTTACTACAATAGCTATCCTTAATGCAGTTTCCCATTTATCTATTGCTTCTTCAATATTAGCAATACAATCTAAACCTAAATATATTCCAAAAAGATTTATAAAATCAGCTTTCATTTTTTCATATGGTGTATATTTATTTGAATTAATTCCAGTATGCATTAATCCTGCATATCCTGTTACTGGCCTATTGAAACTTTGTCCTAGGTTTTGACGTATATATGGCTCCTTACTAGAACTTGGTATACCTGTTATATTAGGATTTTCAGTTTTTATTCCGGATGGTTTAATATTAATAAAGGTATCATGAAGATCTAAATTTCCTATTTGAGTTACTAAAGTATCTACTTCAGGGGAAATATATTGTTCATTATCAGAATTACTTGTTGACATCTTTTAGTTTTTCTAACTGACTAAGGAATGGATTTTTACTGATCTCTATTTCTTTTTCTTCTATTATTGTTATCTGTTTTTCTTTACCTTTGTCATTTATCTTTTGGTTGATAATTGATTCTAAGTCTGAAGTCATTTGTTCATAATAATGTAATATCTTTTGGCCATAATATATAATAGTCTTTTGGATTTCAATTATTTCTTTATCTATCTTTAAAGAATTATCTTTTTTTTTTAATATCTTAAATTCTTGATCCATAATAAATTTTATGACTCAACCTTCCTATCCAAGTATTATTTATGAGAAGATGTTACAATAGAAGCAAAGTAAAACTTAATTCAATACTTATAATATAACAACATAAACATATTTACTTTAATAAAGCAAACAAACCTAATAAACTTTTATATATATATATATATAAACTAATATAATTAACAACTAAATTATTGTAGAATATTATTTTAAGATACTTGATCATTAAGTTTTATGTAGAATAATTGGAGTGTAAAAAAAATTGGTGTAAAAAGATTTTTTTAAACCAATTGGTGTAAAATTTTAGTGTTAATGGCTGGAGATGACATTAAACCTGACTGTACCAAGTTATGTGAAGAGCTTCTAGGGGCTGCACTGCGCCACCCGAAGAATCAAGATATGATTGTTGGGAACCGTGTCTCAATTAGACGCCTAACTTCTGAAATTCTGAAGCCTATAACAGGATGTATATGATATGAAATTACAATAGCACCTCACTGGACATGCAGCTGGGCAGTTGATTCGGTTGCTCTGTTCTCATTTCCTGGGATGTTATTAGCAAATTTGTCAGCTTACTGTTAAAACTGGTACTCGTATGTGGGGAGCTGTTATGTCCGTTTCCTTATCGTAGAGTGGCATCAGCCTGATAAGCTCGTTCGACTACTGGTTTTCCCTCACCACCTTTGAAGAATGACTAATTTTCTGGATTTCAAAGCAAAATAACTATCCATTACAAGCTCGACTTAAAAAGTTGAATCAATCCAAATCCATAATTTAGTAATATCAAGTATTTAGTCGTGCATCCATTCCGATAATTAATGAAAGAGATAATACTGGAGACAAATAGAGATGGAAATTGGTCAAGTTGGATTCAAGTCTTAAGGTGCAAATTCTTTTTTACAGGCCTAACACCAAATTCAGTTCCACACACTAGTTACACTTCAGTTTTTCGGGCAAAAATTTAAGGTTTCAGACTAATTTGCGTAAGTTCAAGTTAGATTTGGATCAAATTCCAAGACTTTCTGTTAATATTTTTAGAATATTGGATTATAAAACTGATTTGCGTAAGTTGAAGGTTAGATTTGGCTCAATTTCTAAAGACTTCTGTTAGTGCTCTAGTTGAATTTAAGGTTTCAGACTTATTTGCGTAAGTTAAATTTGGATCACGTTCTAAGACCTGTAGTCAAAGTTTCAATCAAGCACTTTTATATTCCAATATTCAAAAAATATTAACAGTATTTCAAACTTCAACATCACCATCATATTCAAGTCTTCTGCCCGTTCGACAAGTGTTTCTCCAAGTGGCAGAGATGTTACGAGGCATGAAATAATTTCGATGTGCACGCAATTCAATTGATGTCTCGGTTTGAAACTAGCAATCATGCATCTATTTTTCAATAAAGTTATTATAATAGTACAATTTGGACCAAAATGTAACACAACATGAATCTGATTTGTCCATCTGATTCTTATTTGGGCTGAGAACCATTACGAAGTATTGGGGAAAGATCAAACTTATCTGCATAAACTATATTATGTATACTCCATCTGGCATCAAAGGAACCACAGATTGTTCCGAAATTATAAAATAAAGAAACAAGCTCTTTGCTGCTGGATTAAAGAGATACTATTAGCTAACACAATAACAGATAGAATGAGCAATTCACTGAAAAGAAGATGGAGCTTGGAATGACCAATGCCATCACTTTAACTAGCTGACTTGATCCTTGGATGTAAGATCATACGACTATATTTGTAGCAACTTGGCATTTTGTGTGGCCTTGTGTTGAATCGCTCTTCATTGGGCTACGTAATGAATTATTGTATTGAATCGCTCTTCATTGGGCTATGTAATGAATTATTTTCATTTTTCTATATATATATAGTATTAAAACAGGGTGGTGACTCAAATTCTTCAAAACCAGAGCACAGATTCCTCCACAAGCTTTGTTTAGACAGCCTTTTGTTTTGGTTACTTACTGACTTACTGTTCTAATAATGAAATTTATTATGTATGTTTTGTCATTTATGAATTTTACCATCTTGTTTTTCAAATAATTTCCATTAAATATTTATCCAAAAACTTTATATTTTTGTAAAATTCGTCTAACTATCTTTGTTCTTATTTATAACGGTACAACCTGCAGTTATTAGTAGCTGTACTGTGAAATATTTAAGTCTATGTGATATTTAATAAATTATTTGTCAATTTTTTAAATGAGTTAATAATTTAAAATTAATTAATTAATATCAATAAATTTAGCCTGCCTCCACTTACAAATACAACATTTAAAAGAATTATGGGTTAAGTCCGGACTCGACCATTCCAAGTGTAGTTCACTGTTCACCCCCAAGAGGCACTCTGTTCTTTTGTTTTAGAATAGTAAACATTATATATGTAACATAGTCACCATTTTTATTTCCCCAAGTCCAGCCTGGAAGGCTCTGTATACCCAACTTGGATCGAAGGCATGATGAACTCTACAGGTGCGAAACGACAGTTTTTTGTCGCCACCTAATGAGGGCAACCCATGTTGGCATGTTGCTATCACTTCGTCTACTTCCCACAGCTGTGCTGACATATAATAAAATCTATCCCATGTCACTTTCATTAGATGAGATAAACACTAGGCAGCTTCATATATATCACATTTAATGCTACAAAAACGATTGAGTGTGACTATTTGGAGTCCGACAGCAATCAAGCGGCAATTATTTGATTTGGCAATCGTTACAGGTAATTCTCAAAAAGATGTTTAAAACAATTGGTGAATTGGTTAAAAATGTTGCCGGCTGGCCAACTGGAATAAGTACAAGCCTAGTTAATCATGGGTTAGCAAAACTTGAAGGATGAGGGAATGAAAATTTCCAGGTGATCAAGGATTAATTGCCAATGTCAAAGGAAGCTTATTGAGAAAGGATTATTCGTGCTTCTTGTCATTGCCAAAGTTAACGTCATTACATAAGATTTTGATAAGCCGGTCCAGGAACCTTTTCCTTCTTTTTTCCCCATCTATGGAGATCCCTTAAACTATATGAAATAGTGTAATCAGTTAAGAAATAAGTTTTGGAACTCTTATGTTAATGAATTAGTAGTATATAATTTAAAACATTTTCCCTTTTAAAGGGAAATTAGAAGGGAGGGAGACTTATAACAACTTGCTCACATCACATTAAAAAGGGAAATTAGAAGGGAGGAAGACTTATCACAACTTGCTCACAGCACATTAGCTGGATCGAAGTTCATCGCAGAAGCGTATAGCCAATGCTACAAAAGTTGCGTGAAAGATGAGGTGAAGGATACGTTAGGTTTCTTCTGTCAATTGGTTAATTGGGACCCTGAAAATGAAAGATAAAGAAAGTTGTGCCAGACACTGGCGACTGATTGATTGTCTTTATTTGTTTTTTGAAAATGACTGATTGATTGTTGCCTGGCTATGCATGCTTACCGTCAATGTCATTGGGAAATTCTGGCTGTCGTGTTTACTTCGTCCATTTGTATGCCAAATGGCATCTTCTACTCGCCCCATGATGTCTCTCTCCTTTTTTAAGGACGGAGATGTCCACTAGACGCTCCTCTTAGCCCTATGTGATCCTGTTCGATGCCTAAAAGAGTCTTGGCCTGGAAGTGTTTTTCTGTAAGTGTTTCTTAATTTATATACTGAACGTGACAGATATACAAGGCAAGGAGATTCACACACGTGACTTTGCCTTTTACTCTATATAAATAAAGTGGAAGCGTAAGAGTTAATCAATGTAACGCCTTATCCATACGATGTGGCAACGCCTTATCCATATGATGTGATCAAGTGGTAAGGACATGACCATAGGTTGTGTGGATCTCTTGATGTCGGTATCAGTCCACATGTGCCTAGCTACTTGTCGCTAAACTCTTCCTATCTGGGCAGGCCTTATTCAACTGATGTATACTAAATGTCTTTGTCTAGATTTCGTGGAGTTCTCTCATCCATGTCAAGATGGATTTTGCTCTATGTTTCTAGCATACTCATCCTAAAGTGATGCAGCCCAAATTAAGAAAATTGTGTCATATAACCAGCAGCATGTTTAGTTAGCTAAGCTTTTTATGTACTTAATTAGGACCCAAAGTAAAGATTCAGATGTGACCACTTGATATCGAGCACACTTGTCATGCTTGCTACTGTCTTCGGATAATCAAGTCTATTGATTGATCTCGTCGTTATTTATCTGTAAAATAGTGTTGAAGGTGTCCTCCGGCCCTAACAAATTAAGTTAGTTTTTTGAATTTGTAAACTTGAGAGAATAATTAAATTGGAGAATCCCTTTTCCCTTTGTCTTCATTTTTTTGCCTCTTATTATTGTTTTTCATTACCTAAACAATGCAACTGGAGTCAAATGAGCCATTGTCTCTCGTGCGCTCATTCCAAATCTTCAACATGAGGAATAATATGATGGAAATAGGACATCTTAATGAGGATGCTAATAAGAAAAGTGGCAGCATCGAAATATAAATCTGCTGTAGTGACGGAAATTAAATACTCATTTCCAAGTTGTCTGTATTAATGGGTTTAGATCTTCCTTTTCCAATTATCATATTCCAACCCTATTCTATCTCAAAAACAACATCATTTTATGATTGTTTTTAAATAAAACTTTGTCGTTTTGGGACAAAAATAGAATGAGAATAGGGCATTTGAGACAAAGGATCCCTGATGCCCATATTAATTGCTAATAACTAATTTATATCCGTGATGACTAGGGTGTCCAATTTGACCCGACCCGATTTTAGCCTGGGTTGATTAAAACAAGGCCCGTGGCCCAATCTTTATTTCAAAAACGACACAAACGGTGGAGCATGTGGTTTAATTCGATGCAAAGCGAAGAACTTTACTAAAGCTTGGCATGCCACGAATCCTCTTGAAGGAAAGGAGTGCCTTCGGGAAAGTGAACACAGGTGGTGCATGGTTGTCGTCAACTAGTGTCGTAAGGTGTTGGGTTAAATCTCGCAACGAACGCAACCCTCGTGTTTAGTTGCCTACATTGAATTTGGAGTCGTTTTTTTAATGTTTTTTTTAAATATATGATGAGTTGGGTTGACCCGTGGTCAAGTTGGGCCATGGGCCGACCTACCTTGGCCCATTAGGCCACAGACACCCAAGCCAGCAGTCGGACCCTATTGACACCTCAGATGATGGCATGAGTTTGAGGATTTTAAGTTAATGGGACATTATATTTATGTTCATATGTATGATCATTACGCTCTATAGTTAAAGCATATGATATTGATTATCACTAAAAAAGCTATTCATTGAATGTTAAAATGTTGGTGCATACTCCAATTATGACAAGGAACAGAATCCTGCACAGTATAATGTTTTACAATTACAAAACTTCAAGGCATGTCGTGCGACAATGTTACAATTTACGTGAGTTTGCTTTTGCATATCCTGGGAAACCATACTAAGAAAGTGAAATAATAGGCTGAGAAGTGGTTACCTGCCCATGCAGAACTTAGTTATCGCGTTAAGGCTCATTCAGATCCAGTGATTGGCTTGGTTAATTTGAAACCGCGCCAGTTGCCGCCAAAGTTCGGTAGTTTGCCTACTATGTAACATGCATGAAGATCCCTTGTCATCCTACCACGTACGTACGTACAAAGTTATCAAGAATCACACAAAATTATGTTCCGACGAATTGTTGGCCAATCAAACCGCGTACCGTATAGAAGAAAGTACTGCAAGAAGGAAAGAAGAAAACATGTCTCTCTTACGTTTTGATTCATTTTCTAAATTTTCTAACAATTTAATTGTTAGAGTATGGGTTTTAGGAAGAACATATTGAATTGTATTCATCGTAAGAGTATTTTCTATATATTCCAGCGTTA
>JANIJH010000001.1:25537990-25555677 GCA_024520975.1 Erythroxylum areolatum
TTTTTGTTTAGAAAATTCAATCGACAATTTTCATATTCATATTTTTTCTTATTTAACGATTTCAATTTTTATTCTATATGTAAGGATATAATTGGAAACATAAGTCAAAATTAAGTTACATTCTATAAAATACTATTACATACCAAATATTATAATAAGAATCCACCAAACTTTTCTAATTTGAAAGTTTAGGACGAGGATTAATGGTTCTAATTTGAAAGTAGATTTTAGTTTATACATGAATTGCCAACAAAACAAATCACTTTAGCAGGGCCCACTTGGATGGCTCCTCTTAATAGCCAATCACAAGGCGGAGTGAGAGTACTGAACTTCACAATAACAAAGGAAGCAAGAGAAGTGTGATGCTTGTAGGGTCCACTCCAATCATGGGACTTGCACATTGTCATTCTTTTGTTTCTTAATTTGGAACCCGCGGCGTCTCTTCCCGTACGGCACTTAATAATTAATAATAAAATAAACAATTGATGATTAAATTGTAGTTGCATTGCACCGACGTTATGAAAATGTCAATAATTATTAAAAGAAATTTATTTGATAAAGGATTTTTTTAATAATTTGGGATTAAATATTTAATTTAAAATTTTTATTTTTTTTATAATAAAATAAAATGCATGTTGATGAGGAAGAGTTTCAAGCTTGAATCCATTTTTTATTATTTTTAAATTTATTTTAATTCAAAAAAAGAGGGAAATAATAATCATTGTATCTTTAATTTCTTCACCCTTGTATTAATAACTAAAATGAAAAAGGAAAAAAGATTGCATTTGAGGTTAGAGTACTTATATTTGCATTAATTATAAAAATATATTTTATTTTCTTGTTTTAGAATGGAAATGATGATTTGCCATATTACTTTCAATTAAGTGAATTCTAACAAAAGCAAAATTTATTTTATTTCCTCATAGCGCGTAAGCCAATAAGATTCTGTCCCACTTGCTTTTTAGCCGCTATATTGTCGGGTCGGGTAATTTCATCCGTAACCCGAGACATGTCCATTATAAAAGCTGAAGCCGAACTCTTCCTCCCATGGTTGTGTGCGTGTGTTAGTGTGCTTTAAGCGAGTGTGTGTCGGCTGCTGTTCATTTTTCCCGCAGCAAATGCACTTTTAACAAAAGCGCTTTCTTTTCTTCTGCGAAACACGCATACAATCGTAGCTCTACCACCATCGGCCTGAATTACTCCCGCTGTTTTTCACTTAGATACTGCTGTTCTGCACTTGTCAACTTACGAACGGAACTGGGTCTCACACGCATTCTCTTCCAACCATTTCCATCTCCGGATTTTGCTCTCGCAGGTACGCATGAACCATAGACTTTCTTCACCAAATAACTCCCCTTTTGGCCTTCTCTTTCTTTGTTCTTGTGATTACAGTTCATTGAGAGAAGCTTGCAATGTGAACTATTCTGTCCGAAAGCAGTGTTCCCTTGCTGGAAAACTTGTTATTTTCGACTGTTAATGTGCGTTGATCATGCCATTACAAGCTATGTACTGATGGTTGAGGTGCTTCCATTTATGATATTTGGCCTTTCTGGTTTTGTTTTCCATTGAAGAAAGCGCGAGCAATCTAATATTCAAATTATTTGAGCGCAAGCATAGTATGAAAGTAAAACTTTATAGTTCGCACTATATAGTGCTCGCTTTACCGGTGGACTCGATGCATCCGACCTGAGTTTTAATTGTCAGATTAATCCATTATGTGATTTCTCTTTTTGGTTCAATATGTAATGATATTAGTAGTAGCTTGTTTTTATGTCATTGTCCTCTAATAATATGCATCGATACTCTTTAAATGGGGAATCATAGTCAGTCCATCTCATTTTTTGTAAAATATCTATAGTGCTTTTGAGTGGCTCTTTGCTTTTCCAGTAAGCTTTTGTCTTCTTGCTAATTATTGTGTTGATTGGGTAATTAGTTTTTGATATGTGCAGAATGATAGGTTCAACACCAAGCAGATGGTTGAATCTTTTAGCTTGTTTACTGTTGTTTCTGAAAACTGAAGGCCTATTCGTTGAAATTACGTATGTAACAAGTGCAGTAGCAAAGGGCGCTGGTAAGAAATTGAGGAGCGTTGCTTAATATCATTAACTAGAAGAAACTGAAAAAGCTTCCTATTAATACTCTGATGTTCTAATTGCAACTGAAAATGTGATATGTTATTGCAGTTTGTTTGGACGGTAGCCCACCAGCTTACCACTTGGATAGAGGTTCTGGTACAGGAATCAATAATTGGTTGGTTCACTTTGAGGTTTGTAGTTCTACAGAATACACTTCATAGTTTTTTGTCTCTAACAAAACCAAACAAATAGCAAAGTGTTGTGACATGTAAATGGTATCTTGAAAATGAAGACAGGGACAATGAATTGCGAAAGAAATTGTTGGATACAAGTTCTTGAATGCTACTTGGTACAGCTTTGGATCACTAATAAAAGGGAGTTAGAAGCATTAAAAGTTTCACAAGTCCTTTATAATGATGTAATGGAAAAATTGAACACAAAAGATATCACTTTCAATGTTTTAACAATTCATCACAGTTAATTTCACTAGATATCAAATAATATGATTAATCTTGGAATCATACAATACCAATTTATGACCATGTTATAATACACACTTTTGTTGTATTATCAGGGAGGGGGGTGGTGCAACAATGTGACAAGTTGCCTTGAACGTAAGAATACTCGTTTAGGCTCATCTACGCAAATGGACAAAGAAATTGCTTTTTCAGGGATCATGAGCAATGTGGAACAATCGAATCCAGGTATGTAGCCAAGTAAACATCTAATTTATTATTGGATTTTGGCTTTTACCTAGTTCTTAAATCTTATATGAATTTTTAGATTTCCACAACTGGAATAGAGTTAAGATCAGATATTGTGATGGGTCGTCATTTACTGGTGATGTGCAGGCAGTCAATCCTGTAAGTTGTTTCAGTTTAGCAGGAACCAATTTAAGATTACAGAAGTGTAGGTTTTAACCAAATAGAATTTGACCAGGCTACTAACCTTCACTTCAGAGGAGCAAGGATTTGGCTTGCTGTCGTTGAAGATTTATTAGCTAAAGGAATGAAAAATGCAAAAAATGTGAGGTTCATCTGAACGTCTTTCCACATACTTGGCTTCTTGTAAATGATGTTCATTTGATCGCTTCTCCACTTTTTTGCTTCTTGTACATAAATGTTTCACAATAACTTGTTTGGATGTGTCTCCGTAGGCTCTTCTTTCTGGTTGTTCAGCTGGTGGATTGGCTTCCATCCTGCATTGTGATAGCTTCCGAGCTTTGCTACCTGTGGGAACTAAAGCAAAATGCCTTTCAGATGCTGGTTATTTTATCAATACGTAACCTTACTATCGAACCCTATAACCAAAACATGAAGCAAAGGCTACAAGAGTTAGACTATATTCTTTTAATCCCTCTCTAACACCATGATTTTTCACAACAGGAGGGATATTTCTGGAGCACCACACATCCAATCCTACTTCAGTGATGTGGTCACAACGCATGTACGTTATCTTCATATTGCAGCTTATTTTTGCTGATCTTGTATTCTATTGCCTCTCATTAGCTAGTATTGCTAGTGAATTGTCAACTAAAGCAGAACTTTCCTAAATGCAGCGGTAAGTTCTGTTAATTGAGGTACAGACTGCTGATTGAGTATTTCAAATGTTGTCTTCAGGGATCAATTAAGAACTTGCCACCTTCTTGCACCTCAAGATTGAAACCATCTTTAGTAAGTCTTTCTCTGATAATGTTAACTTCCTTCTTACCATATCATGTTGAGTCTCTTTTTTTGGCCGTATCATCTTAACTCGTACGAGTCAAAACATCTCCAGTGTTTCTTCCCGCAATACTTGGCATCGCAAATACAAACACCACTATTTATACTCAATGCAGCATATGACTCTTGGCAGGTGGGTACACTTCTAATAACTTCTTTTTCGCAAAAACTGTTTCATGTCACAGAATGTTGCAACCAGGTTTTGACCTCCATAGCTTAGTTGAGGAAGCACTCAAGGCTATAGTTTATGATTAATTCCTGAGACATATGGGGATAAACATTATGATAACAATTACAAAGAAAGTTGTGGAAAAGGATATGTTGGAATAAAAAGAGAAATTTTACATTCAGAAGAGCTACTCTCTTAAACAACTGAAATAACGAAAGTATCACATGATCAAATGTAAGGCCCTTTTCTTGACACATTTACTTTTGAAATCATAACTTCGTTTAGATAAGGAACATTTTGGCACCCGGAGTTGACGATCCCAGTGGTTCCTGGAAGGCCTGCAAGCTTGACATTAGTAACTGTTCTCCTGTTCAACTCAATATAATGCAAGGTAATTATAAGCAAACCTGGACAATCTTCCATGTATAGTTCATTTTAGTTTCCAGCGTAGATTATACTTGAATTTTTACACTGTTCTGTAATGGCATGGAGACAGCCTAAAATCTTGGCCGTAGATCTTATCAATTCAATGCAGTAAATTTCAATGAGAAGATTTAAAAATTAAATTTACAATATGAGAATAAAAACGGAAGTAATTCTTGTGATATTATCAAGATGTCTGTTATTTTCTATTCATGAATGAGCAGTCTGAGCTAGCCATTGCTACAACTTTATAAGTTCTGCAGAATCAGTGACCTCAACTACCGGTTGTAAATTTCCCTTGCAGATTTTAGGTTGCAGTTCTTGAGTACACTGTATAGATCAGCAAACTCTTCAGCTAGAGGACTATATATAGACTCTTGTTTTATCCACTGCCAAACTGAAAAGCAAGAAACATGGTTCATGGCTGATTCTCCAATGCTCAAGAATACAGTAAGAGACTGCAATTCTCCTTTTTTTTCTTCCAAAATCCCTAGTGGTTCTCTTGAACTCTTTTTTTCCCTCCAACTTATCCCAATTCACAAAAGTTAATCTTTCTTTTGCTTTCAAATGTATGTATATTATGCAGAAGATAGCGAAGGCTGTTGGTGATTGGTTTTATGACAGGACATCATTCCAGCAGATAGACTGTCCTTATCCCTGCAACCCCACTTGTCTAAATCGCGAAATTGATCATCAACTCCAACCAGAACGATAATTTTCTCCATCAAGATACACCATTCTTTTACAATATACAAATACAGGCACACAAGCCTTAAAAAAAGAAAAAAAATCAATTGATCAAGGTTTTTAAATAGAAAAAGAAAAAAGACCGGGCCGCCGCTGCACTAAACATGTGTGCTGCGTGTTCCTTATCATAGTTAATGCATTGAACTCTTGATTAGTTACTTACCAGTAAAGTATGATCATTTTCAGTCCAGAAATAATTTTCCTGTAATCCAGTGAAGTAGAATCACCCTGCAATGCGGTCTCAGTTTTTCCATGTCCTATAGACCTTTAAGTAATATCCTATTTCTGAGTCCCATGATCAATGTAAATTTTGAATGAGCGTAGCTTTATAAATAACCAGTTAAATCGTCAGAATTTGAAACTCTAGAAAGAGTTTTCCATTAAGTTTTACAGTTTCCATCTTTCTGGTTCCTGAAAGAAGAAAGGAATATATGAAGCAAAGAGCACAATGTCTTCAACTTTAACCTGACGCATATGCTCATATGCTCTATCAGAAAAAGCAAAAACACATTCCACTTGAAAGAACAAAGAAGAAGCCAAAACGGAAATGAAAAATCAAAAGGAAGATGTACAGTGAGATGGCTAGTTGGTTACTGCTTATAGTTTGGCAGAAAAGAAATAGAAGTGAATCAACAGCATTAGTGAAGAAGAGTTTGGGTGAAGTGATTATTTTGTTGGTTACTGGCACTAACCTGGAAAATAATGCAGGGTTCCATATACGCACAACAAAGCAAAGATGTTAAAACAGTTGCAATGTGTATAGGTGTAGATATTTTTGTTTTTACATCATTCGCATTATTGGATTACATCATTCGCATTATTGGATTCTTATCCATCTCTTCTACACATGTAGAATTGGATAGAAAGTAGTGTTGAGATCAAACAGGATGTTTCTTATCGTTCTCTCAATTTTGATTTGAATGTCATTATAACGGAAGAAAACATTCTTGTAATAAAAAGTAGAAGAACCGATGTGTCCTGTAATTAAAATCATTTCAGCATAAGCAAACCTCAATATGCTGGACCTGAGAAAGAAAGAAACATGTTGGTTTAGGATATGCTTAGATAGAGGTTTTCATAATAGAATATAATATTATTCAATCGTTTTGTAACGAAGTTTTATAATAAAGTATAATGGAATGAGATAGATGACTCATTCTATCCTAAGCAGTAAAAATGAAAAGCTTCCGATTTGAGAAATTTAGGATAAAACATAAAATAATAAATAACTTTAAATTACATTAAATTATAAACACTTCGTTCAAACAACATTTCACTATATTATATTATGAACCCTTCCATCCTTTCCAAACAACAAATTTCTAATATTACATTTATTTGCGTTCTATTTCATTATAAACTGTTTGGATGCATCTAAAACTTTACTTCGAACCAAACATTCCCTCTGTAAATGTTAGCATGTGCATAGACAACACGATTCTGAACTGTGCAGCCTTTATATATGTCCAACGTAATATTAATTCATGTAAAAAGACATACAAAGAACATTATTATATTCACCGGCTTCACTATGGCGCTCAAAACAAAAATGTCTTAGAGTTTGCAAGTTTCAAATGTTGCATTTAATTAATATTAAAAGATTGGTAATATAATTAGTTTGTCCGTCTTTTACGCTGGGTGACAATTTGCACTCTTGAAGTAGTGTCAAACTTGAATACTGCTTGTTTTCAGACATCAAATAACGTGTGAGATGAAGACTTTTAATTGTTTTCCTTATCGTTTATAGTATTTAGCTTGAACTTGAACATAAAAAGGTCAACAACAACATCCCATGTGGTTGAATTCAACAAAAGCAGACATTGGAACAATCCACGTCCACGCCTACCTGGTATTGCAAAATTTAAACTACTTGATATTCTATAACTATTCCCATGCACTTTTTACCACTTCAATACAACTATACCACTCTTTGTGTACACAGAAAGAATGGTGATGCCATCCAACTCATAAAAACAACTGTAGTGGAGATTAAGACTTTGCTTTTTTATCATTCTAAGAACTTGGAGAAGGCGTCGTTCCTGTTGTGTAAACATCTAGTTACTGTTTAGTATGTCAGACTCGAATAAGGAAAAAGGACTGGGCCAAGCTTTCACATCTACAACTAATAATTATGTAATCAGCAAGCAAAGCTGTAAAGCATCGAGTGTCTTTCATTTCGGTTAAAGAAAAGCCAAGACGCTTCCGCGTAATCAAATTGGCAAGCACCGACAAGTTGCCAAAAGGAACAGTATGCAGATTAAGTGGAACAAACCCCATTTGTCACTCTTTGCATTAAAAGTTCGATGACAAACAAATGAAACCCAGCTTTCATCTTTAGCCCACAGAAGCAATGATTATTTGACTATGTCCAGGAAAGCACCTAGTGGGTGGCATTTAGTCTGTGTATCTGTATCAGGCACATGTAGTTTTCTTGCATTATTAAACTCTTTCATAGTATTAATAGCGCTATCCGCCCACATTATCTAAAACAGGTGCCACTTTCGAGTCTCTGTCTGGTAAAAAAAAAGCGCGACCAGATCTACACCATTCTTCTGAGGCGAATCTAGGCAATAACTCCTTAGGTACAATTGCATATGTAGATGCATTATAAAATGAACTTCTCAGTTTTCTCTTATTGTCTGCAACACTATCTTATTCTGTAAACTTAGCAGAATGGCTGATTCAAGATTAGGCCGGTGGATATGTCTTCTGCTGGCATGCATAGCTTTGATATTGCTGAACGCCGAAGCTGCTAGTATACCTATTACTATCGTTGAGACTGCAAAAGCAAAGGGAGCTGGTTAGAGACTTTTCTTACCAACGATGCTTCATTTAATTTGTTTCTATGTATGTTCCTACGTGTTCTCTTTTCTTCCATTTCTAACTCATTTGCTTGAACCATGATGAAAATACTGCAGTTTGTTTAGATGGGAGTGCACCAGGTTACCACTTGGAAAGAGGATCTGGTTCTGGGATTAACAACTGGTTGGTTCACATGGAGGTTAGTCCTGCTAGTCTAAGGATAAGCTTTTGTTGCTAACTATATTTGCTCAGCTAAGACTATTACGCTGGACAGAAGAAGTGAGAGGGGAAACTCATCAATTAACCTCATACATAATGAGTTCTTTGGTGCTCTATGTTCTAGTTTTGGTTTGTTAAGTTCAGAGATTATTTCAAAATTAATTCTTTGTCATGTATGGATCGGTGCAGGGAGGAGGATGGTGTGAAGATACTGAAACTTGTCTTTCCCGTAAGAATACCTACAAGGGTTCTTCAGATAAAATGGAGAAAACAATGGGATTCTCTGGCATACTAGGAAGCAAGCAAAGTTCTAATCCCGGTATCAGCATTTTTGGTGTTCTAGATCTCGGTTTCTAGTCTGTTTGTTGAATTTCTCGTTGGCTTTGATTTGCTGTAATCATAGTACAGCATCTCTAATTGACTTGCGTTTTAAATTTGTAGACTTTTACAACTGGAACAGAATCAAGATCAGATACTGTGATGGTTCATCTTTTACTGGTGATGTTGCTACTGTTGATCCGGTAAAGTTAACTGAGACTATTTGTCTTTTTCAGTAGGAAAAACTGGAACCAGTGAACATAATGTATCATTTTCTTCTTGTTGAGCAGAAAACTAACCTTTACTTCAGAGGAGAAAGGATTTGGCAGGCTGTTATTGATGATTTGTTGGCAAAAGGAATGAACAGAGCTCAAAATGTATGCTTCAAATGACCTGAAAGCTGGAACCTCCTTTTTTCTTTTCTACTTCTTAAACTTCTTTGTTTCATAAGACTAAAGTTTTAATGACAGGCTATTCTTTCTGGATGCTCCGCTGGTGCCTTGGCTGCTATACTTCATTGTGATAAATTTGCATCACTCTTACCTGCTAACGCTAGAGTAAAATGCGTCTCCGACGCTGGTTATTTTATTCACGGGTAAGCTTTCAATTTCATGCAAGATCCTTGTAAATCTTGTCATAATAGTTAAGGAGGTCTGTTTATGTTCTTCTACAGAACTGATATTTCTGGAGGGTCATATGTCGAAAGCTTCTTCGGGAAAGTAGTGCAAACACATGTATCATCTCTTCCTTTTGATAATCCTTCTACTGATAATCTCATCGGTCACATAAATAATCTAGTCCACCACAAAGTATACTGAATACTCGCATATCGGAACATTTTTCTGATTTAGTAACGATTCTCGTCCTGCTTTTTTATGCAGGGATCAGCTAAGAATTTGCCTGCATCATGCACGTCAAGAATGAGACCAGAGTTGGTGAGTTTCGCTATTCTGTTAATGGTTTCTCTTGCAAGTCCTTTCAGCTTGATCACCAAGTCCTTATCAATCACCTTAACACTTAATTGTTATCATGAGTTGTTTCAGTGTTTCTTCCCGCAATATGTGGCTCAGACTATGAAAACACCGTTATTTCTCATAAATTCTGCTTATGATGCCTGGCAGGTTAGCAGATAAAAAGTTTTTACTTTTCAGTTGAATGAAATAACTCTGGCCAGTTCCTCTACTTCTTATTAAATAAATACTTAATGGATTGTCCCTAAACCCTTCACCTTTTTCTGGAACTGCTCAGCTAAAAAATATTCTTGCACCGAGCGCTGTTGATTCAAAAGGAAGCTGGAAGAGCTGCAAGCTTGATTTAAAGAAATGCTCGGCAGCTCAACTCCAAACTGTGCAAGGTGATCACCAAGACTATGAAAACGCCAGCAGTTTCTGTCAAAACATATAAAAAAGAAATTTAAGCACCATAAGCCATATATTTCTGTAAGGAAGGAGATTATCTAATTTTAAAGGTTTGTTTCAGGTTACAGGCAGCAGTTCCTAAGGGCTGTAAACACAGGACTTGGCAGCTCCTCGTCAAAAGGATTGTTTATAAACTCTTGTTATGCTCATTGCCAATCCGGATCGCAAGTTACATGGTTTAGTGATAAATCTCCAGTTGTGAGCAACACGGTATAGGCAGAAGCATCATTTCATTTTTAACCATGTTTCTCCTTAATGACTTCAAAGACGTGTACTAACGTACTAATGTTCTTCCTTTTTGAAACCCTTCTCTGCAGAAAATGGGAAAGGCAGTTGGAGATTGGTTTTATGATAGAGGTGCAATCCAGAAGATTGACTGCGAATACCCCTGCAATCCGACTTGTGTTAGCGTTGATTCTGACTCATAAGAGCAACGGAAAGCTCCAAAATTGTTAGGACAAAATCTATCACCTTTTCTGATCATTATACCCGAAGTTAAATTAGTATTCAATTGTTTACAACAATATATCCAAGACTTCAGAAATAAATAAAAAGACCACCACAGCACAGAAATTATGTTCTGAATGCCGGCCTTTCTGTATGTATCCTCTCCTTTATTGTGAAATAAATCAATTTTTAATAGAAGTTCAATTTTCAAAACAGCAGCCTTTAATCCAATCTAAGATCTGAAGAAGACACCAATACGATTGTGTCTTTCCTTGGACACAAGGTGCATAGGTGATTTTATAATCTTCGTACTGCATGGGATTAAAAACAGGAAAAGTCACGAGGTCAGAGGCTGAACTATTCGAAGTTTCCATGTTTTGTAAATGATCATCAAGCAGACGAACACAGAAAGAGTGAAGTTTGATTTCGTAGGACTAGGGCAGGAAAAGAGTTGCCACTTAACTGGTTTTATAACGCCACCTAAGGACAAACCTTTTAACAAGAGACATGTTCCAGGTGCTTCCAACCTGGGTTAAAACAAGGGCCTAAACGTAACCAACTCCATTTAACCAAGGAATGTTACACATCGTGGGGAAATTCCAAAATGAAGACCCTCAAAAGTAATAAAAGAAAAATCGAAAAGGGAAGGTTGTTGGACTCTTGAATTACACCTATTTTGAAATCCCCACATTTTACTTAATGTCAAGCACTGATCTGGTATGGCCAAGATATTCAAAAAGGGGAAAACAAACAGAGTAAGGCCAGTAACTTGTAATAAAGAAACATTGTAATACACAGCAAATTTCAATGCCCCATATTGGTCTTCTATGAAGTGTTAAGTCTCTGGACCGTCATACATCCCAATTCTTCATATTATGCACTGCCAACCGCATTCTTATCCAGCACTTAAAACAATACATCTACACAGTTCTTCATGCACCAGCCAACTCTGGAAACCCAAGGACCACAATTTCAAACTGCTAAGAGAGTCATTGCAAGACAATTAAGTATCTGGCAGTCCCCACCAAAGTAATTCACCAATCAAGTGGCTTTATTATCATTTGTCACTGGGTAGTGCATGCTGGCACTGAGAGGGGAAACCAAAAAGAAAGTCTCGTGCAAGGTTGACATTTGCGATAGCCTTGACTGCGCACCAAGCCCACGATTCCGTGAAGGTCAAGGAGGCGCTAAAAGATTACTACCATCATGACCATAAACTCAATAAACACAGTTACAAAAATTTCTGCTACACATTTGTGTCATCAGCTAGATTTATACTCAAAAGCATCCCAAAGTTTTTCATGCTTGACTACATAGCACAAAACAGTTAAGAAACAAAAAGCATCTTCTCTTCCACGATAGCAGACAAAACAAGGAATTCATATATCAGAAAGGCGAACTCTCATGATCATACCATTGTAAAGGATTATTCAAAGATTTCTTCGCCCAAGCTGCCACACAAAATGATCAACAGCCACCATGGCACGAGATGCTGCCCCAATTGAACCATCATACCTGTCCAAATGAAAAATAAGATCATAAATTTCCCATGGGCATTCTTTTCAGAACGACAACTCAAGCTGATCTAAAAATTTAAGTCTGAACTAAATGACTTGATGGGCTTACAATGCAACCAAAAGAAAAGCAGATGTCTGCATGACTATAACACCTTCACCAGCAGGTTTTGATGTATTCATGCACCTCGCACAGAACCAGTTCTCATAAATTGACGTCACCAGATCTGTCCACAAAGTTTACAATCTAGGATGTAAAATGATTAAGGTAGGACATAAATTTCCAGAATGTATTTGGGTTAGAGGTTGAAAAGGTTATTGTTGAGAAATAGCAAAGCAAAATCCTGTTGGTCTAAACAAGTTCTAGCATATAACGAAGTTACAATGATCAGAATTGGATAGTATGCATAGAATTTAAAGTAATATGTTTTCTTTTACCATAAATTTTCAACCTTGTTAATCTGAGATAGAGTAGAAAGAAAAGTTAACTAGATAAATAAGTCTTTCTATCCGTATTGCTCAACGTATACTTCTCAGTTTTTACAGTCTGCTAAGCCATATAATCCATGCTAAGATATAGGAACCCTTTTTCTGTCAATTAAGGAGCCACCTTTATCTTTCAATTATAACCCAGCTCTGAACAAATGACACCATCATCTCAAACAATGATGTATATATCATTTGAGGCACAATGGGCCAGGAAAGGACTATATCATTTGAGATCTGCTTGATCAGATACGTTTATTTCATCGATCCAAGAGACTTAAGGATTAAACTTAAAAGGTGAAGATGGCAAAATATACTGGCATAACACAATAGGATGCAGCTTCTTTGGGTGAACTCGTCAAAAGGTACTTACAAGAAAACCCACTACTCCTATCTTCCTCCTTCCACTATTAGATGCAAGATTGAACGCAAAGAAGTGACTGTGAGGAAATATCTTTTCTTATCGAGGTCATAAAGCACGTGTTAGGCGCATTGATATAGGAAAAAACAGAACTCACATTCATTCGCACCAATGATAAAGCTCTCAGCTTGCAGTTTATTGCGTTTGACAAAATCAATGAATTGCCTCAGTTCCGTAGGACTTGCTTTGATACCCTCTTGTTCTGCACTAAAAGCATCAGGATCCAAATTTGAGCCCAAAATTATAAACATATCAAAATATCAACAGAAAGCTTAATCCTAAATACAACTACAACATTCCAATTCGAAGAGTCAAATTACTTCTAAAAGCAAAGCAGGGATGTTTCTCTTACATAGTAGAGAGCAAACGAGAGGGCGCAGTTGGTTCGTAATTGATAAGCAAAGCAGCCTTTAGAGGCTGACCTGAAATTAAAAAGAAATTACATAACTTGTCTGATTGAGGGAAAGATATAAAGAAGAAGAAAGAAAGAGCTCTGACCTGCAGAACCAATATTGATGGAAGCCCACTTGTCCCAGGCTCGGTGAACAAAACCCCAATCCATTACACCACAAAAGATGCAAACTGTCTACTGTTTTCACTTCAGACAAAGAGAAGCGAAAACCCAATTCAAATCAACTCCATTGACATTCCTGGACTCAACCCTAAGCGCAGAGCTGCATAGACGAAGTGTATAGAAATAAGAAGCAGAATTGAAGTAGTCTTGAGTAGCCGGCCTCCGAATGGTTACCTTATTTGGTAAAATCTTCTAAGTGGACAGTTTGGCATCACGAATATTTGTTCCTCTTTATTCATATTAAAGAACGAAATCAAAATAATAAATATATTGTATGATATATTGGTATCCCCTAATTTCTAATAATCTAGTCTTAGTTACGTATAAAACCAATTAATATAGTATTAGAGCCTTTGTGATCAAGTGGTCGTGAGTTCAAATCCTAGCACTCATCTATTATTCAGCATAAGGTAGAGTGAGTCTGTACAAGTTTCAAGTCCAAAGGGCTTTCACTTGAGGGGATGTGTTAATAAATACATAAAACTAAGTAAGTTGATCTCACATAACAGCTTAAGCTATTTTGATGAAATGGTCACTTAATAAGTTACACCAAAGGATTGATGCGTTCTTTAGTTTACATGTTCTTTTCTGATAAATGCGTAAGTTTTTCTTAACCGTGTACATTAGGGTAGAGATGACTAATTTTATTCATGCCTTTCTTTTAATATGATATGTCCATCAAGTATCAATATATAATTAATTAATAGATGAGAATTTTCTATGTTAATAATTTTCCCTAATAATATCATATTTGAGTAGTTATATCTAAATGAGAACTTACCTCAATTCCTAATTTTTAGTCCACTTGAGAAAGTTGTCTTATGGCAACTTTCAACATTTTCCCACTTGTCTAAAATTAGACGAAACTAATCCATAAGTATGATGCATTTACAATTAAGCACCAAAACTCATCCTCAAATTATCATAATTATCTAATTATGATAAAACACTAAATGTGGGTTATGATGGTTGTATATTTATTAACGTATTCCCTTGCATATGTCACAAACACCAGTGTTTTACCATACTAGATCTATAAATGACACAAATTTTAGCATGGTCCACAGTAATGTTTCTAGTAAATTCAAATTATGACATTTCAGAATACAATTATGCGCACATTAGAACTAGAAACAATAAATGGTGTATATCATAAACACATCACTAAGCTCAAAGTGTCAACTTTATTAGATGCATCATTCAAAAGGACAACCAAGACCCACTCTTTATACATGTTCTTTACATGTCTTTGGCTGTAAACCTTTAGTTAACGAATTTTCTATCATGAGATTTGTTCTAATATGCTCAATAGAGACTCTTTGCTTCTGAATCTCCTCCTTAACGACAAATACTTTAGTTCCATATATTTGGCACCTTTTGAGTATTTGTCATTTTTGGAGAAGAATGCTACTGTAGAATTATCATAATAATTTTTTAGCTGTTTAGTAATGGTGTTGACAACTCCAAGTCCTAAAATGAAGTTTCGGCAGTCATAATGCATGTATTGTGACTTCAAAACATGTCGCAAATTCTCCTTCTATAGTGGATGAGGCAATAACATATTGTTCAACACTTTTCCATGATAATGCTCTTTCGGTAAGAAAGAATAAATAACCACAAGTTGACTTTCTGCTATCAATGCTTCTAGAAAAATTTGAATTTGAGTATCTAGTCGCTTCTAAGTGATTAGATCTTCTATATATGAGCATGTAATTTTTTGTTCCTTGAAGATACCTTAAAACTTTCTTTGCAGCTTTCCAATGATTAATTCCGGGGTTACTCTGATACTTGCCTAGCATTCAAACCACAAAACTAATATCCGGTTTTCTACAGGTTTATGCATACATTAGACTTCCCACAACAGAAGCATAGTGAATTGATTCCATTTGCTTTCGTTCTATATCATTCTTTAGATATTGCATAAGACTAAATTTATCTCCTTTTTGAACTGGAACAGTTTCAAAAGAACATTTGTGCATATTAAATATCTTTAGAATTGTTTCAATATAGACTTTTTGAGACAATCCCAATAGTCATTGTGATCTATCACAGAATATTTCAATTCCTATCACATAGGATGCCTTTGCTATATCTTTCATTTAAAATTTTTTTAAGAGATAATCTTTTTCCTCACGCAACATACTTAAATCATTAGTAGTAAGCAAGATATCATCAACATATAGGACAAAAAATAAAATTTTGCTCCCACTGATCTTTTGATATATACAACGATCAACAAGATTTTCTTTAAAACCAAAAGAGGTGATGGCATCATTAAACATAATATACCATCGCCTAAAAGCCTGTTTGAGTCCATAAATTGATTTCTTAAGTTTACACACCATATGACCTTTTTCTTCAATTGGAAAAACTTTAGGTTGATCTATATAAACTTCCTCTTTAAGATTTCCATTCAGAAAGGTTATTTTCAATTCTTTTTGGTGTAACTCTAAATCAAATTGAGTAATTAGTATCATAATAATACGAAATGAGTCTTTCTTTAAGACAGGTGAAAATTTTTCTTTATAATCAATACCATCCTTTTGAGTATATCCTTTAGCAATAAGTCTAGCCTTATATCATTTGATATTGCCATTCGAGTCAAGTTTGGTCTTAAAAACACATTTACACCGAGCTTATTTGGTACCTTCTGGCAATTCAATGATATCCCAGACTTTGTTATCATTCATGTATTTTAACTCTTCCTTTATGACATCAACCTAATTTTCTGACTTAGCGTATTTTGTGGCTTGTGAAAATGAAACCAGATCTTTATTAATTCCAATATAAAGATTTGATTCTTGCAAATAAACTTCATAATCACTTGAAATAGCTGATTTCCTCATTCTTTGAGATCTTCTCAAATGCATTTCTTATGATTCATTTGCTTCAAATATGTGTGAGTTAGTTTTTTCAAGGGATATTTCGTTATTTATATGTGGTTCATTATTGTCAATATGTTCTTCAACAATTGGAACAACACTTGGAATAACAATGGATGAAGGAACACTTATAGATAAAGAAACATTTATCTTTACTTCCTTTATGTTTACAGTTCATTGTTCCCCACTCCCACTAACTTCACCATTTTAAATAAATTTTGCATTGTCAGGTTCCACTATTCTTGGACTATGATTTGGATAATAAAGTATATACCCTTTAGATTTCTCTGAATTTAATAGTTTGAGAATCCAACTTTCTTTCACGTGGATTATAAACTCTGCTTCTACTGGGCAACCCCAAACATACAGGTACCTTATACTAGGTTTCCTATTTGTTTAAAACTCAAAAGGAGTTTTTGTAATTGTCTTCCTAGGAACCTTATTGTAACACCCCACTCCTGCAATGACCCGAACTCGACATCGACGGTGATATCCAAGATTGTGCCCCGCGAGGGTGACATGCTATATCACTTAGTCAAAAACTCAATGTAATTATTTTTTTAAAAAAGAACAAGCACAAACATACACTATCGTCGGTAAATTACAATGACCACGCGAGCCCTTTCATAAACAAATCAATTAGTCAGGTGTACAAACTTTTATACGGAAAAAAGAAGACACTAATGCAGATGCGAACTGATCCCGACCTCTTCTCTCACTCACATGCAGGTGCTATACGCCCGTTGCCTAACGAGGTATTCTTCCGAGTCCTGAAAAATAAGTGCAAATTTTGGGTGAGTTTTGCGAACTCAGTGAGTGACCATCATCGATGGTTCACCCAGTTATAGAACACAATATTCACACATCACACTTTATTTCATAGTGCACATTCACAATATGTCACATTCACACCTTTACATAATTCCACATAAGCATAAGGCATCTTGCCTTTCACTCAATCAAATATATGTATATAGATGCATATGGAATGCCCATGCGACACTTTCCAATTTATTACAGTGTTGTGACCGAACGCCTGAATTGTCCCAATATGGGCACATTAATTGCTAAGCTCGAGGCTCTAAATCACTATAGGGCTTGTGGCCCGAGTACAATCGTTGAGCTTTTAGCTCTCGGTGGCTGCTCCGGTCACAACTGTCATTATTTGGTTATGTATTCATGAATGAAATTAATCACATTATTATGCACGTATGCATATGTCAAAATCAATCAGCCTATGAATGCTACAATCAATGTCCCACAATTAATCACATATATCCCAATTAGTCGCATCATAGGCACATAGGTCGCAAATTCACATACAAGGAGCACTTCTATAATCAACTCCCCAGTACACAATCATCGGACCTTCTGTCCGGAATTCACAATCACAGCAAATCTCAAACCCACCATTATTCACCACATTCAACAATCAATTTATACAAAATAAAACAAAATAAAATAAAGGTGA
>JANIJH010000001.1:25555777-25570233 GCA_024520975.1 Erythroxylum areolatum
CCCATACCACCTAATAGATCATTTATCCTCAATCAATCCTAAATCAACCAAGGAAAATAACCTACCCACAACATCAACGCATAATTCCATGCAAGAAATGCCAATCAATGCATTTAACTACTAATTTATAACATAAAACATAGCCTTACCTACTTAAGCTTCCACTTTCTTCAATTCTTCACAAGATCACAAAGTCACTTCCTCACTCCCAACACCATGCACGAAAATCATATTTTTCACAAAAATAACATTTATGACAATATACCGGGAAAATTTCATGAATGCATATACAATCATTTACACGTGCAAAAATCACTATTTACATGTATGTATATGCATGAGCATACCAAGACAATTCTAAACACTCAGAACCCGTTCTAAATGACTATTCTACCCTTCCCTTCGGGGATGGGATGTTACACTTATTCAGCAGGTACATAATTATTTTTAGCGCATACATCCACAAGGATTTGAGTAATGATGACTTACCTATCATGCTCCTAACCATATCCATCAACGTTCTATTACGCCTTTCTGCCACACCATTTTGTTGTGGTATGTATGGTATAGTATATTATACACATATGTCATGTCTTTAAGAAGTTTAACAAATGGACCTAGACATTGTCCTATTTGATCATATTTTTCATAATATTCACTACTTCTGTCAGACCTTACAATGTTCACTTTCTTGTCTAATTGCTTTTCAACCTCATTAATGTATACTTCTAAAGCATTCACTGCTTGAGATTGTCTTTAAGCAAATAGAGTATCTATAACATGAAAATCATCAATAAAGGTGATAAAATACTTTTCTCCACTAAAAGATGAAGTATCAAAAGGTCCACATACACCAGTTTGTATAATTTCAAGAAGCTAAGCACCATAGCTTCGTTCTTGTTATGTTTGGTTTGCTTTCCTTTAAAGCAATCCACTCATAAACCAAGATCAGGAAAATCTAGATTATGTAGAATCTCATTCTTTACTAATCTTTTTAATCTTTCTTTAGATACATGACCCAAACATTTATGCTATAAAATACCTGAACTTTCATTAAGCATAATATACTTAATTCTAATATTTTGGTGCACAGTAAGTAAGGATTCATAAAATTGATCATCAAGTTTCAATTTATATAAACCATTAGCAAGACCACCAGAACCAACAAGTATAGAGTTCTTATATAAATTGAAACAACTATGTCCAATATTAAAATTAATTCAATAATCATCCAACTTTGAAACAGAAATAAGGTTCCTAGAAATTGAAGATACATAAAGAGTCTATAATAGGTCTAAATAATAACCAATATTTAAGACCAAATGATAAGCCCCTATGCCTTCAATTCAAGCCTTGTTATGATTTCCCATATACAAGAAATTCTCAGTTTAGCTTGTGGTTTGGATCATAAGGAATCCTTGCATCATATTGGATACATGAGTGGTAGCTCCAGAATTAAGCCACCAAATATTATGAGGAACATCAATTAAATTAGATTCATAAATACTTTAACATCAAGTAAATTAGATTCGGAACATGCAAAAGTATTAGATATACCTTTCTTTTCTAACCAAGTCTTACATTTAATGCGACGTTTCTGATAGTGTCATTCTTTCTTACAGAACTGACACCTATCATCATTATATTCCTTCTTTTCAGCCTGAAGTGCTTTAGTAGACCTTTTCTTAACTTTTGACTTTTACCTTTGATGCTTTACTAGCCCTTTGAAGTGTGAGGTTGACTGAATGATTTCCCATGTTCCTTAGTTTGTTTTCCTCTTGAATAAACTTACCAATCAATTCATTAACATCCCACTTTTTCTTAATAGTGTTATATTTAATTTGAAAGGCACCATATTCAAGAGACAGTGGATTCAAAATAAATTGAACTAGAAAGGAGTCATCTACAAGCATACATAATGTTTTCAATCTTGTTACAATATTAGTCATCTCAATGTATGTTCTTGCATACTCTATGACCTTTCAAACTTTATGGTCGTGAGTTGTGCAATTAGTGTACCAATAAGTGACTTAGTTACAGAATGAAAGTGTTTTTCCACAAACTTTAGGTATTCCTTTGCATTTTTGTTGTAGAATAGTAGTCTTGATGTTATTCACTATAGTCATTCGTATAAACATAAGGCTAAATCCGTTAAACCGTATCCAAGCTTCATATTTGGACTTCTCTTCCTCACTGTTTAAATTAGTAATAGCAACGGGTTTTCCTTCCAAAAGTGTCAAGTCAAGATCCAACACACCTAAGTGGAAACCGATTTGTTCATTCCATTCAGAAAAGTTCAAACCATTAAATACGGTAAAAAAAGAAGCTTGCAACTAAAACAAAATTGTTGTAAATAAAAAATAAAAGCTCATAATTAATTCTATTATAGATTCAGATCTAGCATCAAAGTATATTGAAGAACACCTTTGGATATATACTACAACACATAATCATAAATAAATGCCATTTTTCATCATTATCAAGAAATTAAGATTCTTAACCAAACATATATGTCATCTTTGGATAAACAAAATATATTTGGCTTAAGAAATTTAATTTCTTCAATTATGTTCATTGATCATAGAATAAATGATTTTCCTTTGGGCAAATCCTAAAGTTCTAATAATCAATGAACGTCATTTATTCATCAATTTTCCTAATTAGCATTTTAGAGTGTCACGAATAAATGAATATTTTATGCATGATATTTTTATCACTCTAGCTTGGTCACTTTGGTGATCATAAACTATATATTCTAACATAAGGTCATGCATATATAAATCATAAATTTTCATTTATACATATATCAGACAAAAAGACAACACATAATAAATATAGTAATTTCTTAAGTATTATCATAAGGAGAAACTTTCTACACCCAAAATAAATAATATGTGTACATCTTAGGAATCACATAGTGTCACATAACATAAAATTCATAACAATATTGTCATACTTCTTCATACCATTAGAAGCGCAGAATTTATATCCCTCTCCTATTGCATTTATGGATAGTTATTTTAGATTCCAGCCCTGTAATTTGCAAAGATGATACATATGCAAATTTTATAGGCGGAACACATTATTCACCATAAATAGGTTCTTCAACAATAATTATTCACCATTTTAGATGGAAAATTATAGGATTCTAAACCATATGTAAGAAAAATTTGAATTTCTCTGTATTGTAAAGGATCTTAAAACTAATAATTTTCACATACCTGGATTTGATGAAGAAGACATGATGTTTAATCTTGATAACAATTACCTTCTCTATGTATAAAAATTGGTTTCTCTCCTCTTCTCCCTTTCTTTAGTTTACACACTCTTTTCTTATAAATGCATAAGTTTTTCTTAATCGTGTACATTAGGGCAAAGAGAGGACCAATTTTATGTGAGCCTTTTTTAATTTTATATGTCCATTAAGTATCAATATGTAACGGATGAGAATTTTCTATATTAATAATTTTCCTTAATAATATCACATTTATGTAGTTGTATCTGAATGAGAAGTTATTAGCCTCAATCCTTAATTTTTAGGCCATTTGAGAAAGTTGCCTTACGACAGCTTCCAACAAATTGTGCTAGACTTCATATTTTTTCTACTTTAATCCTTAATTTTAAAAAATTATGTTATACTTTTATAAAGTTTGGGTTTTATTTTACCTATTCCTTCTTACATTATTCTCTGTCAGAAAATATAACAAAGAATGGACACACCGCTTCATATGGCTTGATTAAGTATTATATGACATAATCATGACTTCGATTACTATCATCTCCCAAAGTCACAATGTCATCTAAGTGTGGGACAAACTTATGGGTGTTACATCACTTAAACTATATGATGTTGTGTTTTACATAGCACAAACATGACAAATATTGTGTTATGTAATACCTAATCAAATCACACGAGGTTTTTTGCTTATTTTTTGTTAGAAACTTAATGCATAATAACAATAGGTTATGATTGAAACAAAACCAAAGTTTAAGGGGTATATGATGGTTTTCAAAATTTAAAGACTAAAGCAATAAAAGTCCAAATCACAGGGGATCTTGTGTAATTAACTCCTTTTATTTTATCTTTTCTAAATTGAAATGTTAAGTTTCGGTGTTAATATTTCTAGGCATAACTTCAAAGCTTATAACACTTATAGGGTTTCCAATAAAGGTGAATTGATGGGAAGGGTAAAGGAATGACATTTTGGAGATAAAGTTTCCCATTTTAGAAAAATAACAAATTTTGAAGCCAAGAGCTAGATAGGAAAAATTAAGGCTAGCGATCTTTAAGAGATGAGGGTATATTTCTTCATCCCTTCCTACAGAAAATTGATATCCTCTTCCTTATGAGAAAGCTTGCTTTACTAGACCTCGAAAAGTAAGCATGTAAATGATAAATTCAAATGTAAAATGAAAATTTCATATTGAATCCAATACTAAATAGTTTGTGAACTGTTTTTTTTTTTTTTGTAATGCAAGCAACTTTTCTTTTTTATTAAATACTCCCTTTTCTATTTTAAAGGCTTGAAGGAAGGATCCATTTGAACCTGTGAGTGATTATGTATGAGCTTATCCCCTATAAGCTAAAGGTGACCAAGCAAACATATCATTATCTTTAGACAAATGCTACTTCATTTCTTCCCTTTAAGCTTATCATGTCCCTAAACTTTATGATGCATGCATCTCCTAGTTCACTAAATTAGATGTGAACCTTCTTTTACAAGTTTAGTTGTCAATAATCACTTAAGGTCCTGTACATCAAAGTCTCAAATGGCCAACTGCTCCTCCTTTTAATTTCCTTTTAAAGGCGGCATAAAACACTACCATACATGTTCTAGTCTCTTTGAACCTTTCCTACACCTTGTTCTATTAAGAATTTCATTATTAATTGGTAAGATCTTATAATTGCCTTTATAAAGTAGTGGTTGCTTGAAGGTACTATGATACAATACATGTCTTCATATAAAATAAATATATAATATTGATCAAAAGTTTTAGGAATTTTATTATTTATCATATTGATTGATACATAAATATATATAATAAAAATAACTATAAATATATAAACTAAATGGCTATGAATCAAGTATAATAAAAGAAGGTTTGACTTAGAATCCATAAATTATGGTCATCTATACTAATCTTCCAATACTACTCCACCTCAAGCTAGTGAATATATATTAATAATTCCTAACTTGCTTGTATTTAGCTCAAAACTTGTTTTAACAAGTGCTTTTATGAGGAAATAATCTTCTTATGAATTGATTGGCACATTAGACAAACAAATTTTCTGGCCCTTGATATCATTATTGATAAAAATTATGTCAATGTGAACATATTTCATTTATACATGTTGAATAGGTTGTAAACTATTGCAATAGCCAACTTACTATCACTATTCATCTTCATTGGACTTGTTTTTGAAACATTCAAATTGTAAAGCCAAATTAGTTCACATATGCATCCTGCAATCATTATGTACCCTACTCACAAAAGTTTGTTTCTTTTTATGCCAAGTAATAACATTCTCTTAAAGTATTGTACAATATGCTTAGTTGAACTAGTCTAATCAACATCTATAAAACCTTCAATCTCTCGACTTTCATTCTTCTAAAATGGAATGCCTTTTTTTGGAGCTCCAATCAAATAACTAAGTATTTGACCTACTATTAAATCTAGTTTTCTTCGAGTAGGACTTATGTTGTGAACAAAAATATAGCACCTAAAAATCTTGGTTGGAATGAGTTGAGAAGGCAAATAATGGGAACAATCTTTTGAAGACAACTAATGGGAGTTTGAGGCTTTAAAGTTTCGATGGAAGACAGTTTATTGGAATGGAAGTGGATATACACCCTTACCTAGTATCTACTATGAATATGGTTAGTAAATATGAAAGAGCATATACCTTCGAAATGATGGCAATTTTTTCTTTTTTCCACTCCATTTGAAGGGTTTAATTACATAAATTCTAATGGAAGATCTCATTTTCAAAAAGGTAATTTTTGTAATCCTTAAAATATTCTCCCCTATTATTAGTATAAAGTACGTGAATACTATAGTACAAGACATTTTTATCATATTGTAACATTACTGAATAATATATTTATCTTTCAAAAGCTAGACTCAATAAATGCTAGTATGGTCATATATGAAGGTGTTGAACCATCTCTTACCTATGATTTCTATAACATGTGATGCTCCCTATATATCACTATGAACAAGATGAAAGGGTTTTAAAAATGAAAACTTCACTCATCTTACCCTAAAAACTTTGTAAGGATAAATTGGATAATTTTTCCTTAACTATTTTGCAAGAATATATGATTCATAATGAAAAGAAGAGACATTCTTATTAATAAATATTTTGGATATAAATACTTCATGTAATGAAAACTGAGAAGTATCGAACCTTTATGCCATAACATCATATCAAAGTTGGACAAAATGGATAAAGAAAGGACTTTAAGTACTTTTAGTGCAGAAGAAGAACTAGTAAGATAGTAGAGACTATATCGTTCCTTAATATTCCAATAATCCTCTATGAAGAAGGGCCTTGAAATATACATTGACCATAAATTATACAAATATGAGTTAGAGATTGATTGTTTAATTATAAGACAATCACTATAGTCTCAACCAAAAACTTTTTTTAGAAAATCTTTCTATGTTAATATACATCTTGCAGTTTTAACAGTGGCTTTGTTATTTGTCTTTGTAATCTTCTTTTGTTTTGAGGTACAACTAGTTTTTTTTAATATCAAATGCCATGAAAGTCATAAATTTTCTAAATTTAAAAATGAAAATTCATTATCTCAATCAGTATGAAGGGTTATGATAAAATAATCACTATCTTTTAACATCTTGAAATTATGAAAAATGGACCTCTGTTTCAAAAAATTAACCCATGACATTCTTGAAAATATAACTATAAAAAGTTGAAAAATACTTACTCTTGCTTAAGGAAGAAGTCTGTTTAGGATTGTAAACATCAATATGAACCAACGTCGAGGTTTTTATGGTTCTTTATATATGCTCTGCTAGAGAAACTATCTCGATGATGTTTTACTATAAACCCATACTTTATATAGTTGCTTGTCACCTTTTATAATAGGAAAAATATAAACCATCTCCCTTTTATGTAATAAATCTAAACTACTGAAATTTTTATGACCAAACCTCTTATGTGAAACCGTACAATCATAAGATCAAATACTAAATGCATTAACACTCAGTTTTAATAAATTAATATGTCAATTTTAATAAATTAATATTAAATATCTTATTTTAAGTCATCTTAATTGAGTAAACCAAATTATACTTATTTTATCGTAAGTTTTGCATTCATTGTTGGACCCCGATTTCTCGCTTTTCGATTTTCCGTCTTTCCGTTCCGTTTTTCGGTTGGGATCCGGTTCTCGGATCGGGTCCCAACATTCATAATATTAAACATCAAATATTATCCTATTTTCATCAATTTCCTAATCAAAGAAACTTATGTGTTAGCCCAAAAGCAAATATGGCATTATTGTTGGCAATTAGATAACCTAGAAATAAACTTATTTGTCAAAATATGCACACTTTATTGGTCACTTCTCACTACACAACTCGTTGGAGTTGGCAAGTTCATAACAATCTCACACACTACATGACCTTTCTTTCTCTCACTTTACTTCTTTATTTTGTACAATGCAAAGTAATGATTAAATGGTCATATATATAGGGAGTTCTATATGGACAACTTCAATGAAGTTGTCCAAAGGTAGGCAAAGCCAAGTTGTCTTGTTTATTTTGACAAGTCAAATACAAAACCAATTTCAAGAACAATTAAGCCTTTAATAGCTTTGTAAAAATGTCATCAATTTGATCTTTAGACTTACAGTACTCAACCACGATCTCTTTTTCTTTTACCAAATCTTGAATATAGTGATGTTTGATGTTGATGTGTTTGATGCATCCATGAAAGACTATATTTTTTGTCAAGGCAATTGTTGATATATTGTCGTAGAAGATTTTTGTAGAACCAAGTTATCGATGCTACAATTCTTTAAGAAATTTTCGTAACTATACTGCTTATGTAACGTAATTCGATGTTGCTATATATTCAGTTTCTGTTATTGAAAGGGCTACTACTTGTTTCTTAGATGACTAAGAATTTCATTGTTAATTAGTATTCGCTTATAATTGCCTTTATTCGCTTATAATTGCCTTTCTTATATAGAGTAGTGGTCGCTTGAATATACCATGATACGATACATGCCTTCATATAAAATAAATATATAATAATGATAAAAGGTTTTAGGATTTTTCCTATCTATCATATTGATCGATACATAAATATACATAATAAAAATAACTATAAATTTATAAACTAAATGGCTATGAATCAAGTATCAGAAAAGAAGGTTTGACTTAGAACTTATAAAATATGGTAATCTATACTAATCTTTCAATACTCCACCTCAAGCTAGTGATATATATATTAATAATTCCTAACTTGCATATATTTAGCTCAAAACTTGTTTTAACACGTGCGTTTATGAGGAAATCATCTTCTTATGAATTGATTGGTACATTAGACAAACAAATTTTCTGGCCCTTAATATCATTATTGATAAAAATTATGCCAATGTGAACATATTTTATTCAGTCATGTTGAATAGGTTGTAAACTATTGCAATAGGCAATTTATAATCGCTATTCATCTTCATTCGACTTTTTTTAAAACATTCAAATATAACAAGAGCATGTAAAGTCAAATTAGTTCATATATGCATTATGCAATCATTATGTATTTGCACTACTTTTAGCCACAAAATTTTGTTTCTTACTATGCCAAGTAATATCATTATTTTAAAGTATTGTACTATACACTTAGTGGACTTAGCATTTTCAACTAATCTCTCCTAATCAACATCTATAAAACCTTCAATCTTTTGACTTTCATTCTTCTAAAATAGAATGCCTTTTCTTAGAGCTCTAATAAGGTAGCTAGGTATTTGAACTACTATTTTTCGAACTCTTTTTGCATAAGCATATATGAATTCACTAACTACTCTTATGGTAAGTAATGTCAAGTTTGGTAAATGATAAATATATTAGCTTCCTAAAAAGATATTAATAATTTTTGTTGTCAAGGATCATCTATATAGATATAGTATATTTACAATTTCTTTCGAAGGGTGTGCTAATAAGTTGACAACCAAATTTCCCAATTTCCTTCAAAAAATATAAGGTGTTTTTCTTTTATGCCACTTTAATTCAAGTAATTTTCATCCCAAGGAAATATTAGAGCTTCTCAACATCTTTAACTTTGAATTCTAACTGAAATAGTTTCTTTAGGTTCTCAATTTCACTATTATCATCTCCTATAATAACTTTGTCATCAATATATATAATTAAAATTGACTTCCTCCTATAGTCAGCCTAATTAATGAACAAGGTATAATTTGCTTATCCTTTGTAATAGCTAAAACTTGTTTCAAAGTTGAGTTGAACAAAGTAGACTAGGCCTTAAGAAAATGCTTTAAATCAAATAAAAACCTTTTGAATTTATATATAGATCTTGCTTTCTTGCTATTTTCAAATTTATGAGGACATCTCATATAGACCTCATCTTCTAGGTTCCTGTTTAAGAAAGCATTCGATACATCCATCTAGCATAACTTCCAATCTAGGTTAGCTAACAAGGATAACAAAACCCATATAGAGTTTGTGATTGGTTCAAAAGTTTCTTTGTAGTCAAGGTCATATGTTTGTTGATAACCTTGAGCAACTAACTACGCCTTTTCTATTTTATCTTTTAGACCAACCTTGAGTAAATATCCACTTACAACCCACTAGTTTTTTCCTTGGACATATCAACAATTTGCCTACTATCATATATAGAACCTTTATCTCTTCTATTACTACTATTTCCACCTTTGATCTTTTCTCACATCATAAATGTTAGTGGGAATTTTAATGTCATCAAGTTAAGGCACAATGGCCTCGGTGCTATTAGGAAGGTGATAATATGATAAATAATTTGAAATTAGATATTAAGCACAATATTTTATCCCTTTTTATTAATAATAATAGGGAATAGAAAAGATTAGGAATATACACGGAAAGATCCCATTGGCTTTCTTCACTCAATTTCTCTCTTAAAGAGAGCCAAGTGAATAAAAATATTGATCTTACAAAACAAAAAAAATATTTTTGAATGGGATTGTAACATTTGTAGCCCTTTTGATAGTGACCTAGGAAGACATATTTGATACCCTTTAAATATAGTTTTCTTTGAGTTGTACTTATATTGTAAACAAAAATATAGCACCTAGAAATCTTGGTTGGAGTGAGTTGAGAAGGCAAATAAGGGGAAAAATCTTTTGAAGACAACTAATAGGAGTTTGAAGCTTTAAAGTTTTGATGGAAGTCAGTTTATTGGAATGGAAGTGGTTATATATACACCATTACCTAGTATCTATTAGGAATATGGTTTGTAAATATGAAAGATCATGTAAATTCCAAATGATGACAACTTTTTCTTTTTTCCACTCCATTTGAGGGGTTTAATTATGTAAATTTTAATGGAAGATCCCATTTTCAATGAGGTAATTTTTATAATCCTTAAAATATTCACCCTTATTATTAGTACAAAGTATGTGAATACTATAGTAAAAGACATTTTTATCATATTGTAAAATTATTAAGTAACATATTTATCCTTCAAAAGATAGAATCAATAGATGCTAGTATGGCCGTCTATGAAGGTGATGAACCATCTCTTACCTATTTTGTGTTTTGCATGTGATGCTCCCCATATATCACAATGAATAAGATAAAAGAGTTTTAAAGATGAAAACTTCGCTCATCTTACCCTAAAAACTTTATAATAATAAATTGGATAATTTTTTCTTAATGATTTTGTGAGGATATATGACTCACAATGAAAAGAATGAGACTTTCTTATTGATAAATATTTTGGATATAAATACTTCGTATAAGGAAAAGTAGGATGGATTAAACCTTTATGCCATAACATCATATCAAAATTGGAAAAAGTGGATAAAGAAAGGACTTTAAGTGCTTTTAGTGGGAGAGAACTAGTAAGATAGTAGAGAATATATCGTTCCTTAGTATTTTCAGTAATCCTCTTTAAAGAAAGGCCTTGAAATATACATTGGTCACAAATTATACAAATCTGAGTTAGAGATTGATTGTTTAACTATAATACATTAACTACAACTTTAAACCAAAACTTTTTTAAGAAAATCTTTCTCTTTTAATGTACATCTTGTAGCTTGAACAGTGGTTTTGTTATTTATCTTTGTGATCTTATTTAAACCGAAACTTCTTTTAGAAAATCTCTCTCTTTTAATATACATCTTGTAGCTTCAACAGTGGCTTTGTTATTTGTCTTTGTGATATTATTTTGTTTTAAGGTATATCTTCAACAATGGCTTTATTATTTGTCTTTGTGATCTTATTTAAACCAAAACTTTTTTTAGAAAATCTTTCTCTTTTTATATACATCTTGTAGCTTTAACAGTGGCTTTATTATTTGTCTTTATGATCTTATTTAAACCAAAACTTTTTTTAGAAAATCTTTCTCTTTTAATATACATCTTGTAGCTTCAACAGTGGCTTTGTTATTTGTCTTTGTGACCTTATTTTGTTTTAAGGTATAGTTAGTTATGTTTTTTTTTAATGTCAAATGCCATGAAATTCATAAATTTTCTAAACTTGAAAAATGAAAATTTGTTATCATAATCAGTATGAATGGTTATGATAAAATAATCACTTTGTTTCTCAGTTATAACTTTTAACATCTTGAAATTCTCAAAAACTTTTGGTTTCTATTTCAAACATTAAACCATTACATTATTGAAAAGTTAACTATAAAAAGTAGAAAAATACTTACTTTTACTTAAGGAAGACGTTTGTTTAGGATTGTAAACATCAACATGAAGGGTTTGTGGTTCTTTATATATGCTCTGCTAGAGAAACTATCTCAATGATATTTTATTACAAAATCATGTTTTATATAACTTTTTGTCACCTTTTATAATAGGAATAGCATAAACAATCTGCCTTTTATGCAATAAAGCTAAACCACTAAAATTAAGATGACCAAACCTAAACCATACAATCATAAGATCAAATACTAAATACATTAACACTCAATTTTAATAAATTAATATGAAATATCTTACTTTTAGTCATTTTAATTGAGTAAACCAAATACTTCTTCTATCATAAGTTTTGCATTTATCAATATTAAACACTAGATATTATCCTATTTTCATCAATTTCCTAACCAAAGAAACTTATGTGTTAACCCAAAAGCAAATATCACATTACAAATAAGCTTCCTCCCAAATTTGAAATTATAGCAACAATTCTCATTACATAAACTTGAACATAGTTGTTGCCTAATTTAATACATGTAAGCATTAAATGATCCATATTGAACAAAATTCTTTACAAATAGTCACGTGGTTATTGTAAACACTATTAAGATGTCAAACATCTTTGTATAATATGAGCAACAAAATAAGTCAGAAATATGTTATATTCATCAACTTATTATTCAATAGAATTAGCTTGATCATCATTTCTTATAATAGTCTTTCTAAATATGTTGGGCCCAAGTCTCGTTCCTAATCTTGAGGTGACAATTGAAGGTGATCCGGTGGAGGTCATACAAGAGGAAAGTTGAAAGCATTCGATTTGTAAGAAATTTTAGCGTGATAGTAGTGGCAGGTTCGTCGTGGTCAATTATATGTTCGCCGTAGTGAACTATCGAAACCATTTCCAAAGACCCTTCAGGGAAAGTTCATCATGACGAACTTCTAACTTTGTTGCGGCGAAGTCCTAAGGTTTAGCGAGAATAACCTTCGGGGAGTTCACAGCAGCGAAGTCTCTAAATCGAGCACAATTCACCCTTCTGAAGAGGTTCGCCGTAGCGAACTCTAAGCCTCACTGCGACGAAACCTTCGTACCAAAACCTAGACAACCAACATCTTAGAACAAAGCATACACATACAACCTTAATTCCAACCATCCCACAACACAAATTTTACACATACAATTCCAACCACAACTAACCATTAATAACTCAACTAAAAGATGTACAAGAACATACACAAAGATCTTCATCAAATCCAAATTTCATTACTAAATCAAAGAGTTTGAATAGCTTTAGTTACATATCAAAAGCCACATTATTGGCTTAGTACAAAATACAAAATACAATGAATGCTCATGTCGATATGCTTATAAAGCTATCTCAAAAGCTATAAATACTAACTTAGTTATTAAAGTCTCTATCCTTAGAGTTTGCCAAACTTACAAGGATCACCAATTCTCTTGTTCTGCACCTAAAGAGTGGAAAAAAATAATAGGTTAAGCTACTAAGCTCAGTGGCTAATATATTTATAGCTAGTGATAACGAGTCATATGTCAAGCATAGTACTTATTCATCTAAGTATACATCTCATGCATATAACAATCCAAGTATCCACTATTTTACTTTCAATCTCATAGTTCAACACATTATCACATAAATCATATCATGTGACTCACAATCATCAACATAACCCTCAACTATACATCATGCTTATAGATTGAAATACAATGCATAAACAAATGGCTTGAGGGTCCTATGAAACGAAATGGAGAAACTGAAGTTTACAACATGAACAAAACGAGCCCGATTCTTAGGATCTTGTATGCCATAAGTGGGCAGTTGGGAGAAGGCTTTAGTTAATGTGCACATGATGAACGAAATGGTTCCTCTCTTGTCCAATCACAAGCAAATTCTCATGCTCAAATCTATTTCATCATATAATCATATTTTCATGCTTCTTATGCTTTTTCCTCTTTTGATCCATACCAAATGTCATAACATCATTTAATGCATAATCATAGTAATAAATCATCGTGCATTTCATAACAATCACAACAATTCAATTCAAGCACATTTGCTTGAAAATCCAAGTTCAATTGGGCCCTTCCCCTTGTTCTTGAGTGAGATTTTCTTGGTTTCCTAAAACAAACCAAAATCTCATTCAACCCACATTCAAATAGAAATCCATAAAACTTTAATAATCAAAGACAAAATTAAGCTTAAACTCAACTGACCCATAGTTCATCTAGGTTAGTAAACTCAAAACCTAGTTGAAAATCTACAATATCCATCTAGGGTTTCATGATTCTCTTCTTCTTCCTTTACTCCCAACACAAACCCATTTCTCTAATTCTTAACTTTTTTTGTTTTTCCATCAAAGCAAGAAGAAAAATGATGAAGCTTATGTAACATCCCGTTACTGTTAGGAGGGTCATTTTGGTAAATTGGGACGGGTTAGGATTTTTATTGCATATTACTGATTGAGCTTGTATTGGCCTCTAGTTATAGAGGAATGAGTTTCTTGCATATGCATTTATAGGTACATGCATTCATGATTTTTTCGGCA
>JANIJH010000001.1:25570333-25581877 GCA_024520975.1 Erythroxylum areolatum
CTATGCACTCCAAATCTATTCCATCCTATGTCAAATTTACTATTTTACCCTTCCAATTGAGGGTGGGATGTTACATGCTGAAATAGCTATTGCATATTCTATTGAAACTGCTGCATATCTTGTTGAATTTGAAGATTGTTAGCAGCCATAATATTAAGCATTTCTTCTAGAGATGTACCTGAATTTTAACAAGAAGCTTTTGGTCCACACAGGAATTGCTATGTATCTTGTAAACTATCATAGAAGTAATTATGATAATTATCCCATCCATAACAAAATTTTGGTTGATTAGTCCAAACATTGTTATAGGATTGAGAATATGAATTATAAAAGAAATTACTTCCATCCATATCGAATTTTTTTAACACGAAACAAAAAATGAAAAGATCACAAAATAATTGAAAAGAGATCAATTACGAATAAATATATACAAAATTCAAATTAAATCACAAACAAAATTAAAACATTACACTCCTTATAAACGACGCCAAAATTTGACCGCGAGTCATAACACTAGTTAAAATAAAATTACCAAACTACTAATATAGCAATGGTGAGTCTAAGTAGATCTCATAGAGACTGTATGCAAATTAAATGAAATTAATCGGTGCTTAGGAAAAAGGGGGTTTGGATTTTGGAATAAGAAAATAAAATAAAGCTGACCTAATGAAAATAAATTAAAGAAAACATGTGAAAAATGATAAAAGTGGAGAATTCAGTAGGGATCTGATTCTTTGGTTCAATCTCGGCCTACACCCAAATTATGCATATTTTATTAATTTGTTGTTCTTAAACCTCTCCTGGCAACTATTAGCCATAGGTTAATAATTAACCTAAGTTTTTCCTTAGGTACTGTTTAATCAAGATACGATCGTTAATTAAACCTAACCACCGAATAACCTAGGATACGATCATTAGATTTAATTAGGCAGTGGCATTAAGAATTAGGAAAACTGATTAATCAAGGCAACAACCACATACGATGCATCATTTAACCTAGGTCATATTATCCCTAATTATTACGAATCATTAATCGCTACACATGAATTTTAGCATAACAATTATGGATTATATCGAAATTCTAGCAATAGGATTGCAATTAAATGATTTAATGAATGTATTAAAATCATCTTTTCATAATACCCAATGGGTTCATAGACAAATAACCTAATAATAATGAAAATTTGATTATCTATACACAATACCCAAATCAATTAACATAGGATAACACAAACAATTTCTGGAGATAAACAATAACAAAACAAATAAAAAATACTTAACCTGGATCATCGGTGTCGATGTCATCTCTAAACCAGCGTTGGGAACTTAGCTTTCCATGGTCTCTCTAAAAAAAATGCTTCAACCCCACTCCAATCCCTAGCCGAATCCTCTTAATTAACCTTTAATTTGTTTCAGTCCTAAAAGAGCCTCCACCATCTCAGTTTTATTCTTCACTGCGCCTCCTTCTCGTTTCTATTCTATTCTCTTCTCTATTTGCTCTCAGTATTCACTAATGTGACAATAAACACCTTAAGTCATACTACTATTCATTTTTTCACTCCTTTCTATAGTAGTCTCTTCTGCAGCCACCCCCCATTACTGTAGCTTTAATGTGACGAATTAAGATGGACGGCCACCTTACTGTTCACACAAAAACACTTGCATCTTCTTCTTCTACGTATGTGGAATGAAACATAAACTATGTATGCATTAAATGCATACACTTATGTTCAACGCAATGCATGTATTCAACACATATATTTGCATTTAACGCAAACGAACACAAACTTAGTTTGCGTTTTTTGCCAACGTTTTCTTCCTTACTGTGCTACGTTTTGACTGCTCTACTCACCATTTAATTCACGTTGTTATTTAGTTAATGGACTACTACAATTTCTGTATATTGTGCATGAGTTTTGGTCCACCACATGCATGTTTCAAGCTTCCCCTTTGCATTTTGTGCTTTCATTTTTTCTATCTTTTTTTCTTGTCTTTATATTTCTTCATCTTACTTCATAAAGACAAGCAAAAATTAATATTTAGAAAATGACCCAAATGTGGTACTTTCGACTCACTTTAATTTCTTTGCTTTCAAATTGTACCTAAAATTATATATGAATTAAAGTAAGTATCTTAAGCATTTTGTATCATTAAGCGCTAAGTGTAAATGATTAAATATATCAGTAATTAAACACATATCACCTATATTTTGCTTATAAAGGAATTTTAGTTACTCCTTAACACTGGTTAGGTTCCTGAGAAGAGTATGTTACTTTATGCTAAACTTGAAAGCTCAATCCTTTTTTCATAGCTTTAGTCAAACCTTCAATACTTGTTAAAAAGTCATCAAATCTAAAGGGAATTTTGATGGGACTTATAGATGAAGATAAATGAACCAAGATGGGTGAGTGATCTAAGAAGCTTGTATTTGGGAATACTGGATTTGTATCGGGAAATTTTTAGAGCTAATTCAGATTTACAAGACTTTTGTCCAACTTTTTTCCTAATGAAAATGTTGTCTTTGTGCTTATTTTCCCAGGTGATGAAGTTTCCACCTAAAGGCAAATAGTTGACTTTGATATCATTGAGGCAATAACTTAAATCATTCCTAATAACTCCATAATAATGGTTGCTTTGATTCTTATAAGATAAAATGATGTTAATAAAAACTCCCAGTAAGACTTAAGGTTTATGTAGAGAGGTAATTATCTCTCTGATCTTTTCCAGAATGCAATTCTCTAGAATTGATAATTAAAAACACATATGGTAGTGATGTAGACAACTGAGTTTAGCTCCTTGATACATACCTTTACATGGATAAGTAGGTTAGTCATCAAGGAATTGATAATAGTGATCTTAGCATCATTATGAAGTAGTAAAATTCTTGATATGCATCATGGTTGTGCAAGAGATTCCATCACTTAGACAAAAAATTCAGTAGATGACAATTTAGTTGCTTGATTCTTGATTTAAGAATGCCTAGTATCATAGACTTATTATCTAACAAAAACTTCTTAAGAATAAGTTCTTTTTTAGAGGAATTCAAGCCTCTGAAATTTCAGGCTAAGATTAGCATGGTGATTGATCCTTAACCAAGGATCTTTTCTTTATGTTAGATTTTCTTCTTGTTCCAAACTTAAAGCCTTCCTCCTTTTGCTCATGGAAAGGAGTTTAACGGATTCTTTGATTACATCTTTTTTGTTTCACACTATCCTTGGGGGTTCTATGGAGAATTTTTTTAATGTTTCTATTCTATTAGGGACTCAAATTTTAATGTCAGGTTGATCTGAGGTGTTATTATTTGTTATAAGTGTTATTCAAGCTTAGAATTTGTTCTGCTTCCATAGTTTCTCCAATTTTCTTATTTTTCAACTAAATTCACTTAAATATCATCCTAGCTGATCTTGTGAGAATGTTGATTTAAAGGTTTTCCCAAAAGGTTTCCATATTTTATTATTCATTTGAGTGGGCTTCTAAGCATATGTCACCTTAACAATATTCTCTATCAACTACAAATTCTTATCAAGTATGAGAATATGGATTTCTTTAGGTAAATGTTTCATGGCATCTACACTACACAGACCCTGGCATAGATGATTTTGCTAATCTCATCTATTGCTTGATCCAAACACACAGGCTCCCTTATATAACTAGCAATATGGCTGAGACCTGAGGTGGTCTAGTACTCCAAGGGAATTCCATTTATGCACATCCAAATGGGACATTGGATAGTATTATGTCTTCAATGTTGATGTCAGGGGCTATGTTTATAGAGGGATAGGTTTGTTCTGAACATGCCTTAGCCTAAGCTCTAACACTTTCTTCGTTAGGGTGCTATTATCAAATTTAAAGAAGAAAACATCTTTATTATGCACAAAAATCTCCTTAAAACCAAGTTGTTTCCAATTATTATGTGCCCAAGCTTTCATTGCTGGAAAGGAGATCTTATTTTTTGTAGCATTCCACATTTTATCCCTAGCTTTAGGAGTTTCAAGGGGTGATGTAACCATAGGGTTCTCAGATCTTAAGCCAAATGGAACATAAGTGAGTTTGATCTACGAGTCAGATTCTCCTAGAACTTATGCCCAAGTCTTTCTAGTTACTTCAGAAGCAATTAGAGGGTTGGAGGGAGCAAATGAAGAAGTTGATGATCTGGCATTTAGAGATGAAGAGGAAGCAAAGGATGATTTATAGGGGAAGCTACAATAAGAGGTAGGAATAAGTTTTCATTTGACGTTGCTAAAAGTGAAAACAAAATAGTGGATGTATAAAATTTGAAAAGCATGCAATAGTAGGGGAAAGAAAGTGTTAAAGCAATGTGAAGGTAGTGATGAAGTAGAAGGAACAAACTAAAAAAGGGTAGAGGAAGTATGGATGGTGGATCAAATAAGTGTAGTAAAGAGGATGGCTAGAGAGAGCTGAGAGCATCTCTTATTCATTACATTAGTTCCTTTACCCTTCTTATGTTCTTTAGGAATATTCAATTGATCTTGATTAGGGAGATTTTCAACATTGTTTTGTTAATCTGGAGTTACTGCTTGAACAATGTTAGTAATGATTACTCAATCATGGTTAACAGTAACTGTAGGTAAGGAAATGAATTGCTCTTTAAGGATAATGTGTTTAACCTTATCTGCCCCTTTAAACTCAACATCCTCAAAGAATTTTGTATTTCGTATCTTAAAAATAGATTTACTTATGGGATCTTAAAATTTGTACCCCCGTGATTGATCAAAGTATCTAACAAAATAGCTATTAACAATTTTTTAGTCTAATTTTCTTTATTTTAGCCTATAAAGCCTTACCTTAGCTAGACAACCTCAAATATGAAAATGCTTTATATTAGGCTTTGTTCCTGTCCATAATTCACAATGGATTTTAGATGTTGCCTTAGTTGGAACTTTATTGAGAATGTAAACTAAGGCCTATAATGCTTCTCCTCAAAACAAATATGGTAAGATAGAATGAATAATCATATTCCTTACCATATTTTCTAACTGTTCTATTTTGTCTCTCAACAACATCATTCATGCTAAGGCTTCTTAGGATGGTGTATTGTGGGACAATAACACATTCTTATAAGAATTTGGTAAATGGACCTAGACATTATTCACAAGAGCCATCATGTGTACCATAATATTCACTACCACAGTAAGATCTAATGATTTTAATTCTTTTTCTAAGTTGATTCTCAACCTCAAATTTGAAAATTTTGAACACATTTAATGTCTTTGACTTCTTATGGATGAGATAAAGGTACCTATAATGTAAGTAATCATTTGTGAATGTAATAAATTATTTTTAACCATCCAAAAAGGTGTAGGAAATTACCCACAAATATCTCTATGGATTAGGTATAAGAAATTCAAAGATATTTTAGTACCTAATCTCCTTAGGCTTATCTGCTTTCCCTTAATACACTTGATACAAACTTCAAAGATTGATAGATCAAGTGGATCAGGCATTCCATCTGATATAAGCCTTTCAACAATTTGTTTAGAGATATACCCTAAACGCTTATGCCATAATAAAAGCATAATGATTATTTTTAAATTGTCTTTTAGTACCCATGAATTAACACGTTAGGATTCGTTAAATAAGACAATTATATCAAGTAAGTATAGGTAATCATATTTCGATAAAGAATTAGAACCGATAAGTTTTGAGTCATAAAAAAGACTAAATTGTTCATTTCCACACAAAAAGTAGTAATGTCTAATACAAAAATAAAAATTAAATTCGCTTAAAAGACAGTAGAATGTAAGTCTTTTACAACCCTAAATGATAACCTACAAGCAATTATTACCTTAACTTTAATTTTCATTCTGTCACCTAAATAGATGTACCTTTCACCATCATTAGGTTTTTAGCAACTTAAACAACCTTGTTGGACACATTTATGTGAGTAATAGCACTAAAATCTAGCCACCAAATATGTCTAGGTACTAAAATCAAATTATCCTCAGAACAAATCAAAGAGGGAAGTGTACCTTTCTTTGCATGCTAGGTATAATGTTCGGTACACTCCTTTTTAGGGGTGACAATGGGTCGGGCCAAAGAAGTAAATGTACCTTTCTTTGATGTCAAGTATAATGTTTGGTACATTACTTTTTAAGGGTGGCAATGGGCTGGGCCTGACTTATTATTTTTTGGAAATAATATTCAAAATGACGTCATTTTGTGTTTGTTCGTTAGCCCTGAGCCTGATCTAAGGCTTGATTGGATCCAAAATTTTGAGTCAAGGCTCGGTTAATCAGGGCCTAGCTTGTTGACTTTGAGTTGAGCACGACCTGACCCAATTACCAAGCCAATTGCTTTTCCTTATGAGAAGTCTTTCTGCAGAAGTAGCAAGCAAATTCTTCAGTTTTTTGTTTTTGTTCCTTATAGTGCTTCTTTTATGGTACAATACCCACAACTTCCTTTTCTTTCTTTCTCTTTTTGTTATTACCCTCAGTGTTGGATGCCAAATGAGCACTTTCAACCTTCTTTTGCTTTAATCTCTCTTCTTCCTACACATAATGTGAAATGAGCTCTTTAAGAGTCCATTTCTCCTTTTGAATGTTATAACTGGCTTTAAATTGTCTTAATTGTGTAGCAGGAGAGATCAAAACCAAATGCAAAGGCAAATCTTCAAATAACTTTAACTTTAATGCTTTTAGTTTTGAAGCAAGATGAAACATTTTTAGAATGTACTTCGTGAAGTTTTCATTACCCTTATACTTTATGGAAACAAGATTAGTCATAATAGTACGTATATCTAGCTTTTCATTTTTAGCAAAATGTTATTCAAGTTCTTTAAGGAATAAATTTGCATAATTCTTTTCAAAAATTGAGTCCTTAAATGTTTATGAAATTACATACTTTATGATTATAAGACTCATGTGACCTGAGTGTTCCTACTTCTCCTAGTCCCTCTTATCATTAGAGGAACTTGCATTCATTCATAAGTGTAGGGAGTTGCTCAATGCAAAAACTAAGGTCTAGATCTATGCAGTCAAGAATGATCATAATATTATCTATCCAAACCTTAAAGTTTGTGTCATTTAGCACATGTATAGACTTGATGTTGGTAGATATTCTAACAATAGAAGTATTTATTGAATAGACGATAAAAATAAACAAAGCAACAAACTCACTATTAAATTCTAAGTAAAAAATAAGTAACAAATTGAAATAATGGCAACCCTATCACAAGATACCTAACACAATATTGAAATTTAGTCTCTAGATAGAAATACCAATATGGAAGTGGTACTTTTGTCGTAGTGATCACATATTGATAAGAAATTCTTGTCAAATTATAAGTCTTTCCTTTAACCGGCTTATAGTTTATAAGAAAAGACCAAATAACTGTCACATATTTATCACCATATGTTTAAATTTCGGCTAAATAATAATTTTCCTTTGGGTCAGTTATTATTAGCATAAAATTAATCCATACACAACCATCTTAATAATCTTAGTATTAACTAATCTACACAAAAGATATTACTTTGGTAACTTATTGTTTCTATTAATTAATTTAAAATATTAATTATTAAAATATGCCAAATTTGGATTTAATTAATTAATAACTGAAAATTAATATTATCATTCCATATTATTTTCACCAAAAATTATTAGTTTCAATCAAAACCAAAATATATGCATAAGTTATAAACTTTTGAATTATGAAAGTGCAGAAAATATGTTAGGTGTTGAACTAGTTTCTCACATGTCACCCAAAAAACTACTTATTCACATCATATATAGAGCAAATAATATAATATGATATGATATGATATAATACCTAAATTTATTAAAATATACTTGATTAAATTGTTGTGACTATCTTGACTTTTGATTCCACGACTATCTTTATCTGAAAATAAAACTATTGGACAAAAAATTCTCGTAAGATCACAATATGTTAGATTAGAAAAACCTATTAGATTTACTGAACCCAGTATATCAAATCAAAAAGAAGAATTAAATGAAAGAGAAGAAACAAATAAAAAACAATTAGGAAATGAATTAGCTAATATTAAAAACCAACACCCCAAACAACTTTACCTAACATTCCCGAACATACTATTCAAACTACCTATCCATTATAAAACCCAGCTACACCTATCTTCCAAAAAAAAGATAATTTCAAAGAATCCAAAATTTATGTTATATTCAATGGACTCATGGCTAGAATATATGATGGATGACATATGATTGTCATCCATGTTATTGGTAAACCCTTAATTATTCATCGAAGTTATACTTAGGCTAAAGCGAGATTGTAAGAGTTTAGACAAGGATATTATAACTGAGTGTTTATTTTTTTTTTTTCATATCGAGCTATGCTCCGAGTTTACATTATATAAAAAAGGGCGCTGGGTAGCGTCCAAAACTCAGAAAGCAAAAGTAAAACCTACAGGATGACTGTTTATTTCTTAATATGTCAGGAAATTGTTGTAATTTTTTAAGGATGTTAGATTGTAATTTTAAGAATCCGTTATGAATTCTATACCTAAACATTCAATATTTTTTGTGCTAGTTTAATTTTCTTTTTGCTAAAAATTAGTGATTTATGTTGACATCTACTAAGAAAATTCTTCTTGATCTATAGGTTTATAATTCCAATTAAACCTAGATTGATTTTCTCTTTTTTTTTTTCTCTACTTTGACTTATTTCAGGTTGTTCCACTGATTTTGGTTGTTCCATATATACATCTTCATCGGATTCATAACCATAAATTACTTCATCTTGCTCAGTAATAAGTTTTATAAGTTCATATTTATCAAGGTTTTCAGCAACTATCCTATCTTAAAGAAAGCAGACAGTCTCAAGGAAATCGAAGCACAACTATCACGAATAGCATATGTATATATGGGAATTAGCAATGACATGTATCCACCCATAGATGACCCAATTAAGTATGATTTTGCTTGAGATTTGATTAATCAATTTAATCTATATTGCATCGAAGGAGTTTACCAACAATGCCTAAAGATCACTCCAGAATCTTTAATCAATTAAACTCCAGAGGAGCAAATATGTTGATAACCTTAGCATATAAATCACCTATTTCTATCGAATCATTCTAGCTAATAAAACAACTTGAAGCATCTTTGTCAACCTTATCTGGAGTATTCACTTAATATCAAAACAGTGGAAGCAAAATAAAAACCTTGAAAAAACTTATCACCATGGAAAAAAATAAATGTCATCCCTACAAAAGCTTTGAAGAAATAAAAAAGATTAGTTCTGAATTTTTCTATAATTGCTTTCAAGTGCTCGATGACTAGAAAGAAGAACAAAACTGTGGGCGATATGATCCAAAAGTTATTATATTTTCAGCGTATATTTTATCTATCTTGTCTAAAAGTAAGATACTAGAAAAAAATCTAAAACTAATTCTCTTGAGATATGTGTATTGCATGCTGTTGTAAATTAGAATTATTTCCGTAAGATTGTTATGGATATAATATCCTTAATTAATTAAATAAGTTAGGTCTATTAGGTTGAAACTTCAAAGTTTCCGATGTGGAAGAGAGAGTTTGTCTGACGGATATTTTTGGACACAAATTCAGAAATACCCAAACCTATTGCCCATAAACGGTATAAGACTTACGACGATGCCGTGTGTCTAAACGAAGCCTGTCATTAGATCTACAGCGGCGGAGAAGAAGGTACCAGTACTACCATCCTTTGTTTCGATGGTACTAAAAAAACCTTAAAATTTATACCTACGTCCAAGGATGATCTACATTACTATCTCTAAAACTTTTATATAAAAAATTTATTATTTTAAGTTATAATCCTATTAAAAAAATAAAATTTTGTTTCTATCAAAATTTTGTCCGGTTAAAAATATTTTTTTTCCAATTAAAATCTTCTTTATATTCAAAATTTTTTTAGATCCGTCCTCCTTACCCTACAAGACATGAAGGAAGTGGTCCAACTAACATAAAACTTGTTCGATACGACAATGGGCATGTAGCGGTCATTACTTCAGGAACTATAGTTCCAACTTCCAACCAAGGACTCTGAGTTCCACTTTCACGGGTGGGTTGCGAAGGAGTAGGAAGTGGAGTCGTCTTGGACGAAAGTAGGAGTGGTTGGACCAATAATTGGCCACGTCGCTCTTCTTGGGTTGTGGAACCATGGGGTGTTGCTGTACGATTTCAGTGGCAGTCAGTTGATGGGGCATCACCTTCATACTGGAGAGGTGAAGAAATCTGGGCTTCAGTAAAAGCAAGCTGTGTATAACATCTTCATAGTTCCTGTGAGCCTGATTCAACTTGGGGGGATCTTTGAATGCTTGATAGTTGATACGGTAGTCAATTTATGCATTCTTTATGTAATTAAGCATTAATTCGGTAGTCAATTTATGCATTCTTTATGTGATTAAGCATTAATTCGTGATGAAGAAATGTTTTTCTACTTTTTAAAGCATAAGGACCTTCAATTCTATTGTACCATGATTGCTCTTTTACTATTTTTTTTTATAATAAAGTTTAAGTAACATTACAACCATGCTTAAATGAATAAAATCTATCTTCAGTTGATGAAATCATACAAACTCTTAAAAGTTTCAATGCCTCCACTTCATTAAACTCAAATGCTTCTTTCTGTCTACTTTCGTTGAGGTCAAAACTCTTGGATTCCAGAAATGGTAACTTCTAAGGTTTGACAGGCGATTGCATCATGCCATACAAACTATGGCTCTGAGTGAACTTCTATCTGTTCTAAGATCTAAATTCTTTGCTTCCTTCCTCCCGTACGGAAAATTTCTAATTAAATTTTGCATGGAAATAATGATTTAAATCTTGGTTAATATATTACGAACAAATTGAAAGACTGACACAGTGGATTGGACCATCATCTAAAACTAGAGTTGGGAGTTCTTTATCTCTGATCTTGTGGACAAAAGTTTGTGTCACCCCCTGTAATAAGATGTCATGTGACACTAGTACGTAGTCACCATTGTTTCTCATTTTAGGCATCAATTCTTCTGCACTTCTCATTTAACCTGATGCAATCTATTGCTGTCTTAAATTCATTTACAGGAAAGTAGGATTAGAATAGATTAACCCCCTGTTTGGAAAACCCTGAATCGAATTCGATTCAGCTATTTGGAGCAATAAAAAATCTAAGAATTCAATCCCTGCATGAGTTGAATCCCTCCTCTCTTTGTTATTTCAATTCACGTTATTATTCGCGTGAATTGAAATCACAAATTGCCGGATTCTGCTTCTTCCGCGCCTCTTCTCCTCATCTTCAAAGTCCAACCCTTTCCTTTTCCTTTTAATAACAATAACACTTATAATAATAATAATTATTATCATTATTATTATTAAGGAAAAAATAATCAGACTAATAATAATAATAATAATAATAATAATAATTTTATTTACATAATAATAATAAAACTATAATTTCAAAATGAAATCATATAATTTATTTACTTATAAGTTTATATAATATAAATGAAATTAATTAAAATAATTTATTTTCAAGTTTATATAATTTATTTATATAAAACTATTAAACAAAATATAAGTTTATAT
>JANIJH010000001.1:25581977-25596659 GCA_024520975.1 Erythroxylum areolatum
AATTATCTTCAAAATATAAACTTCAATTTATATTTGATTTAATAATTAAAAATAATTTAAATAAATATTACGTTTTAAATAAGAAGATAATTTTTAACATGTTTCATTTTATTTAATTAATAATTTATTAACAAATATTATATAAGAGATTAAAATAAATATAATTAATTAAAATAAAAAAAGTAAGCTCGCAATCGCGAATTTGCTCGTAGGACAAGCTCGCGAGGGCGAGTTGTCGCCCTCGCGAACTTGTCGTAGCTTCCTCTTTTTTTTAATATATATTTTAATTAATTAAATTTATTTTAATCTCTTATATAATATTTATTAATATATTCTTACTTAAATTAAATGAAACATTTTAAAAATTACCTTCTTATCTAAAACGTAATATTTATTTAAATTATTTTTAATTATTACATCAAATATAAATTGAAATTTATATATTTTGAAGATAATTTAATAATATATTAATAGAAATTATATTAGAAAGAAATTATATTAGAAAAAATAAAGATCACTAATTTTATAATAATTTTTATTTTGAATAATATTATTTTTTACTCAGGAGTTAATGTGTCATATGAAATAATTGAATTCAATTCTAATTTTAATGGATTTGTTCCAAACAGGGTAATTGAATTCAATTTTAATATCACTGGATTTATTCCAAACAGTGTAATTGAATTCAATTCTAATATTACTAAATTTGTTTTAAATAATGTAAATTGAATTTAATCTCAACTTTATTAACATAATTAAATTCAATTCAATAATGAATTCAATTCGATAGTCTCTAAACAGCGTGTAAGCGATACGGGAAATACAATCCAGACAACTCACCCCTCATTTTAAACCGTAAGTATGGTAAAAGATTTTAATGCCGAAATCAGGCTGAGTGGTTATCCTGAACATCTGAAAGGATCAAAGGAAGGACGCTGACAAGGAGCGGAAGAAAACAGTAAAAAGTATCTAACTAAGAAACAGAACGAAGTTGGCGGCAGCACCGAGGTAAGAGCGGGCAGTTATTTAAGAAAAGTTCACAGGCAAACGTTAACAAAAGCAAAGATGAGGGCACCGGCACCCAAAGTTCATAGATTCCGTGTTGCTGTTCCAGCGGACACTCCCCCTAATGTAGCCTCAAAATGTTTTTGAAGTTTGAACAACTAAGCTGCAAGCCCCCATTCCTCCATTACTCTACTGCTCAACACTAAGTTGCGCTTTCTTTAGTACCTTATCACATTTCCACCACCTCCACACAAGAGAAAGAAACAGTTCCCCAGAAAAGCAGACTTCTTTCAGTAATTTTTTCATCTTTTCGTTCGCGTCGTCTCTTTTTCTTCAAGTTACTTTGCGTCTTTCTTTCATTGAACTAATCCCATTTTCACTACCTAGATTGCCCTTTTATTACTCAACAATGCTCTGACAATGTAATGCTATGTTCATCTCCGTGCTTAAGCTAAATCTTTGGAAAAGGGTTCTTGGAACCCCACTTCTTGAAATATTTTTCTTTTTCCTCTTTTTTGAGGTCGTCTTTATTGTTGAAAACTTTAACTGAACCCCTAACTGCCCAATACTTGTTTCTTATAGAATGGAATGTTTAAAGTCCAATTTACTTTTACCAAGCGAAGACCATCTTTCAGATTTCAAAAAAGTTTCAAAATTGGTTAGAAAGGTTTGGTCTTTTTGGTGGCAATAATGTGATTTGAGGTGATATATTAGGGAAGCAAAACCTTTTCAAAAGGAGGGTGGAGATGGGATCCAGTGGAAGCAAGTCCTACTGCGGTGGTGGATCATCGTCGTCGTCTTCAAGCGGGAGTGGGCGTGGAAATGGACAGAAAGGAAGATCTAAAGGGGGTAGGGTGTTTCAGTCTTATTGCCTGCGAACTTCATCGGGATCTCGTGATGATACTTACAATGGTGACCATGTCAGTCAATCATTGTTCCCTTGGTTCCATTCTTTTATTTGTTTTACTTTTATCTGCGTGTTGCTTTTGCCTATTCGATTTCTGCAAAGAATGCAATGGTGTTTGCTTACTTCTCATCAGCTAAGTTTATTTTTGCCCCCCTCATATTCATGATTTCTTTTTCTTGTTAATATCGTGTCCTAATTTTTGTTTTCGTATTATGATGGCATTATATTTGAGATAGTGAGTTTCTTTTACTATTTGGAGCTTGTGTTGTTTGCAGCAGTATTTCACCCTTAAATACCTTACGTTTCCGTTTCGTATGGGACTCAGGTAGTAGAGTGACTGGGTTTGTCGCAATGGAGGTTCCATGAGAAGTTGAGTTTTCAGGGACTTTGGTTTTCCTACTAGAACAAAAACTGCTGTCCTTATTTGATTGTGTGAGGAGGAGTTCTGATTAAGAACACTTGTATGTCGTCTTGAGACATGATTACTTTTGATCGTTTTCATTGGAATATGGATATGCACTTTTCTCGACACTTTGTGGATGATAACATATTGGAGCGATCATAGATGTTTCTACCCAAACACGATTTTAACAACTAGCTTGTGCACCTTTGAAATATGTTGTCATTTTCTGTTTGATCATCAGCTATCTTTTAGTAGGTATTGTTGTGTTTACAGCTAGCTTTATGAAGAGTGTAAGATTCTTGACAGTCAGTTGTGTAATTCTTCAGGTTTGTGATCATGAGAACGAAGAAAATGAAGGCAATGGTTCATCTAGAAGTCACGCCAAGGTTGATTCATATCAGGTGCAAAATGAATACTACAGGAAGCTTAAAATCGAGCAATCCAATAAAATGCCCCGTATATCTTCTAATGTTGAGCATGATGAATGGAGTAAAGCAAGTATTAGAAATAATACCTCCAGAACTGCCAGCAGCTCCATACAAGCTCCTTCTACCCAGTCTCTGCCATCCCGAAGTTGCTTCCCTTCACGATTTAGCTTTATTCCTGGTAATATGAGCTTTAGGTTAAACAGAGCAACTAGCTTAGGCTCCTCAAGAGCATATTCCATGCCTTCAGGAAATCCAAGAATGTTTACCGATGAGGATGAGATACATAATCTTCCAAGAACAACCAGCAGTATTGTTGATGGATGTGAAAGTCAACAAAGTCGTAACCCACTACCTATGTCCCTCATCAGTCCAACTCAAACACAATGTGATGAAACCACTTCTAATGGTCTAGATTTTGATAATGAAGCAGGTAATTACTTGGAAATTCTGCGAGAGAACAGGGCACCTTCTTCTGGCCATGATATTGATAGAGATGGTGTCAGATCCACAAGTGGACTTGATGGGAATTTGCGTTCTCCTAGAATTTTTGGTGGTGCAGATATTGTTGAAACAAGACTTTCTGACAGACGGCCTGGATCACAAGAACCTGTTGAGCATAATGTTCATTTTAGCAGAACTCTTAGTGTTGGGAGACTTCGTCATAGAGTTCTTCAACGATCATCACTTACTGATATTTCATTTTGTCCATTGCAACCCGAGAGAGAGCCAAGAGATGCTAGTCAGGGTAATACGAGACGGCCCTTGGGTGGTGGAATGAGGGTATTGGAATCTGAAGGTAATATTCGTGTTTCTCCAACCACATCTGCCTACCATCCACCTAGCATGTCCTCCTTGTTCAGCATCCAAGACAATGATGTGGAAACTTCACAGTCAAGAGAAGGTGGATATCATGATCTGCTGGAACATAGGTCAAATTTCCTGGAACGGAGGAGAAGAGTACGATCTCAGGTTTGTAGAATCAGTGATTACATTGTTGACTGGCAGAAAATCAAGATGTTTTACATGGATTTTAAAATTAATTGGTTGTGTTTCAAGTTTCAATGAGTAGATATAATGTAAACAGAGATTATATTTTGAGTAGAGTTGTACCTGTTGTTTGGAAACCCACTTTAGGAGAGTATAGGATAAGCCTCTTGGATCATCTTAATACCCTGCCTGCCAACTCCCTGAACTATTTTCTACTACAAGGCAGTAAAAGTTCCCAGCTGACCTTGGACTGTGTCATGTTTTGATGTCTTTCTGTCCACTTGATTCATAATAACTTGAATGCCATGGCTTAGTCACCAAAACATTGCCACTGTGTAGGTACGTGCTCTTCAGCGGTTGGGCAGCCGCTTTGAAAACTTCTCTGGACATGAGAGGTCTTGTATTTTATCTGGTCAACACAGAACTGGTCATTGTACATGTCGTGTAGGTAATCAGGATACCAATTTAAGTGATACAAGCGCTAGAGCTAGCATTTCTAGAATTGTCATGTTAGCTGAAGCTCTATTTGAGGTAATATGCTGTTTACTTTTTGTGATGACTTTCCTCCCTTGTTTCAACCTTTTTGTATATAATTTTGATTTTATGTACATATTTAATTAGGTTCTGGATGAAGTTCGCCAGCAATCAGTGGTATTGTCCTCTGGCCCTTCTGTCTCTTCTCTTGGATCTGTTCCAGCACCAAATGAAGTTGTAGAATCTTTGCCTGTGAAACTGTATAAGAAGAGAGAAAAATATCACAATGAGGAGGCAGCTCAGTAAGTATTTATGCTTTCATGTTTGATGAAGACTTCAACGAGTTCTCTAGGTTCAACTGGGGCATTTATAACTTTTATGTTGTTAATGGAATAGTTTGCTTGCTGTTTTACTTGTGCTAAACTTTAGCTTTTGCTTTACTAATACTGTTTATACTTTGTGGTGGGGGTCGAATTGTTTCTATCATTGATATTTCAATGTAATCCAAAAACAAGGAAATTTGACATTGTATTTGCAAAATTGAGGCTATTATTTGGCTTTTGTTTTTGTGGTAGGTTCCAAGGTAATTTATTCTGAAGCCACAAACAGTAGTGAAATGCATATTCATGGTTCGTCAATCCTGCATTTAGAACAATCATCTACCTCAATATGCTCTATCAATAACATAATTCCCAGTAAAAGATCTGCAAATTTCTAATACATTCAACACTTCCAATTAACAATGTCTGACACCTCCACTTTCAATACGTGCAAACAGGTATTGCAGAGGGCCATTAGTAGTCTTAATGACAATATGCTATTTCAGCAGACATAACATCATAATTACTGGCATAATTATTTGGAACAGTTTTCTTTGAATTCAGAAAATGTTTTTCATTGCCTGTAAAATGCGAGTAATCAGTTGAATATGCAACAATTAGATTACCCTGCTTTTCTTGGTTTCAGATTAATTTAGTGTTTGAGAATGCACTCAGTTGTTTCCCTTTAAGGGATTCAAGAATTTTGCATTTGCATGTCTGTGGTGCATGGGGGAGTGAAGGGTCTTTATCTTGCCTCTAACTATTCGTTTGTTTGAACACAGATGTTACATATGCCTTGTGGAGTATGATGATGGGGATTGCATGCGGATACTACCTTGCCATCATGAATTCCACAGTACATGCATTGATAAGTGGCTGAAAGAGATTCACAGGTATGAGGTGGAGTTGTGATATTGCATCTTGCGCCTTTTTGACATCCTGCACTGCATGTGGTACTGGCAACATAATTTGTAATGTTTCTTCGTCATCTACATATCATTGCACTTGCCTTATCCTTTCAGTGCATGTAGGCTTTGTATATATCGGAAAGAAGAGTGTTTATGGAAATCTAGATAAGTTTATCCACGAGTAGTGCATCCTTAACATATTATAGTTGTTGATATTGGTACGGACAAAATCCCAGAAACAAAAAAGTTGAACAGAATTGACTGACATGTAGTATAGTTGTGAGTGGAGCGGAGATTGAAAATTTTCTGCTAGTTCAACTTAGCAGTCAAGTTCTTGATTGATGTCATATCTAAAGGTTTATAATTAGTTTGAAAAATAAAATGTACTACATCTTTCAAATAAGTTTTGCTTTCTTGTGTAAGTTTTGCTTTCAAGTACTCTGCATATTCGAAGTCTGCCATTAGTCTCGTATTTTCTTTATTGTTTGAGTTGATTTTGTTTTTGTTTAGCAGAGTTTGTCCACTCTGCCGAGGGGATATTTGCAGCATGGGAGAAAGATAAGGGCATCAGCTTGTTGCCAACTTACCAAACTGCATCTTTTATGTCCACAACAGGAAAAAATATTCAAGTGCAGCCATGGACATAGTTGTTTTCTTCTTTGTGGTAGAAATGGATTGAACTACCAGTTGCGGCAATTCTTTCAATAATAATTATGCATTCGACTTGGACACACATGGAATGTAACATATATTGAGACAGAAAGGTAAAGGTGGCAGTGCTGTAGTTGTTCACTTTCAACATTGAACCGACATATTGTAATGGACAACATTCATTATTTACCTACCTATCAACCATGCCTGATCACAGTAAGTAATATTTTAGAAAATATAAATAAAGAAAAGGTCTTTGAGTGCCTTCACCATCTTTTCTCGGGAAAGCAAAGGCCAAAAAGGTCGGTCTTCCGTTCTATAATCTGTATGCACCCCACAGTATCAGTATGATTACTCGTTAGGAGCAGCAGTCGAGTGTAAAATTACACTTCAGCCCATAATAAGGAGCCCAATGTAGAAGAAGAAGAAGACTATTTCAAAGGAAAACATAACGAGTTAATTTATTTGTAAAACGATGAACACATCCCAAAACGACAACTCCCAAACGCAATTCCCTAACCAACAGCGCCGCCCCCGGGGCTTCGCCGCCACGGCCACGGCCACCGCTACGACCACCGCCACCAACGCCACTGATGCGCCGGGTAAAGGCAGAAGAGAGAGGGAGAAAGAGAAAGAGAGGACCAAGCTTCGCGAACGCCACCGCCGCGCCATCACTAGCCGCATGCTCGCAGGACTCCGCCAGTACGGCAATTTCCCACTACCCGCTCGCGCCGACATGAACGACGTGCTCGCCGCCTTGGCTCGCCAGGCCGGTTGGACAGTTGAGCCCGACGGCACCACTTACCGCCAGTCGCCTCCTTCCCAGATGGTTACTTGCCCATTTTTCTTCTTTTATTGTGGTTCTATAGCAAATGAAAGTGAAATATTTTGATTCGATTGATTGTGTTGTTGTGTGAAGCCATCATCATCGTCATACGGTGGTGATGCTGTGAGATCATCACTCGAAAGTCCGGTTTCCACGAGTTCTTTGAAGAGTTGCTCCATGAAATCTGGTGGTGGTGCATTGGACTGTCAGCCTCAGCCAGCAGCTGTTCACCGATTGGACGAGAGCATGTCGCCGGCGTCCCTTGATTCGGTTGTTATGAGTGAAAGAGATGGGAGAGGGCAAAAGTACCCAACTTCAAGCCCTATTCATTCTGTTGATTGCATTGATACTGATCAGGTACGAATCTTTGTTTATCTTTTTTTTTTTTTAAACTTCTAGGTTTTCTATTCTTGTTTGATATGATGGTGATTGCATGTACACTCGATTGATTGAGTTGTGTGGACAATTTGGTGTGCAGCTTATACAGGATGTGCGTTCTGGTGAGCATGAGACTGATTTCACTGGCACTCCTTTTATTCCTGTTTATGTAATGCTTGCAGTAAGTTCCACTCGATTCCCTTTACTTTTTATTTTATATATGAGAAAATGCTTTGTCTTTTTAAGTATAGTCATGTTTCCTTTTCAGAATTTTTTCACTTGCTTAAATCAAAATTTCTCCTTTTATCATCCCTATTATAGTTTGAATTATACCATGAATTGCTAAATTCACATGTTCAAATTTCTTATGGACTTGACTGCAAAGGACTTGATTTGTTTCCTTTTAAATATCTTAGGAGTCAGGACTATGTCAGTGGTAGGATTGACTATTTGGTTCACACAAACTTGGACTTTTAACGTTCATTGTAGTTTTTTTTTTATTGAAATTTTTTCTCCTTTATTTTTGTTACGAGTTTGTAAAAGGTTATTGATTTCTGTTGCAGACTGGTTTCATCAACAATTTCTGCCAATTGGTTGATCCACAATGTCTGAGAGAAGAATTAAGTTATATCCAGTCTTTAAACATCGATGGTGTTGTTGTAGATTGTTGGTGGGGAATTGTTGAAGCTTGGAGCCCTCAGAAATATGTATGGTCTGGCTATAGGGAATTGTTCAACATTGTCCGAGAATTCAAGCTGAAGTTGCAGGTATTTTCATATAATTTATTGACCTATGTGTATTCATTCTGATGCTTTTCTACACTTTCTGTTTAATCCTAACCTAATACTTATGAAATCTCCTTAAATTATGAAGGTTGTTATGGCATTTCATGAATGTGGAGGAAATGACTCTGGCGATGTTTTAATCCCCCTCCCCCAATGGATTTTAGAGATTGGGAAAGAAAATGAGGACATATTCTTTAGAGATCGTGAAGGAAGAAGGAATACCGAATGTCTATCTTGGGGCATTGACAAAGAGCGAGTTCTAAAAGGAAGAACTGGTATCGAGGTACTTTATATGTGGTTAAAAATGATCTATTATTTAAGCAGCTTCTCTCTTTCTGTTAAACTGATGCCTAATGAATTCATAGTCCCTGCTATATACCTTCTCGTGCTCTGTCTCTGTCTCTCGCTGTCTAAGGATAATATATTGGCCCATATATATATATATAAGTGATATGTGTTTTTGCTTGCAAGTGTGTAAACTCGTGCTCTGTCTCTGTCTCTCTCTGTCTAAGGATAATATATCGGTCCATATATGTATAAGTGAGATGTGTTTTGGAAGTGTGTAAATATAATCTATTGTTGTTGCACAAAAGTTGAATGCCATGCAAATGTTATTCTGACTGGTTACTACTTAGTCTACCCTAGTGTGTGTTTGCATATTTTTTGTTACTTGGGCATTGAACCTACAAGAAGTTATTATTGTTCACTAGGCTTTACTGCATTCATTTTGTCTTGCCAAGTTTTATATGGTTGGTAGGCATTACAAATATGTAAAGTGAGTAATGCAATCGAGTGGCCATAAACGCTGTTTTGTCTTGTTGTGATGTTTTAGCCTTTGCCAAGTGAGACAACCTTTCTTTCGTGGAAAAAAAATGTGGCTCTATGTTTCGTCACTAATAATGTTTTTCATTGTGCACAGGTTTATTTTGACTTCATGAGAAGTTTTCGGACTGAGTTTGATGACTTGTTTATGGAGGGCATGATCTCTGCCATCGAAATTGGACTTGGACCATCTGGGGAGCTGAAGTACCCATCTTTTTCGGAAAGGATAGGTTGGAGGTATCCTGGTATCGGTGAGTTTCAGGTATCTTTTAAATTGGTTTTATGGTGTGAGCATCTCCCCTACCTGTTATATATCATAAATGGAGAAAGTATGTGCTAATATTGTTTAGAGCGGGAGAGAGGGATAGAGACAGCTAGTAATTGTAAAACTGGGGCTGTTTCATCTTAATTGTTCTTGACCTGAAACTGATCCCTTATCTGCAGTGTTATGACAAATATTTGCAAGAAAATCTACGGAAGGCAGCTAAATTGCGTGGGCATCCATTTTGGGCTAAGTGTCCTGATAATGCTGGCCATTATAATTCTAAACCTCATGAAACTGGTTTCTTCTGTGAGCGGGGTGATTATGATAGCTACTATGGCCATTTTTTCCTCCAATGGTATGCTCAGTCGCTGATTGACCATGCTGATAATGTTTTATCTCTTGCAAACCTTGCTTTCGACGGGACAGAGATTGTGGTTAAGGTATGCAAGGTGTCCTTAAATGTTGTAATTATGATTGGTTAAGCTGGATTCACCATGAATTGCAGCTATATTATGCTAGTGGCTGAAAATTAAATCCTTCTAGTTGTCTCTTGATTACTAATCCAAAGTCAAGGAGGATCCATTTTCAAACTGCTAGTAATGTTACCAATGCATTTTTTCCTTTGTGATGCTACAACTTTTAGTATGTAGTTAGAGCCAATAGCAGTGTTGTTATTCGACTATTGTTATTTGACTTTCCTGTGTTCCACACATGCATATGACACATCCATAAAGAGAATGTGACATTATAGATAAGTTTTAGTCTTCTTAAATAAAGAACAAAGTCAGCTCAAGAAGTTAATGGTACAAATATGTGTTATAATATAGAGAATCCAGTCCTGAGCCTCACCCACCAACTTAAACTTATGTGTTTGCTGGTTTTTGACATGATATTGCATCTCTATTACTGAAATGTTACTTTTTCAAACATGTGAAAGTATTTAGTTCCCAGTACGCAGATAGAATTCACATAGTATGGAGCTGTGCTCTTGCTATCCATTCAAAGCGGTGGATTTTTTTTTTCCCCTGAAAATGCATGTTATGGTCATATATAATCCAGTCTAAGCTACTAGTTTGAATGATTTTGTCAGAACATGTGTATATGAGTTGACCATTTACTGATAATCTAAAACCTATAATTCTTTCCTCCCAAACCTGACCCAAATTTTTGTTGAAGCTTAAGGTAATATTGCCTACTACATTTTTCACCTTGAAATAATCAATGACCCTTGGTCCTCAGTATGAGTCACCACATGCTGCTTTCTTCCGAGAAGTTATATTGTGGTCTTTATGTAAACTACTTCCTAAGTGTTGTTGGAAAGAGATAATCAAAGAAGCTGCACAGGTTGAATCAGTAAAAGATCAAAGTGGAAAGAGAAAGAAGAAAAGTTTATATACCCTCGTCTAGACATATATTAAATGCCTCTCTTATAATGGTGACTAAAAGGAGTGGAATGTCCCCTTCAGAATTGTATGCATGTGATATTATACATGTATACTTTATAAATTATTTTATTTTTGCTCAGTCAATACAAATGTGTACATTGTTGGGGTCATGAAGCTCAATTAGAGGATAGCAAAGTACTTCTGTGTAGGTTGCTGAAATGGAATTTATGTAATCTGCAGATTCCTGCTGTTTATTGGTGGTACAAAACTTCAAGCCATGCTGCAGAGTTGACGGCTGGTTATTATAATCCTACAAACCAGGATGGATACTCTCCAGTTTTCAAGGCCCTGGGAAAACACTTGGTGACAGTGAAATTTGTATGCTCAGGACTGCAAGTTTCAGGTCATCCAAATGGCGATGAACTTTCTGATCCAGAAGGTTTAAGTTGGCAGGTGATGGTTCTTTTGATTTCCTCAACTTTGTTCTTGATTCCCTAGCTTGAAAACCCTCTGTGTTTGGAAGCTTCTTTTGGGCAGCGCTGGGACTTAAATGTTTTAATTTCTGTTTTTGTGAAGGGCATAATTTTTTCCTTAAATTTTTAGAGAATTTCCTGTGCTAATTGACTATTGTCAAAATAGATGACTTCAAAAGTCAGTAGATTATTGTTGCTCCGTACAGGTTCTGAACTCTGCTTGGGATAGAGGATTGACAGTGGCTGGTGTAAATGCACTCTCATGCTATGATAGAGAAGGATGTCTGAGAGTAGTTGATACGGTAAAGCCAAGGAATGATCCTGATCGACATCACTTCTCATTCTATGTATATCAGCAGCCATCTCCCTTGGTTCAAGGAACAATGTGCTTCCCGGAGCTGGATTTTTTCATTAAATGCATGCATGGTATGATTCAAACACGTTTTGTTGATAAGATTCCATTTAAGATGCTTCTTACATTGAAATGCAAGTGCAAATTATATCATTTTACATTTATTGTGGCCATTAAAATGTCCTGTTAAAATGATATTGAAAAATTTTCGTGTTTGTTCCCAACACATTTTGTTTTAGTTAACAACCGTGCTGAATCTTCTGAAAAAATGATTCATTTCATCTTTGCATTTTGAATGAAGCAGGATATGGATACTGATATGGAACAGACGTTACACAAGGAAGCTGTTATGAGTCCGTTAGGTATGTATGCTGTAGTTTATCCCTTGGTGATGTTCGTTCCTTATTTAAATTTTTGCGGGAGAGATATCAGGTGTCTAGTTTCCTGAAAGCATGCAGACTTATCCCTTTCGTAGGTGGTGGAAATAAATAGTCCGAACTGCAGGTCGTAGCTGGAAGGATAGTGACGTAGGTGTTATTGGATAAACCAGTCTAGTGTCTGATTATTTAAGTGCGGTGTGTGATAATCTTTAGTAGATAATTACCTTGGCCTTTCGTTGCCATGTAATGTTAATGTATATTGTCTTCAGCGATAAGCAAGTAGAGGTAGTGCTTTAGAGTAGTGATGATTAGCACATTGATTTTATCTAGTTTTTCTGTGACATTCAACTATTAGAGGTCCAATTCCTTTATGGCTAAGATGGCTTCGGGCTTCCATCTCTTTAGGACGTTCTTGTGGTTTGGCTGCTGGCTGCCAACTGCCCAATATTGTATAACCGTACTCAGCAGTGTTCAGGCAAACAATATTTGCAGTTGATTTCTGCATAAGAACAGGAGCCTTTAATTACTTCTCTGATGTAAAAAATGTCATCTTTTTCATAGCCCAATGGAACCAAATTGCATTAGAGAAAAGTTCGCTTATTCAGTGATGATCACAAGAGAACTGATATCTCCAGTGAAGAATTGAAATGCAACTTCTACAGATCATGATGTGCATGAAATAAGTCTCGAGTTTCTCTTATATATTTCTTTACAATATGCACAGGCACCATCTTATGTGAACAAAATTGTCATTTTAAGAGGCAGGTTGGTGTTTAGTACTGGACGGTAATACCATTTACAGAACTGATTTTAGACTCCTTTCAATCATGGCGAATCCCTGGGAGAATAATATACACAAGCCCCCCTTGACTCCATTTTGACTAGGCTAAGCATTCAAAGAGATTGGTTTTCGTTTCAGAAGCATTAATTTGCTAGTACTTTCCATTTGCTTTGCTCATTTGATCAAGTAAGAGAATGCTGGCGTTTCCTGATTCAAAGCTTATGTCTATTCCCGGAAAGTAGCCTGTTCTCGCGGGAGAATTATGATTGCTCACAATTTCTAGTTTCATGCTGTCTCCCACCTAGATAAATATGCTGTAACCCAAGTTTCCAAGAACAAAGATCCAACGCCAGACATCCCACAAATAAAAACACGGATCCTGATCTTAAAATTTTATGCATCATTGATTTGATTTGCCATAATCAATAAAAAACGAAAAAAGAAGCAATTTGCCTCAATTTAGATGGCCTTTCCACTTTGGATTTTTCTGATATAGAAAAATGATGGGATGAGGGTTTGGATTTCCCGATTTCAGCTGCTACTTAATGCTCTATCCACCAAAGATTCTGACTTTGACAATGAATCCAAACGTGGATTTTCCAAAAGCTTCTCTTTCTGTGCAACTACTATGGATTGCAGCTTGTTAAAGACCTCAAATTGGATTGGACGCTCCAGTTCTTGCCCGTGGCTGGTTGGGGGAGGCTTCAACGCTAAGCTGGAAATCGTGGACAAAAGGGGCGACTCCCCCTCGACTCAGGTAGTCAGTCGGTGGTTTAGGGATTGGGTGTATTAGTGTGGGCTCCATGATTTGGGGTACATCGGATCCAAATTTACCTGGCACAGAGGGCCGGTCCAAGCTCGGCTTGATCGAGTGTTTGACTCGTCCGCTTGGGTACAACAGTTCCCCCATATGGTTAACCAGCACCTTCCGTTCCTTGGTTCTGATCATAGGTCTATGCTTCTCCGTTTATTCCTGACTCCGTCAAGGTTTCCAGGTGAGCCGCCGTTCAGGTTCCAGAATGCTTGGTTGACTCATGTGGGTTTTCAGGAGGTTGTCAATGCGTCTTGGAACCCGGCGGATGGGTTGGTGAGTAGCTCTTTACGTCAGCTTTCGGGACACCTTCAGAGGTGGAACCGGCAAGAGTTTGGGAACATATTCCACCGAAAGAAGTAGCTTGTTGCCAGACTGGAAGGTATTCAGCGAGCTATGCAGGCCAGGGTGCGGGACTCGTTACTGGAGTTGGAGGACAGGCTTAGCCACGAGCTCTTACAGGTCCTTTGCGAGGAGAAACTGTATTGGCATCAAAAGGCGAGATGTGATTGGCTTTCCCAAGGCGACCAGAATACCAAGTATTACCACACGCTCACCCTGTCCAGACGAAGAAAGCTGCATATCGAGAAGCTCATTGATTATGAGGGTAACAGTGTTTCGGATCCGGATCGTCTGCGTACCTTTGTGATCGATTCTTTCGTCTAACTCTACAGCCTGGACGATGGGCTTCCCGTGTAGTTCCCCATCATTGGAGCCTTCCCGCCCCTATCGACAGCCCACGTTCAGGAGCTTACCCTCCCGGTACAGGATTCAGAGGTCTCTCGTGCTATTTTCGCGATGAATCCCAACAAAGCCCCAGGTAAGGATGGTTTCAATGCTCTTTTCTACCAGCGCCAGTGGGGGACGGTGGGACCGGCTGTAGTGGAATTCATTCAAAAAATTTTCGGGCAGGATCATTGGGACCCGGACTTCAATAGCACGCTTTTGATTCTTATCCCGAAGATCCCTTCTCTGACTCGGGTTTCCCAGTTCCGACCGATTAGCCTGTGCAATGTGCTGTATAAGATTGTTTCTAAAGTGCTAGTGCACTGCTTGCAAGTTCACATGGCCCACCTCACCGCGGCGACTCAATGCAGCTTTATTCCGGGCCGGCATATTACGGATAATATTATTATAGTCTAGGAGGTGATCCATTCTATGCGGAAAAAAGGGTAAAACTGGACAAATGGCCGTTAAAGTGGGCTTGGAGAAGGCGTATGATCGACTTCTGTGGTCGTTTATTCAAGAGACTCTGGAGGATATTTGTAGCACCCCACTCCCGCGAGACCCGAACCCGACATCGACGGTGATATCCGAGCCCGTGACCCGCGAGGGTGGCGT
>JANIJH010000001.1:25609048-25625453 GCA_024520975.1 Erythroxylum areolatum
GAGTTGAAGAATAGTTGTAAAATGTTGGTCTGAGATGAGAATGAATATATAAATAAAAGTTGGAAAGAAGATAAACAATATGGACAATAGTTGAAAATGTAGAGAATAGTGGCAGTACATGAATAGGATAAACTATATATATATATAAAGGGGGTATGCTCTATTTCTTCACTGAGCATATATATATACATATATATATAGATACATACATATCTGTATATATATGTATGTATATGTATATATGCCCAGTGAAGAAACAGAACATATCTCCTTTTTATATATAATCTTCTATGCTAACCTCATACACCATTTTATTTCTCTATCTAACTCCAAAAATCATTTCTACATTACCTGATCACTAACAATCCATCAAATACTAAATAACACTATATCTATATTTTTCATCCCATTAACACTGTTTTCATGAATATATACACGTAAATTCCATAATTATGTAGCTGACAATAATTCATCATACCTATTTCATAAATCCCCAACTTTAAAGGATTTATTCACTACTTACTTGTTGAAAATTTAAAAATATTCAATTATCTTCAAGCCCTAAACTCCATGCAAATTCACGTATTCAACTGTGTAAAATGATCAGCTTCTGATTTTTCTTAGGGCAGAAGAAACAATTAGCTGTGGGGAAGTGGTTGGGATAAGGAAAAGTAAAGTAATCTCTCGGGAGTAATTTGATGAAAAACTCTGTGTATTGGAAGAAAAGTTGAAGAAGGTAACTACAAAGAAGGAAACTTAGGAAAATTGTTTAAAGTACATCTTTCAAATCACGTAGTCTTTTAACTCTCAGAGGTCATAACTCACTCTTAGACAAAATTATAAAGGCAACTTACTAAGTTAGTGATACTTGTCACTTTCCTAATGTCTAAGCTCTAACTAAGTCCCGTTTGAACTAATTCCTTCAATTCTCATCTTTGCAATCCAATTATCTCCAATACCCTTTTGATTCCTTTTCCTATTTTTCATAATAATCTATAATTTCCAAAAATTATTCCTAAATTCAGCAAAATTCCCAAATACTGCAATTCCACTAATCAATAAAATTTTCAATAAGAATAAATTTCAAAATTCTCAAAAATAACACAACTCGATCCAATTATACTCGGAATTATCCATGAATGCATGTACAATTATTTTCATGTGCAAAATTTCACTATTCATGTGTATGTGAATGACATTTTATGCATGAGCATGAAAAATGCATTTCCAATCTCTCATTAATCACTCAGATTTACTATTCTAGCCTCTCCATAAGTAATGGGATGTTACATGTATACCCGCTTACAATAAGATCTCCTTCTCCATAAACCAAGAATACATTCTTAGTTATTCCAAGTACTTAAGGATATTCTTGACAGCCACTCAATGACCATCACCAAGATCTGACTGGTATTTGCTCGTAACACTTAGAGAATATGATACAATGCGTCTCGTACATAACATAACATACATTATTGATCCTATAATTGAAGCATAAGGGATTAAATTCATGCAAGTCCTCTCATCTCGTGTCTTTGGCCACATAGATTTCGAGAGTGTAATCCCATGCATCATAGGAAAATAACCTTCTTAGACTACTCTATACTAAACCTCTTTAACATCTTGTCTATGTATGTAGATTGAGAAAGACTAATCAACTTCTTAGATCTATCTCTATAGATTCTTATCCCCAAAATATAAGTTACTTCTCCAAGGTCTTTCATGGAGAAATTTTTGGACAACTAAATCTTGACTGATTGTAAAGTTGAGACATCATTTTCTATTAGTAGCATCTCATCTACGCCTAACACAAGGAATACAATTGCACTCCTACTAACTTTCTTGTACACACAAGGTTCATCCAAATTTTATGAGAAACCAAACTCTTTGATTGTCTTGTCAAATCGATTATTCAAAACTCTTAGATGTTTGCTTCAATTCGTAAATGGAATTTTGAAGCTTGCATACCTTTTTGCCATCTTTGGATATGAAACCATCTGGTTGTGTTATGTGCACATCCTCAGTTAGGTTCCTATTAAGGAAGGTTGTTTTCACATCTACTTGTCATATCTCATAATCATAATGAGCAACAATGGCCAAGAGTATCCTAATGGATTTAAGCATGGCTATCGAGCTAAATGTTTCATCATTGTCAACCCCTTATTTTTGACGATAACCTTTAGCTACAAGCCTAGATTTATAAGTAACTACAGTACCCTCCATATTAGTTTTCTTCTTGAAAACCCATTTGCACCCTATATTTTTATACCTTCGGGTAGGTCAACCAAAGTCCATACTTGGTTTTCATACATAGAATCCATTTCGAATGTCATGGATTGAAGTCATTTGTCAGATTCTGAATTCTTTAGAACTTCTTCATAGGTAGTAGACTCATCGTCTTAAGCAATACATCATTATGTTCGCTTATGAGAAATTTATATCTCTCTAGAACATGATGTATCCTACTTGGCCTAGGAACTTCTTGTATGTCAGAAGGTTAAACTATTGTTTAATCATTATGAAAAATAGTCTTGGTTTCAGGCAGTTAATTTGTGTCAATTTAAGCATCTCGAACTACCACAAGTTCAATTTTGCTCACACTGTCTTCTTTTAGTAGAAACTCTTTCTATAAAAAGATAACATACTTTGAAACAAACACCTTTTGTTCCTATATTGTAGAACTAATATCTTATTATTTCTTTAGAATATTTTACAAATAGACATTTGTCAGATTTAGCTTCTAACTTATCTGACTGAATCCGCTTCACAAAAGTCAGACAACCCTAAACTTTCATACGAGAAAGATAGGGTTTCTTGTTAGTCGACATCTCATATCAAGTAACATCAACTGACTTCGAAAGGACTTTGTTTACCACATAAACAACAATCTCGAGTGGATATCCCCAAAAAGATTTTAGCAAATCTACTAAGCTCATCAATGACCTCACCATGTTGAACAAGATTCGGTTTCTCTTTCTATCACACCATTGTGATGTGGCGTCTAAAGTGGAGTCAAATAGGATACTATCTCATTATCTTTGAGATAATTTAGATACTCTTGGCTTAAGTATTCATCACCTCGATCTGATCGAAGTGTTTTTAATACTTCTACCCAGTTGTTTCTCTACTTCATTTTTTAATTCTTTGAACTTTTCAAAGGCCTCATATTTATATCTCATAAGATATACATACCGATATTGTAAATCATCGATAAAGGTAATGAAGTATGTGAAACCACCTTTGGCATATATGGACATCAAACCACATACATCCCAATATATTAAATCCAATTGCCTAGTAGTTTGTTCATCTTTTCCAATATAGGATAACTTTGTTATCTTATCTAATAAGTAAAATTCACATGTGTCATATGATTCATAATAAAATAACCTTAAACTACCACATTTTGGTAGTTTAGTTATACGTGTCTCATATAGCCAAGGCGACAATGCCATAAGTACAATGATTTCACATTATCTCGTTTTTGTCTTTTATTATCATTGATATTTAAAACTGGATTGAACATATCTAATATGTATATTCCATTACATGATGTACTCATAGCATAAAGCATTACATTCAAATTAATAGAATAATCATTGTTACTTAAATTTAATAGAAACCAGCTTTATTAAGATTAGAAACTGAAATAATATTCTTAGTCAATACAGGTACATAAAAACAATCATCCAATTCTATTACAAGCCACTAGGGAATGTCAATACATAAGTTCCTATGGCTAATGCATCAACTCTTGCTCCATTGCCTATGTGCGGGTCCGATTCTCCCTTGTTAAGTTGTTTACTATTCATAAGGTCCTACATATCAGTACATATGTGTAAGCTACAACCAATATCCAATACCTATATGTTATTATTAGAAACGGTATCAATATCAATAACAAACATACCTAAAGTAGATGGGGCATCTGATGCCTTCTTTTTCTTTAAAGACTCCAGATAAGTCTTACAGTTCCTCTTTCAATGGCCATCCTTACCACAGTGGAAGCATGTTCCCTTAGGGGTGTTCTCCTTAGCTTTCTTCTTGACCAGACCTCCCTTAGGCCTTGTGGACTTCTTCTTCTTTTGGTTCTTCCTTCTCGAACCAGAAGAATCCACCAGCATCACATCCTTACTGTCTCTCCTAACAGATGGCTTAACTGTTTTGAGCAAGTTGATCAACTAAGGAATCGTGGTGGATATCTTGTTCATCCTATAGTTAAGCAGAAATTTTGAATAACTATCAGTCAAATCAGTCAAAATTAAGTTTATACTTAATTCATGATCCATCAGGAAACCCAAGGAGGCCAACCTCTCAATATAGCCATTCATCTTTAGCACATATTGCAATGGAAATATCCCCTCAGCCATCTTGGAACAAAAGAGCAACCTCGAGGTCTCAAACCTTTCGGACCTAGCTTGCTCATCAAACAACTGCCTCAAATGATAGACTATGGTATGAGTATCCATAGCCTCATGTTGTTTTTGCAATTCTGGTGATATAATGGCCAACATTATACAGCTAGCCAGCTCACTGTCATTGAGATGTTTTTGGTATGTCTTTTGATCACTATCAAAAGCATCAGCAGCAGGGAGATCGGGAAGTGGTTTTTTTTTAAGATATAGCCTAGTTTTTTCGACTTGAGAACTATTCTCAAATTCCTACGTCGGTCTAGGAAGTTTGATATAGTCAACTTATTGGCTTCTATAAGTGAGCGTAGGTTCACACCAGTGGTCATGATGTCGATTCTTGCAACCTAATGTCAAAAGAGAAATGGTGTTAGACTGTATGTAAATACATGTCAATTAGGGCTTTAATAACATATAGTATGGCTCCCACCATTTTCTCGTGAATCTATAACCCTTAATATGAATCCGAGAGAACTTGTATAAAAGTTCTCTTAGTGGGTCAATATCTAATATCTCTAGGAATGACCTTGGGTTTTGCCCAACAAGCCACCCTAGATCAATCGATAGGTATCGGTCATACCAATTACATTTATAATTCAACTATCGAATCTAGTGCTATCAATTGGTGATGTATACATACACATTAAGCTATCAACTCTTGATGCATGTACATTGCATGTACACTACCAAACTTCGCCTCTGTCCACGTTGATTTTGGATTTATCCAACAAATCAACACTTCTAGTTAAAACTGACCCATTAATCCAAAAATCATATTTCTATGGATCAAACATATTCGTGTAGAGCGGGCTTAGGTTTGCCCAACAATTCTAGCTCTAAAAGAACTATAGTTCCCACCATATTAATGGAAGGCGCTAGTTTTAATATTCTAAGTGGGATTTCTATTTAGGTCTCATCTAACTAAAAAGGTCTTATGTGTGTGTGTGTGTGTGTGTGTGTGTGTATACATATATATATATATATATATATGACATTATATGGACACCCCAACCATATTAGGCTTAAGTCCATAACCATCCATCATGCAAGCCCACACATACTCCTAACATGTATCCTCTAATTCATAATATTAAACACATCAAATTTGGTTTTGACAAGTTATGGATCCTACATTTTGGAAGTTGATTCAACTCTTGAATAGAATTTCTTTCTAAGTGTTATTTTGGCTAAATTTAATCTTTTATGTCAGTTCGGTTTAAAATTTAATATTAATTAAATTAAAGTAAACTCTTAATTCCAAAAATTAATTCAAAATTAATTCACCTTAAAATTGATTATTTGATGTCAAAATTAAACATTTTAATTTTGTCACATGCCAATTTTCAGTCTTACTAGAAAATAATGCTCTACTTAAATTAATTCAAAATTAAATTTCCAAAACATCAAATGTTCATTCTATGCATCTCTAGGTCATTTCAAGTTCATAAAAATAATTTTAGAATCACCCCAAAATTATCAAAATAATCGAAACATCATTAAGATGCTAAAAATGACAAGGCAATCTAAAATTTTTTCCAGAAATCTTAATTCGAGCAAAATTATTTTGACATGCTTCATTCATCAAAATAACACATTTTTATCACATAAAAATATTTTTAAGGTTCTGGAACCAAAACATACACACAAAATTATCAAACAAAACAATTCCATCAATTTCAACAAAACCGACCACATCCATTTACTGTTTGAAAAATTAATTAAAACAATTTTAATTAATTGTGGGAAAATTCCAAAGGATTAAAAACATTCTAAATATGTTTACATAAAATTTCCATAATCAAACTTTATGGAAAAAAACATGTTAAACCTCATCAGTTTAGCCTACTAACAACAAATGTTCAGCAGAAAGTAATTTTCCAACATATTTTTAGAAATTTGACAATAAATATTTCAATCACATTGAAATCAATTTTCAATCTACTAACATCTCATGAGCGTATCAGTAAAAGAAAATCATGAAAACAAATTTTCATAATTTAATTTTGAATTTTTTAAAAATAGACCCACAGTTGTCACAACCATGCAATCCTATCGCACATTCGATAGAAGCTCTATCTAATAGGCATAAGATGACTCTAATATCACTATTAAGTTTTGATCATGCATCACATGCATCAATTGTCATAATAAGCAATGGAAAATAAAACAAAACCTAAAAAATACATAATCAAATATGCATCATTAGATGTAGTAAAATAAAAAAAAATGAATTTAAGGTATGTACCTTACAATCTCCTTCGTTTTTCATTATATTAACCTATTTATCGTAACCCAAAACGACCAAAAGAGGATATCTCTAATGATATCCAAACGAAGAGCGAAGTCTAAAATCTCTTAGAAAGAATGGTTAGAATACACACAAATTTCTAGCATTGTGGTGTGTTCTTTGAGAGAGCATTTTAGAAAATGGTGAACAATTCAGAAAAAAAAAAGTGTGGTGAACAATTCAAAAAAAGACACTTTTTTTCTTACAAATTTTACACGAAAATAGAGTGTCTTTGACACCCTTTGGCCTCCCTCTAACCCCCAATATCAATGGAGAATTAGTAGGAATTAAGTGGCTTTTAATCCTGTTTAATTTAGCATGAAAACATTCACCCCTTCTTTAAAGGGTAATTTCGTCATCTTGCTTATTAAAGGGTAATTTGTCATCTTAACTAACAAGTAAGATTCACATGTGCCATATAATTCACAATTAAATGATCCTAAACTACCACACTATTGTAGCTTAATCATGCATCTCTCATATCTTGGATCCTCATCTGAAACTATTTTACTCATTCTTCATATCTCCAATGCTTGTGACCCGTTAAGTTTCCGGTTATGTTGACCACTTGAAATAATACTTAATTCAAGCAAATTGTGAGCGGTATCTAACAACACATCATGACCCCTAATTAACCAAAAATTCAATGGTTTGACTACGAACTCTTCTATAGACAATGTTCCCGTGCAATTCGTCATTTCACCATTTTATACCCCATGTGTTTCAAAGTATAACCAAGTGTCAATTCCCACTAGATTGACTACATCACATTTAGCTTGAGTGATGTTAATTCTTGTCCCTGAGGCTCATTACTCAATTGGGTATATCATTGAAGATTATCTTCATGACATTTCCACTTTAGCTAGGGATTCTCGAGTAATAACTCCGACAAGAGGTCATAGGTATCATTTCTTCTTATCAAGATTGGTGAATCCTTTATTGGCTACCCAATTACCTTCGAATACTTCAAGTTGTACCCAATCACCATCCTATAAGCAACCTCTGAGAGGCAATGAGTAATGGAACCAAAGTATAGGATTAATATCCAAAATATCCTTGAGTACCTCAAGTCTAAGGATATTTGCACCATTGCTATGATGAGAGTATCACTGACATTAAAATAGATTATCCATATGATTATCTCATGACAAGTCATTCAATGTACTTACTACTCTTAGCAAGTATCCAGATGTTAACTCTAAACAACTCATGCTTATAGCTTATGAGATCCACTGCTTGATCTAATTAAGGAGTATATGTGCTAGTCTGTCCAAATTAATAATGTCCCATCTCATTAACCCTATGACTAGGGATATTTTAGATACTAACATAATTACACATGATAGGAATCTTATTATCATGATCTCGTCATAATTTCCTTCATGCTATGCAATGTATCAAGGACTTCATTAATTCGATTTAAAATCACTATCAATTCATAAAGAATATGAACACCAAATTAACAAAAATGTCTTTCTATTAATCATAAAGATTTGTACAATAAGTGCTAAAGGCAATTGCCTTTAGAGCACTCTTCTATCGTATGACGCTTCCTATCCCAACTGTTGAATTTTTCTAATATGGGCTACGATATAACCAATTAACATCAATTTCATTTTTTTGTCAAAGACACAAGCATCAATTAACAACATGAAAATAACAATCAATTAATAAGAAAATTCTTGCAATGTACTTCTAAACTATTAATGCGCACACAATTGACAAATAACAACTAAGCATTTGTATTCGAAAATGCAAAAAAAAAATAGAGATATGACAAGAAACCAGAACAATGTAATGGATATGAAAATTAGTTACAAGCATTGCAATATCTTATGCATATTTCTTCTTTTAGGTTTGGTTATTTCCATCAAGGTAGAGTAAAACTTTTAGTTCTTCCATACTGTTCCTAGATTCAAATGTTAGTAACCTAGCACAGTTCTGCTTCACATTGTTCCAACTCACTTTGTTAAAAGCTTTTGTTTGAAGACCAATCAAACGAAATAAACAACCTTAAACAAAAGGGACAATCATTGAAATATGAATGGCATTAAACATACATATGTTAAAGACCTTATAAACACATATATTATACTTGATTAATCATGGCTAAGAACAACAAAAACTAAATAAATAGGCAAAAAGTGGGACTATTCTACCTATTCAAACCACAATACTTCACTCCTCCAAGCAAATCGTGACTAGAGGTTAATTAACATTGAATAAAATAGTTAATGGGTGCATAAAAGGGCGATGAAATTGAAGATGAGTGAAGAACAATGAAAAATAAGTGGATAAACATGAAAACGAGTGCTTGTGTTAGGGATTTGTTGGGTTAAGGATATCTGTAGTTGTAAATGTCAAAGTAATTTATGGGTAATTAGAATAAACCCTTTTTATTTTTGAAATAATTAATATGTAAAATCTAAAAACAGAAATTTAATTGATAAATAAACAATTGTCAAGTTGGCAAATTAGATTATCTAGCATGCCACGTGTTCCAAAATAACACAGCGTCACATTTAATTAACAGAAAAGTGGAGTGACTTTTTTTTTTAGACAAATTGTTCCATTTTGTAAACATTAAGAGATGAACTGGTACCACAAATGACAACAAGAGCTTGCTTAGATTTTTAGACATATTCAGAGGCAAATTGTACCTTTTGCCTTAGGGATAGCCTTTGGGCTAAACCTGAGTGTCTTTTGACAAGCACAAGCCTAGAACTCAAAGCTTAAATCCAAGCTTAATAAAACTTTAGGTGGCCCAAAAATCAATCAGGTACCAAGATTTTGATCTTAACCTTAACTCGATCGTTGTTATGTCGAAAAACGACGTCGTTTTACCTACTAACAAACATCATTTGAACATTATTATTGAGACATTTGGGCTTTGTATTTAGGAAAAAAAAGTTCAAATCCAACCGAAAGTCTAGTCCAATTAGGTTGAACCTGCTAATTTTGAGCTGGATTGGACCAAGTCTAGGTCAAAAATGCCAAACCCTTATGATTTTTTTTTAGAGGCTCAAGCTTGGAACTCACAACCCGAATCCAAGCCTAATCGGATATTAGCCAGCCCGAAACTTGATCGAGCTCCAAGATTTTGGACTTGACCCAAGCTCAATCATTATTATGTCGAGAAATGATGTTGTTTCGAGAAATGATGTTGTTTTACATATTAGCAAACAGCATCATTTGAACATTGTCTTTGAGACATTCGGGTTGGGCTTAAAAACATATCATATCCAACCCAAAACCTAATAAAATTGGGTTGAGCCTGTTGATTTCAAAGCGGATTGAGCATAACAGGTGGACAAAACTTCAAACCACATCTCTAAATACATGTCATCAATGGGCCCCTTATAGCTTTGTGATGAACTAAGTTTTCTAAAACGAAGGCACGAATTCTTAAGCTAGCAACCAGAGAACCATTCTGCTAAGCTAAGAAACATACGAATTTTGCGTGACACGAACCTTTCGGAACAAGGGAACAGTTAAATTGACCTAACATCAGAAATGAAAATTTATAACACGAGGTGGTCTACCAAGTAAAGCCAATGCATTTTCTACCTTCCATACTACTGTCATCTAACTTCAAGCTTATAAATTATAAAACACATACTTCTATGAACTGCAAACTCTATGACGGACATCATGAAAACATTTTGCTAAAAATCTGTTACTGTAAGGTTGCTATCCAATTTCCATCAAAATGCGTCAGCTTCCTAACAGCATCGGCAATCATGTATATGAGTCACTCCAATTACAACATTAAAACTTAAATTTAGAGGCAAGTGCTCATCGCAATAATGTCTATAGAGGTTCAACCACAAATCCAAAAACCAGAAAATTAGAACCCAAACAAAAAACCAACGCTGTATCGGCTCCTAGACGCTGCTTATCACATCATATACATAATTGCATTAGACTTGTGAGACTCAAAGTTCAGTATGAGTAGATGATCTTAAATGATGACAATAATGCAAGTACGTCTACAGTCAATTTTCGATAAAATTAGTATCTGTCTGGAACATACCCATAGCACAGGTAATAGAAGATGTAAACTTGTCTTCTTCTTTTTTTGGTATTAAAGCCGCATACCACAGTCACATGATACACTACATGAAAATCGCAATTCAATTTACTTTAATAGTAGTTATCTGAATAGGAAAACTGGCAAGGTAGAATCCTTGGATCCCGCAGAATATACGTCAACATAAAGTAGAGGTCATAATGGCGGAAAAAAAAGTAAAATGACCTCAAAAAGATTATTGGTCGGAAGATTAAGGAACATAAGTTCATCTGCCTCACAAATTACATAATCGTTAACCTTTATGGAAGACAAACAATCCATCTTGTTCAAAGCTATGAGCATTTTCCAATTACTATTAATCAATGAAATTCATGCATAAGTGCTGCCGACACATATTACTGTTGACCAAACATTGTCAAAGGAGTGTATGCCGTTTTATATTCAGTACTCTTGTGTGTTCTTTTTTTAGATAAAATAAAAACGCGAACTGTCCCAACTAAAATCCCACAATTTTGTTTCCAAATAAAAAATCTGATCGGATTACCAGCGATTACTAGTTGGTTTAATACGTCGTAGTTTGACAACGCATTGATCAAAGAGAGTAATTTGGACTTTTCCTTTTTGTTCTGCGGAAAGCAAAAAGACAAATAGAAGCCATGCAAATTAAATGCCCAAATAGACTAGAGAAGATCAAAGCATGTGCAAAATAGCAATACCATTGCTTGGTTGACCATTACCGCAACCAAGTTAAAGCGAGCACGCGCACGCGCACAGATTTATTAGACAAAGCCTACAGAAACTCAACAAAAAAGAAAAGCTTACAGTTCGATAAGTTCAGTTAAAATGGATAACAAACTAGCGGTAAGCTATAAGCTGTAAGATCTAATGACTAAATATTCATCTGAAGCTCAACCAGATCTAAAAACAGTAACACAACCTAGATGAATCGAGAAACTAAATAAACAGAAAGAAAGAAGAAGAAAGAAGCAGAAACCGAAACCGAAACCGAGAGATGAATCCATAAACCTGAGAGATCTGAACGTAGCAAACGTGGAACCCTCCCCGATCGCTATCACACGTGGTCTCCGATTCAGTTGATGCAAGGCGGGATCCAATTCAAAAAATCTCATCTCGCCATTTGGCAAAACTATATTTTATCACCAAACACAGGACGCGAAGAAACCAATCGGAATCAGTTCCCGACCTGCACCAAGCGAATTAGAGACCGCCAGTGAACCAAAAGCGCCATAACCACTCACCTTCTCTCTCTTTCTCTCTCCAGAAGCTGGTATCTATAGAAACAAAAGATGAATGCTATTTACAAAAAAAAAAAAAAAAAAAGGGGTGAATGCTAATGGAAACGAAAATGTTGGGATATTTGAGCTTTGGGAATGGTAGGTGTTACTTGTTAGTGGGGATAGGAGGGTGACTTTATAGCTGGAACAGACGAATCTGACGCCGACACGTTTATCAATGGACAAGGGATTTTGTTATGGTCCGTCACTACTTGTCTGGTTGCCAATTTTGCAGATAGAAACGATAGATTTTATTTTTGAAATTGAGATTTGAGAGGCATTTAGAAACAAAAGAAGGAGGTTTACAGAAAACGGGTTTGTGGTTCCTGCAAATTACCATCTGCCATTTGGAATAGATTGCCAAGGGCAATCCACGTGCCCGTGATCTCATCATGTAAATACTATAAATGTAATATCCATATTAATTTTAAATCGAAGATAAAGAGAAATTATTTTTAAATAAAAATTAAAAAAGAGTTTTCTAAAGTTAAAAAATTCAAAAAAATTCGTGAAGATCTCGATATCTTTTAGGTCATGTAATTACTATCATCAATATATGTGTAGGAATTTGGTATTGTTTAAATTCCAAGGCGTCAGTTATACTTGAGCTATTATTAATTTGGGAAGTTTGATTCTTGCTCCATTAGCCGATATTCTCTTTCTACGCCATTCTTTCCATTTCTAGTCATCCTCTAGATGTCGCTCCATCCGGTTTTTTGGAGCCACCGCCACTTCTGAAAAGCACAGAGACGGAAAGTTTCCTTTTTTTTTGGTTCTTTCTTAAACAAAATAGAGAGGCACATCCGCCCACCGGCTTTCCTATTTTGGTTATGAACAATGGAATATCAAGACCAGCAAATTCTAGCCAAAAAAAAAAAAAAAATCTCCTTTCCAATGAACCTTGTTCTGCTTTACTGGAATTAGAGTAGACACAATTTATGTTACATAACTACAAAACACCGGAGACATTAAAACATTAGACAAAAAGTATAATATATTCTAAATTTAATTTGAATAAAACATAATACAAACATTCATAAGTGTTAAAATAGAAAATAGACCTAAATAAATAATTAAAGTAGAAATACAAGTTTACGATTTGGATGGCTTTAAAAATGTTAAAATATTGGAGATAATCAAATCATCCTATAATATTCTTCTTTCACATTATAGAAACTCTCTTTATACCAATTATGCGGAAATTAGTTTTTTTCATTTGGATCTATGTGTTGGTTTTTTAACTTACATGCCGTTTGTTGGCCTTCCTCAAACTGAATATCTTAAAATTTGACTACTAGGTAAATTCTTATAGAGCATACGGAATAAAGAAAGCAAGTTGAAACAAGAAAAAAAATTGGGAATGTCGACATATCATTTAGCAGAAAAGCATAAATTATTGGTCTCTTCTTGTTCAAGAAGCTCTTTCACACAAATACTTAATGGACAAAGTGTGACCAAAGAAACACTAGATAAAGCGCGTATATCTATAATATAATAGTAATTAAGATTAGAATTTAACTGCAAGATTGGGCAAAAAACCTGATATTAACTTGAAAGACCTTAATAAAAAATCCTTGATACCTTAAACAAAATAACAAAAGTCCAAAACTAAGTCAAGGCTGAAGACTAAATCAAATAATTGTAACAAAGAGTAGAAAATAATAATTATAGGTTGAATCGTAGCAAAAGGACAAAGTGCCACCATTATATTCATAGGGAGCTGGTAGTTTCACCAAGACCAATTCCTTATAAAATAGGTTTGATTAGTGGAATCTTATGATGGTATTTATAGTTTGTCCTCCGCATGCACCAAGAGGCAGTATGCTCAAAAGAAGGCTCTTGTACAAAAGGCATACTCTTTTGGCGGAATATCATGACTTTTCGCCGAACTCTATATTCCTTCTTTCCACAGTTTCTCCTATCATGTATATTAGGTTCTTAGTTACTACCAATAAGTGGTCTCGATGTTATTGCCTCAACAACATCACATAGCCGTAATTACGAGGTTTTTATAGGCATACTTACTATAATACTCGTAGGCTAAAAGTTTACTTTAAAATTTAGCATTTACGTCATAATATAAGTTGAACTATAATATTTTGATGTGTTCAATTTAAACCTTAATATTTCGAGTGGTTTAATTTAAACTCCAAATTTTATAAAATCATTTGAAACAAACTTGTGAAAAATCTCATAAAAATTATTCTCTATCAATTAAATGTCATGTCATGTAGGACGTGACTATTTTTTAATTTTGTACACGATAGTAGGACCCAAATTTTTGACATGACTTTTCTATAATTACAATGAAAGTGGTACTAAGTTTTCAAACTCATTCTCCTTTATTCAAAATCCCAAAATTCTAAACTCCCACTTTGTTCAAACATTTGTAAAAATTCTAAATCCCTAACCTCCACTTCATTCAAACGTTTGTAGAAGTCCTACACGCTCTTCTGCAAGTTCAATCATAGCAGTAGCAAGCTCAAGCATAGCAATATGTTTTTTTTTCACCACTTGCACACCTTTTTTAGATTTATAGGAAGCATCATAAGGACAATACACTATGGTACGTCCATTATTTTGACTGACTTTTAGTTTATATTTATTATATGTTGTGTTCCCTATTCTTTATTGATTTGACGATTCTGTTGTTTGACTTTTTGTTTATGTTTATTGTATTTTATGATTCGCCATTTTTGACCTAATCTTGAAATGCTTGTTGAGTTGATCCATGTATGTTACGGTCCCTAATTCCATGATTTTGTTGCATGGATTTCTTGTTGGCAATGAACGTATTGCTAAAGATAAAAGTAACGTGCTTATGCAAAATTGAATTTCCTTGGATCATTAAATTGAGAACAAACTAACTAAATATTAAACATAAAAGTTAATTATGATTTTTTTAATCTAATCCTTGCCGGCCGAGTTTATTCATGTAGAAAAATCAAGTACACAGGAGGCGTGATCTCCTAGGGTCCAGCCTATTACACAAGTGCAAAATATGAAATGACTACATTCTCCTAACCAGCAAATAGGGAAATCCCATTCTATCCAGTCAAAACAAACCATTCAGTTGTTGATAAGTGCTTGGCCATTGAATATCCAAGGTACTTCTTAAGGATGCCCCAAGCTTAGTAAGCCAATCTGTCACAGCATTTGCTTGGCAATATACATGAGAAAACTGATAACCAAACCCTTATACCAAGTCACTTATTTGTTGGAGAATGTGAGAATACCTCCAAGGCCATGTTGATCTATTCCTTAGCCATTCAAGTAACACTCGTGAATCACACTCAATTAACACATGAGAGAGCCCCTGTGATTGACAACGCACAAGACCATCCCTCAAAGTAGCAATCTTTGCATAAATACTTGTTCAGACTCCATTTAGTAAAGCACTTGCCACATAAAATGGCCAGAAGAATCACAGAGTACAATATCCCCGCTTGAAGGGCCTGGATTCCCCCAAGAGCAGCTGTTAGTAGTAAGCTTAACCATTCGTGCATTGGTTTTCAACCAGTAGATAGCATGAACAATAGGATGAACAACACGAAAATGCACAAAACTCAATGCATGCAAAGAAGATGTAAGAGTTATTTGAATTAGATTAGCCGCTGTGACCAAACCATATTACGCCATGACCATCATCAGTATACCTGCACTAGTAATATGAAGGTTTTCATAGATAACCTGATTGCTGCCCAACAAAGGAACAAAAGGAGCAACCGAAGGACCCTTCCTGTAGGTGAAGCATTATACCAACAAAATTGCAAGGTCCCCTTTAAATCAAAAACTCCAGCAAAAGACACACCCAAAAGACTACTAAAATGAGCCCAAACATGATGTACTTCCTGACATTGATAAAAACAATGATCAATTGTTGGGTCCCGTTTCTGGAATCCAACCTCAGAATTATAAACCGAAAACAAAGTGGCGGAAACAAATCAAAAGTGGAATTCATGAAATCAAATCGGATCAAAAGCGAAGGAATTGAAAGCAAATCGAATTTGGTTAAGGACAAAAATTAAAGGGTCAAATTCTGACATCCGAAAACGAAGGTCAAATTTTCGACATCCGAAAACGTGTACTTTAAAGAAACGTCGCGTTGGAAACCATAAAGACACTTGATCTAAACGAATCTAATTCGATATAATTTTTTTTCTTTTCATTCTTAAGTCAAAGCAAATTCAATTTCCAAAAGGGTATTCATCAACCCCACAGCCTCAATTCATACACAATAAGCACTTCAATATTTCTGATCAAACATCACAATTCATCGGACCTCCTGTCCGGAATCCCAACACAAGCAATCACATTCATCTTATCTCATCCATAAACAAATTCACATTTCATATCCATACACAATTCCATAATTCATTTACAT
>JANIJH010000001.1:25630052-25640381 GCA_024520975.1 Erythroxylum areolatum
AAGCAAAACACAGAAGAAGATGATGTCATCGCAAAGGAAACACAGAAGGAGATGACGTTATCACAGAAGAAGCAAAACACAGAATAAGCAAAAGACAGAAGAAGCGAAAAGGCAGAAGAAGCAAAACACAGAAGAAGCAAAAAGCAGAAGAAGCAAAAGATAGAAGAAACAAAAAGGTAGAAGAAGCAAAATACAGAATAAGCAAAAGGCAGAAGAAGTAAAAGACAGAAGAAGCGAAAAGGCAGAAGAAGCAAAAGACAGAAGAAACAAAAGGCAGAAGAAGCAAAAAACAGAAGAAGCAAAAAGGCAGAAGAAGCAAAACACAGAAGAAGCAAAAGGCAGAAGAAACAAAAGACAGAAGAAGCGAAAAGACAGAAGAAGCAAAACAAAGAAGAAGTAAAAGGCAGAAGAAGCAAAAGACAGAAGAAGCGAAAAAACAGAAGAAGCGAAAAGGCAGAAGAAGCAAAACACAGAAGAAGCAAAAGACAGAAGAAGCAAAACACAGAAGAAGTTCATGAACAGTAACACCAAAGAAGTTTATGAACAGTAACATAGAAGAAGTTCATGAACAGTAACACCAAAGAAGTTCATGAACAGTAACATAGAAGAAGTTCATGAACAGTAACACAGAAGAAGCAAAACACAGATGATACAAAACACAGAAGAAGATGATGTCATCAAAAAGAAAACACAAAAGGAGATGACGTCATCACAGAAGAAACAAAAAAACAGAAGAAGCAAAACACAAAAGAAGATGACGTCATGACAAGGAAAACACAGAAGGAGATGACGTCATCACAGAAGAAGTAAGAAGGCAAAAGATACAACTCCTCTCTTGCACCTCTTCCCTTATAAGGACCTTGACTTTCAGCTCAGATGTCCAAAATTTTCATGCTAACTACCGTTGGAAAGATGCCAGAAAGATTTACAACTTACTATAAGACACATTTGCCTAAATCAGCTTAGGTTAACCTAAATTTTTCCCTGAAGTCAAAAAGCGAAGTTTCCTTTATGAAACTTTTAAAATTTCAACGTATAAACTTGAGAGAGTCATGAGTAAATATGCAAACATATTCCATTTGCATCAAAAGATAAAAAGTTTTACAAAGCTTTAGTGGGCATTTTAAGCCGTTGACATCCCAAAATACAAAAGATACGTGATTTGCTCAAAATGCAACTAAAGTCTTGCTTTACAAACTTGTTTCAAAATACAAAATAATCAAAACTAGGAGTACTGCCCTTTTGACCTACTCGATATCCTGCTCATCACCTGAATGTGTGGGAGGAGATTGGGGGGTGAGCTTAAAGCCCGTGGGTAACAATTTTATAGTTTACAACAAGCAAAAACATTTATAAGTCATTTTCAATGCAGAAATTCATGTGTAGGCAAATCATGAATGCATCTCTCATATCAACTTGTCATGAACACATACATAGATCAAATGGTTTCGGTAAGTCCAAAACATAACGCACTACACATTTTCAATATAATAGCCCTGTGTAGTCGTGAATTCTTAAGGGAATCCTTGAGAGAATTCTATATCACTAGCGAGCAAGCGGGAGAAGCTTATACTTGGGTCAACATGCATGTGACGGTTCTTGAGGGACTACCACAAACCCACATAATACATAGATTTCAAAATCTTGTAAGCTTGATACCCAAAAGGGCACATTCTCTTAAAAACTTGCTTTTCACATCCTTGTTATACCTTAAAAACTATTTCCAAAAGTATGGTTTCATAATCATGCATCATTTCAAAGAATCATTTTAAAAACAACTTTTCATAAATCATCACACTAATCATGTATAAATATGTAGCACAATCTTATAACATTTAAAAACATTAAATGCACATGAATAAGGTAGTTGCAAAATGATTTACTGTCATTTCTTGTCAGAAAACTTTTATTGGCTTATTTCTTAACTATAAAAGTGAAACCCATCTTGAAGTCCTTGATTATGGCTTGTTCAAATATGCCTCTCCTCTTGTTCCTCTTATCCTTCTCGATTCCCTTTTTAACATAAATACAATTTCCAAATCAATAGGAATTTCCAAATGAGAACCCAAAGAAACTAATTTATAAATTAATCCTAGAACACTTAAACCTATGCATTTACTAAGCTCTTGAAACCAAAACCCTTCCAAAAATCCAAAGCCTTAAAATGCTCTTACCTCAAATCTTCACCAAACGAAGAAATGTTTGGCTCAAAAGAAAGCTCTTATCTTTCTCTACTTTTTTCCCTTCTTGCAAACACCTAAATGTCTCTAGAAGGCTTAGAAAAGATGGAACCCTAGCTTAACTCTCTTCTTTCCTGTCAATCACCGAAACCACTCTTCTTCCTTTCTTTGGTTTTGTTATTTCACTTCTTCCTTTCCCATTTTTGTTTTTTTTCCCCTTTTTAGGAAGAAGACAACACTTCTTTCTCCCCATTTTATCCTTAATGATTGAAAAAAGTCTACCTTGCTCTTCCTTTAATGCGTTATGGGTTTTAAACTTAAGTAACTTGCCAAAATTAGCCCTACACTCTCCTACTACTTTAATAGTTCAATGCCCTTAACCTATTCCATATTATCTTACCCACATTAACACGCTAATTAATTCCAACATAAATTAATCTAGCAAGACCCCAAAATTAATCTAATCATGCTTATTTAAAAAAATTAGGTGCCAACAGTTATGGAAATATTTTTTTGGTAGTTTGCCTATTTGTAGATGATATAATTTATAGTGGAAACTCTTTGGGTTGATGAAAGCTTTCAAAGAGTCCAAGATCGAAACTTTTTGATATAATTGATTTAGGATTACTACATTTTTTTGGGCTTAGAAGTTGCTCAAGATGCAAGCAGAATCTCTCTTTGTCAAACAAAATATGCTACAGATCTTTTGAACATGTTTGGTACGTTGAATTGCAAAGTTGTCAAGACTCCCTTTAATGTTAGTGATAAATTGTCTATTGGTAATGAAGTTGAGAAGGCAAATGAAAAGTATTTCAAAAGCTTGGTGGGTGGCTTGTTATATCTCACTCAAAATCAACTACATCTCATATTTCCTATGAGCCTTATCTCACACTTTATAAACAATCCAAGTAAACGTCACCTCAGAGTTGCTAAGAGAATTTTGAGATACATTCAAGATGCATTAGGTTTTAAGATTAGGTATGTGAAAAATGAAGGATGTGATCCTGTAGCATTTACTGTTGATGATTGGGCTAGATGTGTAGACGACAAAAAAGGTACCACGGGCAATGTTTTTTGTCTTGTTGGAGGAGCTGTTTTATAGGTATCAAAGAAGCGACAAGTTACTGCCTTATCAAGCACAAAATCAAAATACATAACTGCTACAACAACTTATCAAGCAATTTGGCTGAGAAGGATATTACTAGATTTGAAGTAATAATAGTTAAAGCCAACAAGGATTTATTGTGATAATAAATCTACCATTGATATCTCTAAAAATTCGGTTCACCAAGGAAGAACCAAGCATATTGAGATTCGATACCATTTCATGATTTGCTTCTTAACTAGAAATATAATTGAGTTATTGCAACCATTAGATATGTTGACAAAAGTTTTGATAGGGAGCAAGCTACAAAAGTTTTGCAACATCGTTAAAGTCCTTTCTTTTGCTTGAATTAAAGGGAGAATGTTGACTAGTTCAAGTTTTTATTATTTTCCACTTTCTTATCATGTCTTCCGCCTTCTTTCTTTCTATTGCTATTGTTTAGGGATAAGATTTTATTTTGTTACCGGTGAAAGTATGGGCTACATGCTTCCTATTTGTAGGACCTAATGCCTATATATTTATTATCACTATATTGAGATTCAAGTGAGAGTGAGGTCACGGATTCGACCCTTCTTTATGTATGCGACCGTTTAAAATATGATGCTACTGTTTTGCCTTCCACAAGGGACCTACTCGACTCGAGTGAGAAATAGTCTGGATGTGGATGACTTAAATGTGTCTTTCCATAATTGGAATCTTTCTAGGATACCTCATGGGTAACAAAAAAAGAAAAAAAAAGTTTCTAAGGGAGAGTGAATTATAAAAGACACTTTTATTTCTCCACTACTCACCTTCTTTTCTCTTTCTACATTTGTGAACTTTCGTAAATTTTGCAAGTGATAGGTTAAAATAAGAAAATTTGAATACTATATGCCTTGGTCCTACCAATTGAAAATTTTGGATAAAGATAAACCCTTTAAAGACTTTTATGTTTTGCTTTTTATAGTAGTCGTATCTCTCTTTGTCGGGTTATTTGAGGAAACACTCAATTTCGTTGAAATCTGAAACGAGTATGAGAAAGTGATAAAACTAAGGGCGGTAGATTAGAGCAGACAACTTGGAATAAATAAAACTTTGTCATTTTTCCCAGGGTTTGGCTCTTGTTCTGGTTTGCATTTGTCAGAACATTGAACCAATGTTATCTGCTTCGATGGGTAGAACTGGTAGCTTCTAATAATTTGATCGAGTCATTTGACGAACGAGACAATCAAACTGAAGTTGACCATAGAAAATTTTCCAGCCAACTCAAACATGGACCACTGGGCATCAGCAATGCTTGGTTCTCATGTTGATAGTTGTCGTTCTAACTTTAACATTAAACATCAGAAAAGCTGGGTGCTTTGAGTGGCTCCTTGACATTCATAGATAATAGGCCAGGGGCCGAAAGGACTTCCTTTTCCTTTATCGTTTCAAACAGGGACCAACGTGGTTTCGTTCGATTTGTGGCCATGCTTATACTGCTTTAATTTAAGCTCAGGCAATTGTGTTAACAGAATTCTCATATCTATTAAAACTAATAATTCGTAGTGTTATATATATATAAATTAATTAGATCATAATTTAATCGCTAATATTTCTCCTATATAAAAAATTAAATCATCCTTTCTTATCTCAAATAAAAGTCTATAATATGGTATAGTTAACCTAATTTAGCATTGGGTCAATTAACCTAATTTATTGTTGCGTTAAGTCTATTAAAGAAATAAAGTACATGTAAGTTTTATATTTTCTTATCAACTTAGCACTCAAACTTGATGCATTATACTTTTTCAATTGGCTGAGGGAAAATGTACCATATTCATACGGCTACAATTTAATGACAATTATATATATTTATTTATAGGATTCTGAATTTTCTTAACAGTAAAGCATGCTTCTCACATTTATTCTTGGCGTCCTTAATTGATTATACCTCAGATAATCAAGTAATTATGATATTAAATGATTTATGATCAATTGAAATTAGGAATATTGTCTTATGTGCTTACCCCATTCTTCAAAGTTAACGAGTCTACACCTCTCCATGGTTTCCAGTTTTTGGAAGATTCCAATATTCAACATGCTTTCATTTTTTTTTCTGAAAATTTTAATCAAATTATTTTTATTCATTTAATAGATTTGATTAGTTTCTTTAAAATTTTATTTTTAAACTATTATATATTCTACATTTACATTTGAACTCTGTAAATTACTTCTTAATTTTTTTAAAAAATGACATACTATTAGGATGAATATATGCAATAGACGTACATAGGATTCAACTCGAATTTGGCTAATATTGCTCAAACTTTATTTGAAGTTCATACTCTGTAATTGACAATTTGACTCAATCCAACTCATCAAAGATTTGAACTGTTCTCACTCATCAATTTTTTTGATATTACCCTCTCCGTTGAATTTATTAGACATGAGAGATAACAAACATGAGAACTATAGGGTAAAAATACAGAGGAAGCAAGAGCACGAGAAATAAATAGCGTGAAAATAATTACGAAAGGTACAAATGAATGATAATGAAAATGAAAAGAAATGAATTCATTGACTTGATTCAATCCCTTTTTATTTGCCGTGCCTAAATATGTATCACACAGCATAAGTTAAAAAAAAAAAAGAACTTTAAAACTTACGTCCGAGAGAGATGATGACGTATGAACTAAAGGAACAATACCCTCTAATTTTTTTAATCTCATTTTGTTTCTACTTCCATCCAATTATTTTCACCGTTTTTATTTTATTTTATACTTATAAGTTATGAATGTTATATTATTTTTCAGTTGAAATTATTAATTAAATTTTAAATAATATGTTTGTATTATATGTTCTAATCCAAAATTTTGCATAATGGTACTATTTTTTATACTTCTAAAATTTAGGAGGTATATTTTGTAATTTTAAACCTTAAATCTCTTGTTAGTTTAACTTTCAGTCTAATTTTTAAAACATTAATATTTTGCTATAATTTAGATCAATAGTAAAGGGGATGAACACCTCTTTTAAAACATAAGTTACCAAATTCAAGTAATACCTCCTTAGAAAATAAAAAGATAATAAAGTTACCTTACTCCGTATATATTTTCTCTAGAGAGGAAGATTATGCAATTTTCTTTATACTCTAAACATGATAAAAACCTTTTGCCTTTAATTAATTTAAGGGGTCAATTGCTTAAAATGGACTCTACTTGGTCATGGAACTAGAGAAAAAGCCAATGAGGATATCTCTAGAATTGATCATGAAGCCTGAAAGAAGACGGGAAGAAGGTACCTATCAGCTCAAATTTACAAATCCAATCTGGTCCCAACGATTTAAGAGAGAAGCCGTTTCCTTTTAATGTGCAAGCTTTATTGTAATTATTTCCCCTTTGTCACTTCAATTGTCGTGGTCCAGAGTCCAGGGTCCAGGGTCCTAGACAAAGAAAACGGAACAATATTTCGGATTATTTTAAGACACTTTTCACTCAGCTACTCATCTTTGCAGGCATATGCCACTCATCCACCAAATGCGTGATGTGGCCTTCAGATCATCAGAGAAGGTTACAATACAGTCAAACGTACGCCAAATTATCAGTGATCTATATATGCCTATATCTACATCATTCAGTTTTATTTCACAATTATAAAACAGAAGCTTACATGAGATCAGCAGAAAACAAAGAGCTCTATGTAACCATGTGATCAAGTTATACGTTTCTTCCTGCAGCTACATAGAGACCTATCTAGTGAGAAATGGGCTCACGGCCCAGTCTTAGAAAGACAATGCCAATGGAGCATATGGATTAACTTTGGCAACGTTGGATATGTAAGCATACCAAGTATAAACCAGTTGAGGCTCAAGAGTGCAACGGCATCAGAAGCAGGTCTGTTCCTTATAGTAGAGAGTAACTGAACCACACTTTTCAAAGACATGACAACTACACCGAAGAGAGCTACCACAAGAGGCATGCAAGGATCCTCAGCTTCCCAGATGATCATTCCAACCAAGAGTGATAATACTGCACTGAAAAGGGACTGTGAAAGTGCAGTTTTTCGTCTTCGGTTCAAAGACTCGTTCCTGTCTATTTGCCGTGAGAAACATCCTGGGATAAGCACCTCTTCTTTGCTCTTGCATTCAGTTCCCCAGGCATCTTTGTGCATCATCTGTTTACTTGCTTCATAATCAGATCTCCATGATGGCATCCCATACAAAATGTCATATGTGCGAGCAATGTCCGTGTTTTTTGTGTTGTCTGAGATGTCGTCATCTTTGAAGTCCCACAAGTCCTTGCGCTGAATTGCCTTCAGCTGAAGATTTTCAACCTTTAGATGCCCCAACTGTTAGAAGGGACAAATGTAAAGGTATAGATGGTCGTGCTTGTATATGAATATTTAGTATCAACCAAATGTTTACAAAAGCAAAAAATCTTTCAGTCTAAGCTGAGTCATAACGCTGATTATGGAGGACACAGAATGAGCTACAATATTGTGCCTTCAATATGTAATAATCCAGAATTTGTTTGTCTTGATATCCTGTTGATGTTTGTGCCTCGACTTTTACTTAAACAAAGTCAAATGAACTATCAGCTTCTACTCCGAGCCATTTAAATGTTGCCTACTTTCGAAGTAGAAAGGGAAAGAATGCGATAGCAAGATGTCTATCCAGAATTCAAGTAAATGATAGCCCTTACTACTGAAAAACTTTCAAATTTAGTAGCAGAAAGTCAAAATTAAATGATAAAAGAAAAGTTTTATGCCGTCGGCAGTGTGAGTAACCACCAAAAGGAGACAAGGTGCAAAAACAAAAAACAGGGCAATTGCACAAGAAAATATACAAGGAACAAGTAGTGCCGAGTTTCAACAGGGTATCTTCTCCTCCATCCTCATTTTCACTTTTTACTTGATATGATATACAGAATCATTTAGGGCAGGTGGCATAAATGAGAAAAGTACTGGTAGTTGATAAGAGCCAATTCAATAAGCCTTCAAAGGTTGTCATAGATTGACCTTCTTAATAATTACCGGCAGTATATGGTAGTAAAGTATTGCAGTTGTAAGCATCAAGCAGTCTCCAACGAATATAAAGTTGCAATGTAAACAACACAATCAAGAGGGGATTCAAGATAAATTAGCACTATCAAGGAGAAGAACTTTCACCTCGTGCTCTAGCAGTTCAATCTGGGCAATGGCCCTGTCATTTTCTTTGTCAACTTCTACTAATATTGATTCCAAAATTTTACGTTCTTTAATGGCTATTTGAAGCTGGTTTTGAACTTCATTCTTGCGGTGGACAAGATCACTCACGACATTTTGCATCTCATGTAAGTTCTGCTCCAGCTGAAAATTGTAGCAGGAGAGCATAGAATTATAAAACCAAAATCAACCAAAGTTCAGTCGCTCTAAGGTACAATCAAGTTCATCAAGGCACAGGGATGGAAAGATTTTTTCTCTCCAAAGAGTAACTTTATCTAAATATTTGGTTAAAACCATTAACCAATTTCTAAATGCTGAAAACAATCATTTGAAATATCTTCAAAACACTCGCAACAACTAAAGATACAAGCATGAGAAGAACTCGTGCAGTAAGCCGAAGAAACACTAATGAAAACTAAAAGCCGAAGACACAGTAATGAAAACTAACCAGCCTCTCCCTTTGCAGGGCAGTCACAATACGTTCAGGAAGAGAAACAAGAGCGATTGTGCAAAGAATTGTCTTGCGTAAAATATCCAGATGCACGCTGATTGCGGTTTTCACCAGATCAAGCCAAGTTTGGATCATAACTAGAAGAAGTGTCAGGCTGAACACGAATACAGACTTGCATAATGCAAGAGGCCTCAAAGCCAAGGTAAATAGGGCAGCCATTAACTCTGGATATAGCAGTTTCAGATTCACCAGGAACAGCAGATTATTTTCTTCTATTCTTCATTTACATGCTCATATAAGCTGCATCAATGTTCAAGAACAGTCTGTTTAAGTAATATCCTAAAAAATTTCCCAGGAGAATAAACATTTCTATAAATAACAAAAAGTTAACAGATTTTATTTGACTTCTGCTTGACAAAGTTAAATGGAGAGCGAACAGCAAAACAAAAATCAATCCAAAATTGTTAAAAGTTTTGCTAAGTAAAACACATGCGCAGAGCTACCTCTAGTCTATGGATTTTTGAGAGATGAAATCCCGCTGTCCCACATGCTCCAAGAAGTTAAATGCTCTTTCTGAGGAGGGCTGTAGAACAAATTGATTAAGAACTATATCCCTGAAGAAAGTTCCAAAAAGAGATAAAAATACTCATATCAGAAATAAAGGCGAGTATTTCCTCAAGATTGTGTTCCGTTACTGTTTCACTAGTTAATCATCTATTTTGATTTCTGTTATGTTGAATCAAACTGTTACGTAATCAGCAATTGGTGCTCCTTTAGAATACAGAATGAAAACTTCAATCGTTCTTTTGATTAAAAGAGTTTCATAATGCTATACAAAAGAATCGATACTAAAAAGCCCAATTATCATAACAAAAGAAATCCTTCGGTGCATTCTTCTTATTTGATCATGAAAATATTAGGGTCACATCCAACCAGAAAAAACAAAAACAAAAACAAAAACAGGTGAACCATGAAAGCAATTAAGAACACAAGAAAAGTATATATAAACTGCATGTATCTTTAAGTGAACTATTAACTAGGGATGAAGAGAATAAAGAAACTGAGAGAGGGAAGGTTAAAGAGGACACTGATTGGAAGTTTAAAGGGCTACTTACTTGAGCAAACTGAGCAACAGCAGTAAGATAAACCAACGGGAAAAAGCAGAGCGTACTCCGGAGTTGAAAGTTTGCATCTTTTTGAGGGAAAAAGAGGAGACAGAAGGAGCAAGGTGGCAGCAAGAGCTTTGCATGGCTGACACCTGGAGCAGCAGAAACATTAATTTGATAAGCATTATAATATCTTAGCTCTTTCGACCAAAAATATCAAACTGAATGAAATGATCATAGAATAAATCTTAGCTCTTTCGACCAAAAATATCAAAAGGAATGAAATGATCATAGAATAAATTTCGATTTCAAGTAGATCTCGAA
>JANIJH010000001.1:25697378-25720426 GCA_024520975.1 Erythroxylum areolatum
AAAGAATTTCAAAAAGGGGAATACACAATTCAACCCCCCCTTCTCGTGCATTCTATATCGTTTTATAAGTATTGTATTAATGTGTGATTCACTTCATCCATAACTTTTCCATCATAATAACACATCAAATTGCATAACTTCAATTTCGATCATACAATCTTCAGTCAAATGTTTTTCTAATTCCATCATATTGTATAAAGTCCTAGCCCTTTTTTCATAAATTTTGGAAGTGAAAGTAACAAATTGTTCTTAGAAGATTAACCCGAGCCTGAAATTGAAGTGGGGTTAAACAACCTAAACTACCATTATCTAAATCATGAATTTTGTCCATTTTGAGTTAATAGTCATTAAACAATTCATACTATAATTATTTAATGACATCTACATGCTCTTGGGCTCGATCACTATACAATACATTATAAATAAAAGTAATCCCCTCTATTTTGTATCTCAGGTCTAGCATATATACCATTGTAACAATATGTCCAACCATATACCAGAATTCAGCTTCCCCATCATCTTCTCTGCCATAATCTGAATACCCTCATTGGAATCAAACATTCAATTAGATAAATCATTCTTTATCTCACAGATAGTGTTAAAGCAGCATTGTCAAGTTAGATATTTTCTCTAAGAACAATTTAGTGGCATTATAAAATAATTCCAACTTTATACGAAGTTCTCTAGCCAACTCTCATTGCTCCTCAAATCATGAGTTTCTTTAAATCTCTATACTCTTTTAGGTGTTGCACTCCAATATACCCCACTATTCCAAATCAAATACATTCCTTCCTTTATGATATCCAATCTTTTATTCACAATCAAGATCAAAACATGGGCTAAACAATGCATACGGAATAACCTTCCACCAACTAGCAAGCTTCCAATATGTATCTTATTCTTCAACTTTTCAACCATAGCTTCATTCGTGCCACACTTGTTGATTATGATGGTGCATAATTTACTGTCAATGTTAAAATCCATCAAACAATCTCCCATCCTAGTTGCCAACCTTTCGCTTGTATATGATGTTGGCATATAAATAAATCTACCATGTACAAATATTGTCAACATCAATCATAAATTTATAAAATAATGAAAAAGTAAATGATAAAATTATTAAAAATATAGATTACCTCAAACTTTTATTGCATAAAGTCCAATCATTATCAATATAATATGTTGTCACCGTCATATAACCCTTCTTTTAGTTATCAGCTATCCACTTGTCTATTGTAATAGTAATATGCCCTTCATTACTCGATAATGCTCTTAAAACCTCTTCTTCTTATCCCCGTATATTTTCATAATATCCTTCTTCAATGTATTCCAACTTAGAAACCTGAAGATCTATTGTCGTGAGTTACAAAGCATCCTAAATCTTTTTGTATCAACCATAGATAGTAGATGTTCATCACCAAGTACTATAGAAGCCATCAAAAACCTTGATTTGTTGCCATAATAAGAAGTTTCTATTATTTCATTCTTCCCTATCATAAGGTTAAGGGTAAAAAATGTTTGACCTCCTAAAACCATTTTACTTCTAATACACGAATCTACATGTCTCTTTAAATGAGAGGGTCCACCTTTTAAAATACTGGCCAACATCTTCTGACAATCTTTACATTCAGCTTTTTTTACTCTGTCCATTGATCTAATCTTATTGAAGTGATTCAAATTTCACAAGATGATAGCCACTTAATATCAATCCATATATAAGATTACTGTTAAGCTAACATCGCAAGAGAAAGTGTGCTCGACTCCAGAGTAAAGAGAACAAATGCTTCAAGGAGTCAATGAAGCAATATAATATGGCAAAAATTTTTGTAAGAGTTACATGAAAGAAGTATGGATATAATAACAAAGGGTACATAACAAAAATAATAATAGTTGTAGACCTGATTTTAAACCTAAAATGAATAATCCCAACTTCAAAAAGAAAGGATCTTATTTTATTTGTGGAAAATCAATTCATCATACACTTCAATGTAGGAAATGAGCGAGAAATGGCAATCTTATTAAACTAAATATATATTTGGTTAAACCAGATGATAACAAAATTATAGTTGTTGTTATTATTTAAGTTAATGTTGTGATCAATGTGAATGAATGGGTGCTAGATTCTAGAGCTAAAAGGCACATATATGCAAACAAAAATGTTTTCACCACTTATACTCCAATAAAGGAAGGAGAAGAAATAGATTATCTTGAAGACTCTTAAATAGCAAAAGTTCTTGGTGAAGCAAAGTCCTTCTGAAACTCACAATTGGCAAGACCTTGCCATTGAATGAAGTACTTCATATATCAAATATTAGAGTTAATCTAATTTTTATAACCTTGTTAGGAAAAGTTGGGGTTAGAGTTTCATTTGAATATGATAAGATTGTTATAAAACAAAATGATCGATTTCTAAGGAAAGGTTACTGTAATAAGGGATTGTTTATATTGGGTGCTTATGAGATTATCAATGAAAATAATGCACGTTCTTCTACTAATTTGATTAATTTTTTTAATATATGGTATACTAGAATAGGTCATATTATTTTTTCTTATCTTAAGGATATGTGATCTCTCAGCCTTATTTTTGCTAATGGTAATGCATGCATGGATAAATGAGATATATATGCTTAAACAAAAATAAATAAAAAATCTTGTGCTTTTGTTAATAAAGAATTCAAATTATTAAGTTTAACTCATATTGATCTAGGTGATCTAAAATAAACTTTATCTAGAGATGGTAAGAAATATTACATAACATCTATAGATGAATTTTTAAGATATACTAACATGTCAGAAATAAAGATAAGGCATTCAATAATTTTTTATTGTATAAAACTAAAGTAGAAAACCAACTAAATAGGAAAACAAAAATAGTTCGATCAAATAAAGAAGGTGAATGTATTTTGTTTGATGACTACTATGGAAAGGAAGGAATAAACCATGAAACTACTCTCTCTTATTCCCCTTAATCAAATGGTGTAGTATAATGGAAAAATAGAATTTGAAAAGAAATGACGAATGTTTTGCTTGTTAGTTATCCTGCTCCTAATAATTTATAGGACGAAGCTAATTTGTTTTCATGTCATTTACAAAAATAGAATTCCTTATAAAAGAAATGGTAAGACACCATATGAGTTATGAAGAGGTTACCATCATAATTTGAAATATTTAAAAGTGTAGGGGTGACTTGCTAAGGTGATGTTAATCTTAAGAAAAGGAAAATAGGTTCAAAACTTCTCGTTGCTTGTTTATTGGTTATACAAAAAACAATGCTTGTTATAGATTTCTTGCTTTGAAAAGTTATGTCCTTGATAGTAACACTATCATTGAGACAAAAAATGTGTAATTTTTTTCAACATATTTTCCCACTTTATGAGAAAATTTGTTATGATCCTAATGTTAATATTGATTGTAAAAACTTTGATGGGTAGTTAAGAAGGAGTAAAAGACAAAGAAAAGAATTATCCTTTGTAAATGATTTTTTATATTTATCTTGTTAAAAATGACAATTTATCATTTTTTGATCAATTTCTTTTTTTAATACATCATTTTGGAAAGAAACCATTAAAAATGAGTTCGATTCTATTTTACAAAATAAAACTTGGGATTTGATATTTACCACTAAGTGCTAAACTTATTCGTCACAAATGGATTTTCAAAAGGAATTTTAAACCTAATTGTTCTATTGATAAATATAAAGCTCGTTTGGTTACTAAAAATTTTACTTAAAATGTAATATTGATTATTTTGATACATATGCCCTGTAACTAGAATTTCATCAATTCGTATTTTGATTGCTTTTGCTTCTATCCACAATTTATTTATTCACCAAATGGATGTCAAAAATGCATATTTAAATGGTAATTTAAATGAAGAAATTTACATTGTACAACCTAAAGATTATGTTTCACATTGGTTTGAAAACAAAGTTCATAGATTGTGAAAATCTTTATATGGTCTTAAAAAAGCTCCTAAGTAATGGCATTAAAAAATTGATCAAGTTTTATTAAGTGAATTTTTCTCTTTTATTAAAGTGGATAAATTTTTTTAAATTAAAGTTATAGATGGAGAGTGTGAGATCATTAGCTTATATATGGATAACTTGCTTATTTTTGGTACTATTATTAATGTTTATATATTACTAATTTCTTGGCTTTATATTTTGGTATGAAAGATGTGGCTTTGTGTGAGTATGCTTAGATCATTAGGAGTCTGATACATTTAGTGAACTTTAAACAATCTGAGATAACTTATGTTGTATGTAGACTAAGTAGGTATACTCATAATCCTAATCACGATCACTGGCTACTTTACTGATTATATTAAAATATTTAAGAGGTACCATGAATTACAATATTTTGTATAGTGGATTTCCCACTGTATTAGAAGGGTAAAATGATACTAACTAGATCTATAATTCAAATGAGATAAAATCTACTAGCAGATATGTATTTACTCTTAGTGAAGGTGCAATAACTTAAAAGTAAATAAAGCATATTATTGTTGCTAAATCGATAATGAAATTAAAATCTGTGTCCCTAGAGTTGGCTAGAAATGAGGCTAAATAGTTAAGAAACTTCTTAATGAATGTACATTTAGGAATAAAACCAACACCTTCCATATATATTAATTCTGATTGCAAAGCTACAATAGTCATTGCAAATTATAAAACGTTTAATGGAAAAAATAAACACTTTCGTTTGAGACAAAAAGTGTCAAAGTAATTGCTTAAAGATGGAATCATATCTATTGATTATGTGAAGTCAGAAATAAATTTGATCAATCCTTTGACTAAACCATTGGAAGAAACAAATATTTGAAACATCGAGAGGAATGTGACTAAAGCCAATACATAATATCAATAATGATGGTAACCCAACCTATGTGATCGATGATTGTATAAATTATGTTCATATGGATAATGACAAATTTATTGATTGATTTTGAAAGGCATTATCAAACATTTATATTCCTCTTGTAATGTCTAATTAGTGCTAAACTACAACTTAAGCGAGGATTAGATGAGCTTTTAATAAATTCCATATCCCTTATGGGTGGTGTATTTGATTACACTATACACTTCAAGGAATCACATATATGAGTGTGGAATGAGAGCGTTCCTATGAGAATTTGGTTAATCTGTTGAGCACTTATGAATAATCAGCTATGCACATTGCCTATTAGTGCAAACACACATTGAACAGTAGACATGTTGGGGTGTAATATGATTAATAAGAAATATAATATAATACAGGATATTGGTTTACAGAAACTTAAAGTTTCACTATCTATAAGTTGTGTCTTATTAATTTTGGTATCTGGTTCATAGTCCAACAGACCCTAAATTCAAATTATTACACTCTAATTTTAATCCAGCAGTACTTAATTATTATTTTATATATATTCTTTTTGAAATAAGTGGGAGAATGTTGTGAAATTGGTTTGTTATTTCAAAAGTCTTATTCTTTTTTAAATTGGTTTGAAATTTTTTTGGTGTTTTGACGATGTAAAATTTGTATTCTAACTTCGGGAGAAAATCTGAATTAATCTAGATAGATTTTGGCAAAGTTGTCTTCTTGGAAGTTGTAGATGATCTTTCCAGCTTTCCAACGATATAAAGTTTATAAATTTTGGATATTGGAGTTGAGAGATATGAGCATTACAAATTGTTAGATTGCTTCGTCTTAGTTTGACTTTTGCTTCGTCTCAGTTTGCATCGTCTTAGTTTGCTTCGTCTCAGTTTGCTTCATCTTAGTTTGACTTCTGCTTTGTCTCAGTTTGCATCGTCTTAGTTTTCTTCGTCTCAGTTTGCTTCGTCTTAGTTTGACTTTTGTTTCTTCTTAATTTGACTTCTGCTTCATCACATTTTGCATCGTCTTAGTTTGCTTCGTCTCAGTTTGCTTTGTCTTAGTTTGATTTTTAACGTCTTAATTTGACCGTCTCTTATTGCTTCGTCTTAGTTTGACTTCTGCTTCGTCTTAGTTGCATTGTCTTAATTTGCTTCGTCTTAGTTTGACTTTTTATGTCATAGTTTGACCATCTCAGTTTGCTTCGTCTTGGTTTGACTTTTTGAGTCTTACTTTGACCATCTCAGTTTGCTTCATCTTAGTTTAACTTTTTGCGTCTTAGTTTGACCGTCTTAATTTTCCCTTTTCTGCATCGTCTTAGTTTGTATCGTCATCTTCTGTTCTATTTCTGATCCTTTTAGAGGCAGAATCTCGCTTTGTAGTCTCAATGAAAGTTGTAGATATAGAAGTCCTATTTCAAACAAACTAAAAACGAAGTCAATCTGACACCTGAAATGAGAGTTATGGCTTTTGCGCCAAAACATGTACAATATGAGTAAAGACATGAGAATGTTGGATTCTTTCGGTCATAACTCCCTCTCTAGACATCCAAATGACTTGATTCTTGAACCATTGGACTCGTAAGACATTTCTCTATATCTCTACCAAAAATCATAGCCCTATGAATCAAATTGAGAAAGATTGAGTAAAAAGGTTGAACGGGTACAGTGAGCGTATTCTTAAATAGTATGAACTATTGTTATTTTACTGAACATACTTCAGTATTTTGATGATATCTTGATCTGTAGAGCTCCAAATGAGATTATTTCTAATTTGTAGTAAACTAGAGACATGGAGCTACAAATGGTATGAAGAACTTAGAATCTAATTCAGTCTCGAAGATGTTTAAATTTCAGATGGAAATTATGCATAGTACATCATTTTGGACAGGAGCAGTCCAAAACTGTTTGAGGTATATCTTTCTGTTTACTAAACCAAGTTGAGTGATTTTGGTGCAAATGGATTCATAAGACAGAAAGGAATACTTTTCTAGAAGAGAGTATGACCCAATTACTTTAGCTTCACTTTCTGATTTAATGCAGTAGACCTGAAAGGGGTGATTGGGAAAAACAAAGATGAGTTTTGATATGAGATTGATCTTGTGATAATATTGATTGATTAATAGCCGGAGTTGTCATGAACATGCGTTGTATATATTTCATTGCATTCATGTGCATTATTAAATACCTATGATTGTGCAAATTGTGATATTTGTGTATGTTATTTGTTATAGAGGAGCAATTGAAATGTCAACCCACAGACGTTGCCGGAACTTCCAGACATTAGCTTCAGGAGTAACTTGTGAGTTAACCTAGATGTTTTCCTAGGATTGATTTGTTCTGAATGGATTTGATTTGCCTAAACTTCCATATTATTGAAATGTTTGTGATCTGATTCTGAATTTCGGATTTGAAGTCCGAGGAGTATAATAGTTGGGCATGTATTGGAAGTGCTTTAATCTATTGTGAAATTTTGTATGTTTTGTGAATTCTCAATGAAAGTTGAATGTCGGACTTAGGTCCGATGAATGTAAGCTTCTAATTTAACATCATATGTGATATGATTTGATTATTATGTGATGCATTTCATAAAATACATACTCAGATAAAGGTGTTGTGACTTGAGTAGCCAGTTTGAAGCGCTTCCACGTAGAGCTTTACTCCATGAACTCTGATTCTGCATGTAGAGCTATGCTCCGTGATTTCTGTTATGACTGAGCCCTATGGGCCAGTATTTGTATAAGTATGTGATAGGCACTCAGTCACAACAATAAGAATAAACACGAGTCTCATGGATATAACATTATAAGACTGAAGAAATTGAATGACTGTGACATGCCATATTATGTGAGTATCTGAACAATAAATGTATGCTTAAAATGATTAATTATGCAATATGCAATATGTCTATAAGATTCGGTGAATTCATCAATGATGGTTCACTCATTGAGTTCGCAAAACTCATCAAAATTGCAACGTTGTCTTTTCAAGACTGAGAGACGACTCTAGCTACTGAGGGGCTCTTCTACCGTATAGATTGCGTTTTGGCAATAGAGGTCATGGCTCAAAGGTCAGTCAGCTGGAATTTTTGGGTGGCTTAGATAGATTTGATGTATTTTCCTCTTTCATGGAGTACTCCTGTATTGGATTTTGTGAATGTACATATAGAACTTATTGAAAGACCCAATGTAGACATTCGGTGTTTATGAAATGAAATGAGGAAAAAGTTAGTTTTTAAATATAGTGGATATCTTATGATGCTTTACAAGTGATTATTATACCATGCCATGTAAAGTGAGTATAGCGATCGAACGTAGCGTGCCCTTATCCTAGGGTATGTGTCGGAATGACCTCCGGGCGCTCCGCTGTGTATCTTTAGGTAAGGGGACGCCACAATTGCTGCTCATTTTGGCAAAAGAGGAGATAAAGTTGCACATATGCTACTAAGACAGGAGTATTTGTAGACCTGGAATAGAGATCCAAATGAACCATGTTATTTTTCAACCTGTAAAATTTTAATATGTCATAGAGAACTAACCACTTTAACTAATTTAATGTGTCGTGGAGAACTAACCACTTTAACTTGGTTTTGAGAGAAATATCACGAAGATGATTTGTGGTAGAGAAAAGATAAGTCTTGTTGTGAAAATCAACCAGATTAGAGTAGATTCGCAACTAAATAGGATTGAAGGAATAGTAATGAATACACAAATTTTATATGAAAACTCCCAAATTAGGGTAAAAACTACAGGCAAGGAAAGAAGAATTTTACTATTGAGAAAAACTGGAGATTTATAGGAAAAACTAGACCCACAAAAATACACATAATATTTTTATCTCTCTCTATCTCTTTCTTTTTTGCTCTCACCTTGCCTCTCTCTCTTTTTTTTTTTCTGCTTGTTCTTCTCTCTTTGTTGTAGGTAGGAGAATGAAGATATGGTTGGCCAAATTGGCCAACCATTCTTTCGATGCCTAATATGCCAACCAAGTTTGACAATTTTTTCACTTAAAGATTTGATTGAGAGTTTATCAGATTTTCACATTATTCTTTCTACCTTGTCGCTTTATGTTGCTTATGTCTCTGTCAGGCTATACGAGGATCGATACCATATAAACTTATCACCATTGATTACTTTTGTCATAAAATTTGCTAGGTTATCCCTTGTTTGAGTTTTCTACATGTCCACCGTTCCTTCTTCCACTTTCTTACGAATGAAGTGATATTGAATTCAGATATGTTTGTCTTTAAATGAAATGTTAGATTTTTGTAAGATGCAAAGCATTATGACTGTCACAATACAAAATACTATTCTTTTGTTTATTCCCAAGTTCTTCCAACAACATCTTCAACCACACTACTTCTTTACTAGCTTGTGTAGCTGCTACATATTCTACTTTTGTTGTTGACATAGCGATAACTAATGTTAGATTTGAAACCCAGCTTATAGCTCCTTTAGCTACTTTTATTAAGATCACTTATATAATCAGCGTTAACATATCCTTTGACAGTAAAATATGATCCTCTATAACATAATATAACATCTGAGATTCCTTTGATATATCTGAGAATTTTCTTGACAGTATTCCAATGCTCTCGACAAGGATTCGCCATGTATCTACTAACTACTCTCACTGCATGTGCAATGTCTGGTCTTGTACAATTCATAACGAACATTAAGCTTCCCACTACTAATGCATACAGTACTCCAGGCATCTCCATCCTCTCTTCTTTGTTGCTAGGACTTATACTTGAGAATAACTTAAAATTAATGAGAAGAGGTGTATAAATTGACTTACAATCTTGCATGTTGAATAGTCACAAGATCTTCTTCAAATAATTCTTCTGAGAAAGCCAAATCTTCTTATTATTTCTGTCTCAACTAATTTTCATCCCTAGAATCTTATTTGCTGGTCCTAAGTCCTTTATTTCAAATTTCCTAGCTAATTGTGCCTTCAATTCTTTGATACTATTATTATTGGGGCCTGCTACCAATATGTCATCTACATATAATAACAAGACTATAAAAGCATCTTTCTCAAACCTCTTAAAATATGCATAAGGGTCTGCATTCAGTCAACTGTATCCAAGGCTCATGATGAAGGAATCAAATCTATTATACCAACACCTCGACGTTTGCTTTAAACCATATAGAGATTTGTTTAACCTATAAACCAAGTTCTCTTTCCTCTTTTTCTTCAAAACCTTCTAATTGGAGCATATAAATTTCTTTTTCAAGATCTCCATGAAGAAATATAGTTTTTACATCTAACTGCTCAAGATGCAAGTCAAATATAATACACATTACCAAAACTACTTGAACTATAGTGAGTCGAACCACAGGAGAAAATATTTCGTTAAAATCAATACCTTCTTTTTGAGCATATCCTTTTACCACCAATCTAGCACGATATCTCTCTACTTGATTGTTACCACTCCACCTGATCTTGTAAACACATTTATTGTCAATAGACTTTCTTCCTTGTGGTAGTGATACTAACTACTATTTCTTATTCTTAGGCAGAGCTTCAATTTCTTCCTGTATTTCTTACATCCACTGAGGTGCATATGAACTATTCATTGCTTCTTGAAAAGATGATTGCTCTTCGTCCTTAGTTAAAAGACAGTATACAATATTTCTCTCCATAATCTGAGTGTCAGCTCGGTGCTCTTCTTATGTGAGTTAGTCTCTGAATATCTGGAACATCATATTCAAATGTTTCTTACTCCTCGTGCTCTGGTGTAGCTTTAGAAGAATCATTTTAATCAACTTCCCTATTTACTTATACTGGTATAGTTTCTGTATTCTCTTGTACAGTGCCAACATTTTCTACTTACCCTTGATCCTTATATTCCATAAAGATAACATCCATGCTAATAAAAATCTTATGGGAAATGGGATCCCGCAGACAATAACCCTTCACACCTTCAGCATACCCTAAGAAAATGCATATTCTAGATTTTGGATCCAACTTTGTAGTTTCTTAGGCATTGAACATTACGTAAGCAGGACTTCTAAATATATGGAGGTTGGAATAATCTATTGGTTTACCATTCCACACCTCCATTGGTGTCTTCAACTCAATTGCAGTTGATAGAGCTTAATTCACCATATAGTAGGTAGTAGTTACTGCTTCTGCCTAGAATTTTTTATTTAAGCTTGCAGTTCTCAACAACGCTCTTGTTCTTTCCAACAGAGTTCTATTCATCCGCTCTACTACTCCATTTTGTTGAGGAGTTTATGCTATCATGAACTGCCTTTCGATGCCTTCTTGCTTGCATAATTCATCAAATTTTTTTACCAATATATTCACCTCCATTATCTGAGCGCAAATACTTAATCTTCTTACCAGATTCGAGTTCCACTCGCATTTTATAAAATTTAAAAATTGGAAACACATCTACCTTCCTCTTGATAGGAAACATCCAACTTCTCCTCAAATAATCTTCAATAAATGATACAAAGAAATTTGCTCCTCCTAGGGATGTAACTGGTGCTTGCCATACATCAGAGTTAATTAATTCTAGAATTTCTTTGCTTCTGAACTTTGATATATTAGAATTCAATCGATATTGCCTACTTACAATGCAATGCTCACAGAAGGGTTGTGATACCTTTGTAAGACCTGGAAGTAGATTCTTCTTTGCAAGTATCTTCATTCCTTATTATGAAATATGTCTAAACTTTTTATGCCACGTCATTGCAGATTTTTCATCTAGACTAGTCACTACAACAGATGTCTCTCCTTCTTACAAAGTTACTCCCTTCATCATGTACATATTTGTAAGAATCTTCTCTACTTTCATAAATACCAGCTCTCCTTTAATCACTTTAATGATCTTTTTTTGAATCTCAATTCTAAAACTGAGATCATCCAGTTGTCCTAATGACAACAAAATCTTCTTCAGGCCCTCCACTTATCACACTTTTTCAATATTCTGAGTTATCCCATCATACATTTTTAACTTGATGGTGCCTATACCAATGATCTTCAAAGCTTGATCATTACGGTTATACACAGATCCCCCAAAGACAGATTCAAAATGATGGAATCATTCTCTTTGAGAGGTCATATGAAAAGTAGTTGCTGAATCGAGAAGCCGTATATCAACAAATCTTCTCTTACCTCCAACAGTCGTTGCTGCTTCACAGACCATTGCACCTCCATCATCTAAAGTATTTCCCTCATTTTTCTTAAAGAATATAGTCTTTCTTATTCACATTCCAACAATCCTTCTATAGTTGCCCTTTCTTGCCATAATTGTAGCACTTAAAATTCTTCTTACTCTTGGATTTTGATCTACTATGACTATGACTCCCATTTGGGCTACGATCCATTGATCTTCCTTTCGTCACTGCTAAGGCCTTCACTTGTTGCTCATTTGCCAGCCTATCTTCCTTATTTTTGTGTCAACTCTCTTCTTCCAGAATATTAGCTACAATATCATCGAAGACTAGAATGTCTGTGTTGTTTGTTAAATTGATGATGAGTTGATCATATGAATTTGGTAGACTTTGGAGTAAAAGTTCCGCTTGTTCACTTATCTCTATTGTATGCCCCAATGATGTGATTTGGGAAAATATAGTATTTAAAGTATTTAAGTACTCCGTCATCAAAGTGGATTCTGTCATGCATAAAGTATATAGTTTCCTCTTCAAAAAATTTTTTTTGCGGAGTGATTTAGGCTCGTACAATTTTGTGAGGTTATCCCGTATTTTCTTCATAATCTTCTTTTTCTCTATACTAGATAATACTTCATCAGCTAAAGCTAGGTGAAGATTAGTTATATCATTTCCATCCATCTCGTTTCATTTTTCATTTATGACTCCAGCCGATCGTTCATTAATGGCCGCCAAACAATTATCTTTCCTCAAGATGACCTTCATCTTCAACTTCTACAACGAGAAATTATTCTTATTGAACTTTTCAATCTCAAATTTTGATGCCATTGCTTCTTTTATGAACAGAATGTAGCTCCCATTATTGCACGTGAATAGTATCCATATGTATGAATAATACTCATACATATGAATAGTTTTGGATATGTGAATATTACCACATGCATATGAAAAGTACCGTATACATGAATAGTATTGTATACTTGAATTACAGTAACTACACATTATAATATAAAAATAAATGCATGAATAGTTGTCACCTTTATGATTACTGTTCATCAACTTTTACTGTGCTTACCTGAACTCCGAACGAATTACGTCAAAATTTTTTTCGTAATTTTCTCACATTGCACTGATACCACTTATTGTGAAAATCAACCTAGTTAGAGCAAGTTCGCAGCTAAATAGGGCTAAAAGAATAGTAATGAACACACAGATTTTACATAAAAAATCTCCAAATTACGGTAAAAATTACGGGCAAGAGTAGAAGAATTTTACTACTGAAAAAACTAGATAATTACAAGAAAAAACTAAACCTACAAAAATATACAGAATATTTTTTTTCTCTTTCTCTTTCTCTTTATTTATCACCTCACATCTCTCTTTCTTTTTCTGTTTGTTCTTCTCTCTTTGTTCATTTATTGCCTATTTATAGACAGGTAAAAGAAGGTATAGTTGGCCAAATTAGCCAATCATTTTTTATTATCTTATTAGGCATGTTAAGCACTGAATTTCACTAAAGTTCTAAAGCTGATAGTCAAGAAAAATATATCTTCACACCTGGATAATTGGAACTCACGTTCACAATATGTTATAAAGGTAAGTGGCAAATGACGTATTATAAAATAGTCCATTCAAATATTCGGTAAGATAAGGATGCATGAGTCTTAGAACAAGTCTAATAAAACTTCAGACCAGTCAAACTTGGTCGGCATGTTAGGCCAATAAAACTTCAGACCTCTCAAACTTGGTCGGCATGTTAGGCCTGTTCTCTAATACTCATGCGTCCGGCCTAACGCGCCAACCAATTTTGACTGGTCTGAAGTTTTATTAGACTTGCTCTAAGACTTCTGCGCCCTCAACTTACCGAACATTTGAATGGACCATTTTATAATATATCATTTGCAACTTACTCTTATAACATACTGTGAACGTGAGTTCTAATTATTCGGGTGTGAAGATATATTCATCTTGACTGTCAGCTTTAGAACTTTAGTTTCGAGCTAAGACAAGTTTCAAACATCTGACAAGATAACAGAATCCCAAAAATGGTGCGTAGCTGTAACCCCTTAGCCTTAGGTTTACTAGGTTTTAAAGTATCCTTTTAAAATGTGGCATGGTTTTTGGGCCGTTGATCATGATTGATTTTGACCGTCTCTGAATTCTATATAAACGAGCAAAGGACTCAAAGTCTCCCATTTGATAATTAAAAAGACTCGTTCACAACGTGCGTGGAAGGTTAAGGTTTAGCACGTGTATTGAAAAGAAAATCAGTATGTAGATAATGTGACTTCTATCGTTACTCTCTCAACCACAAACTTTCGGACTCTTCAGGAGCCACTGTCACTAATCATGCTGTATATGCTCTGGGATCAGCACAGTTTTTTGTATCGCAGATTTCTATGTTAGTTAGGACGTGTTTCTAGTTTTTCTTTCTTTTGTAACAAAAAAAAAAAAGACTTGTTCACAACTGAAGTTTAGTCTATCTAAACTTTTAGTAAAAGTTTAGTCTGTCTAAACTTTGGTAAAATTTTGGTCTGATTGTGTTAAGTTAAGATGATAGTGTTCACAAGTTTTAGTGTTGAACAAATTCAGTCCTTTTCATTTGAATATTTTTTGACGTTGCACCTTCTTATTCTTTCCTTTATAATTTAATCAATTGACAATGAAAAATCAATCAAACTAGTAGCATGCCTGAAAGTGATAGTTTCCCAAGTCTGACCTTGAACGCGATTTTCTCTTTTCATATTTTAAAGTTAAGGATAATGTTTTTGTATAGAGTGGAGGTAACGGATGGATGATGACGTAGTTTCAAATCCATGTATATATTACGAAAGATCTTGAGAAGGCGAAGGAATTTATTCACAGGTGCAATTACATCTTATATGTATGTAGTTCACACACCAGAAGATTTCATATAAACACCAAATATATAAAACAGCATACGAGAACTATTATACGCGTAGTAATCACTACAGGAGCATGGTCAATGGGGGTAGTCGTACAATATTGATTTGTTTCACCCGCATGGTTGAGGGCTGCCGCGTCCTGGAATATGTGTACAACCATCTGCTGGATTTGACACAGATCCTTTAACTTTACTTGCTCCTATTTGCTTCAGCTCGCTGCTCATCCCATCTTCATCAACAGATGCTTTCGCATTAGTATCAAAATCGAAAAACAATCCTTTTTTAAATAGTTTGATCAAGGAATTTATCATAGTTTCCAGCTCACGAACGCAGTCACTACTTTGGAATTTGAACGTCTATTCCGTGCATGGTTATTCCATAAATATATTAAATTTCTACCCCTTAGGGTATGTTTGGGAGTTTAGGATGGAATGGAATTTAATGGTAATTAATGGAACGGAATGGAATGGAATAAAATGGGTCACTCCATTGTTTGGAAGTTTAAATAAAATAAGAGAGGTTTGGAAGGCAAGCCATGCCATTCCATCCTTGACCCCCCAATTTGGAGGGTCACAAAATATTAGATTTTGGATGGCAAAGGATGGCTTCCAAAGCCATTAATTACCATTCCATCATGTTTCAAAATACACTCCCAAATAATGGCATGAGTTATTTGGGCCATTCCATTCCATTCCCTTCTATCCCTCTATCCACATCCAAACATACCCTTAAATATGTACTGGTCTTTTAATTCGTTCTCAAGTATGCAGATACTTTTTGCATACTTTATCCATGGTTCCTCTCAGCTCTGTAACTATTAAGTAATTTCAGCATACCCTCGTTGTTCTAATGTCAAACCAGTTCAAAAAGTTAAACGTACATAGCCAAGTCTCATCTCTAATCCGTAATACTAAGCCAATCCTCATAAGGATTAATCCTAACTCAAATGAACCTTTTAAATCAAGGCTTTTAAGCCATGGAGACCTTGACATTATGGCAATAACTCATTCAGTTCAAAATTGATTCACATATCAACTCTAGTATGCAAGTTTGAGGTAAATCATGAAAGAGTGATTTTTGCTCCAAGTGTGTAAGATCTATATGCAAATTAAAGCAATGTATTCTAACTCTTCCTTTTTCTTCTTAATGCTAGGAAACTAAATAATTAGATAAATAACATTTTCCTTTTTTCTCAAAATGCATATTTTGATTTATCTACTAGATAATATATTGCTAGCATTTTTACTTTTTTTTCTTACTTGTTATAATTGAAAAGATGTGATAATATTGATTGAATTTTCGATAATGCTCAAGCAATTATGAAGAATAATTTTTATAGTAATTTTATTCAGCATAAAGATTGTTCATTATCTCATTTAAACATAATACTTGAATCACTTATATAATATAAACAACTTATTATTTTACTAATTACAAAAGTACAAAATCTCGTGGACTTTTGAAACTGAATTTATTTCATGCAGATATGTTCTGATGTATTGAACTTATGTATAAGCATCTTCATTGAACTATATGTCATTTTCACTGTGCAGAAAACGAGCAAGTAAGGATAGAAACTCTGAATAAAGAAATGAAAGCTACTCCATATCTACCTAGCACCCTGTAAGACGAAAAGAGTTATGTGCAAGATCCAGTATGAAGAGTCTAACCAGGATTGGTGCTTTGTGCTGCTACGGCAATAACAGTCTTCGAAGCCGAGAAATTAGACACAATGAGAAGCATGGGAATAAACAGGCTAACCACAAGGCAGACCTTGCCATCCATTTTGCTGATAATAAATTTATGCAAGTTGTAAAGTTTTTTCCTGCCCCGATTGGATATATTAAGCGAAGTCAAAAACACAGCGCGTCATTTGAATTCTTAAGACGGCAATATTGACTGACCTCTGACAATAAGAAAAAAATACTATTACAATAATAGTAAACAATCGATTCTGCTGATGCCATCGATAAAGTTGGGATTTTGTCAAAGATATCAGGTTATGCTTGCTTTTTAAATATATGAGTGTTTGTATTCTAGATTAGAATGAAACAATAACAGCAACAATATGGCATGCATCTCATGCAAATTTACGTAAAATACATGCATGTATATAGCAGCGAAAATTTAATTGTAAACACAAAATATCTCTAGCCATTGCCTCTGCACCGAAGATCTTCTTGTGTCTTTAAAAAGTATGAATCTTTTATCCTCAAGCTCTTCATGTAATCGATGGTGTAAACAACATAAATAAAGAGTAGGGACCCATACAACGTTTATAAACCACTTCCATACCTACTGCCCATCACAAAGAAGGAAAGTCAGGAATGTAGGCGATAAGATGTGCGTGTTTTAAAGGATAAATGCTTTAAATGGACCATACAATAATACGTGAACAGTAGGAAGGTTAGGTAAGGTTCGTTAAAAATCTCATATTCTCTCACCTGGTCCATTTAACCCAACATTACACGTAACAAGAAAGCAAGTATATGAATCATGATAATAGGCCCTCTCATAGTGAGTATTATCTTCCATGTATTACATATATAAAATTTCTAATTACTAGCCCTTCAACTTATTGAATAAACCATATGTTTATTCTAGGTCCAAATTAAATGACATTTCTCAAAACCAATTAAAATATGTGCACAAAATATATGAGAAAAATATGAAATTGAATAAGAGCTCTATTGAATCAACAAATATACAATAAAATCACTTTATGTAACCAAGTCTCATTTGTATTACGTGATCCTTAAACTGCTTAGGTGACATCCCTTTAGTTAAAGGATCCGCAATCATCAAATCAGTGCTAGTGTGCTCTATGACAACTTTTCTTTCTCTAACACGTTCTCTTATGGCTAAATACTTAATGTCGATATGCTTACTTCAACTTCCACTCTTTTTATTTTTAGCCATAAAGGCCACAGCAGAGTTGTCACAATACAACCTTAATGGCTTAAAAATTGAATCAACAACTCTAAGCTCAGAAATGAAACTCTTCAACTATACACCATGCGAGGTGGCCTCAAAACATTATACAAACTCAGCCTCTATAGTGGCAGTAGCAATCAGGGTCTGCTTGGCACTTCTCCAAGATACAGCTCCACCAGCTAGCTTGAAAATATAACAAGATGTTGATTTCCTTAAATCAATATAGCCAGCAAAGTCTGAGTAAGAGTATCCAACTACTTCCAAGTTCTCAGTTTGTTTGTATAAAAGCATGTAGTCCTTTGTGCCCTGAAGATATCTCATAACCTTCTTTGCAACTTTCTAGTGGTCAATATCTGAATTACTTTGATATCTTCCTAACATTCCAACAGCATATGTAATGTCAGGTCGGGTGTAGACTTGAGCATACATAAGGCTTCCGACAGTTGAAGCATATGGAATGTTCTTCATATGTTCCCGCTCAAAGTCATTCTTCAGGCATTGATTCAAACTGGATCTATCACCCTTAACTATGGGTGCTACACTTGGTGCACAATCTTTCATCCGAAATCTCTCTAAAACTTTGTTGATATAGGTCTCTTGAGACAAACTTAAAATGCCTTGAGATCTTTCTCTATGGATCTTAATGCCAATGACATAAGATGCCTCGCCATATCTTTTATATCAAAATTCTTTAAGAGAAATTGTTTTACCTCATATAGCAACCTTTATCATTAGTCGTAATCAAAATGTCATCCATGTATAACACAAGAAAACAAGTCTTACTCCTCCTGACCTTCTGGTATAAACATTGATCCATTATATTCTCTTTAAAACCGAATGAAGTGATAACCTCATGAAATTTTAAATACCACTGTCGAGAGGTTTGTTTTAACCCATATATAGATTTATTAAGCTTGCAGACTAAATGCTCACCTTCACTAGAGGAGAATCCTTCAGGTTGTTTCATATGAACCTCTTCCTCTAGTTCACCATTGAAGAATTTCATTTTCACATCCATTTGATGCAACTCAAGATCAAAATGAGTTACTAATGCCATGGTTACACGAAGAGAATCTTTCTTAGATACAAGAGAAAATGCCTCCGTTTAGTCGATTCCTTCCCTTTGAGTAAATTCTTTGGCAACAAGTCTTGTTTTTATATCTTTTAACGTTGTCTCGTGAGTCTTTCTTTGTCTTAAATACCCATCTACATCCAATGGTTTTCACACCATTTGGTAACTCAACGAGATCCCAAACTTGATTAGATGCTATAGAATGCATATCATCCTTCATAGCATTGTACCACAAGTCCGATTCCTTATAACTTATGGCTTTCAAAAATGTTTCAGGATCATTTTCGGCTTTAATGTTATAATCTGAGTCTTGTAGATATACTATATAATCACTAGGTATTGCTGACCTTCTAACCGTAGTAGATCTCTTTAATATTGTATTATCATCCTCACGAGGAACTTGTTACTCAACCTATTGTTCAACTAGTTGCTCAATAATTTCTTGTTGTTGCTCATTTACAACTTGATCTACTGGATTAGTATTAACAGCTTGTGAAACTTCAGTAACTGGTTGTCCCACACCCATTTGGACTTGAGGGTGTGAATGACAATCAATCTATCACTTGAATTAGAGGGTTAAGCTTCATAATGGCCCCTTTCAAAAACTATGTCTAGAAAATGACCACTCCCACTGATCAAATCATTCTCAAGAAATTTTTCATTTCTTGATTCCACAATTCTAATGCTGTGATATGGACAATAGAATCTATAACCCTTAGACCTTTCAACATATCCAACGAAATATCTATTAATGGTCCTTGGGTCTAGCTTCTTCTCCTGTGGGTTGTAAAATCTCACTTTAGATGGGCATCCCCAAATGTGTATGTGCCTCAGACTCGATTTCTAACCCTTAAATAACTCAAAAGGTGTCTTTAAGACAGCCTTGGTTGGAACCGAGTTTAAAATATACATTGCCATCTTTAGAGCTTTAGTCCACAAGAATTAAGGAAGTTTTGTGTTACCCTTCATGCTTCTTACCATGTCCATTAAGGTTTGGTTTCTTCTTTCTGCATACCATTCTGATTTGGAGAACTAGGCATGGTGTCTTGGGCAACAATCCTATGTTCCTGAAGAAACTTCACAAAAGGACAAGATGCTTGTCCACTTTCAGTGTATCTACCATAGTACTCTCCATCTCTATCTGACCTCACGATTTTAATCAGCTTTCTATATTGATTCTCCACTTTAGCCTTAAACATTTTAAAGACATCCAAAGCTTCGTCCTTAGAATGAAGTAAGTAGAGATACATATCTCGCGAATAGTCGTCGATGATGGTGATAAAGTATTTTGGACTATTTGCGTCCATATCTGGACAACAAATATCTGTATGTATGATTTCTAATAGGTTTGTACTCTTCTTGGTGTAACATCCCGTCTCCATATTAAGAGTTAGAACCCAAAAGTAAGGTATATGTAAGATCAATGAGAGATTAAGAAAAATGCATTTTTCATATTCATGCATATTGTTAACATACACGCACGTAAATTTGGATATTTTGCACACATTTAAAATGACTGTACATGCACTCAATGACATTCAGGGTATAATTGAATTGTAATGTGATATTGTTGAGAATTATGAATCTATTGTATTGAAAATTTAATTGGTAAGTGTAATTGTTAATTTTTGAATTTTGGTAAATTATTGGAATAATGTCCAAAAATTGTGGCATATTATTGTAATATGAAAAATGCCAACTGACAAGTCAATTGATGTAAGGAAAATAAAAATGAGGGAAATGATATTGAAGAAAATTTGGAAGTTGACTTCAGAAATTTTTGAGAGAATGATTGTGAAATTAAGAGATAAATTAAAGATAAATAAAAGACTAAATTTTAGAGTTAAGGGTTAGGTGTATGATGGTATTAAGAGATGAGAAGATTGTTTAAAGTGAATGTTGGGAAGAAAAATATAGAATGCATAAAAAAGGTTGGAAAGCAGAGAATGTGAAATACATAATATAAAGAGTTACATAATTGATATCTGTTTTTAAAGATTTTGAGATTTTCGAGTAAACTTGCATATTTAAGGGTAATGTGAATTTGTAGTGAATGAGTTGAATGGAAATAGAGTAGAAAAAGTAAAAATTAAAAATGAGGTGTAGGATTTAGTGGAAGAAGAAGCAGCAGTGAATGAAGAAGAGAAGTTAGAAAAGTTAACATTGATTTGAAAATTCCTTGATTAAACTATATTGATCTAGGAGGATTTTGACAAAATTGTCTTCATGAAAGCTGTAGATCTTTCTTTTATATTTCTATTGATATAAATTTTGAATTTTTTGGAGTTCTAGATCAGAAGTTATGGAAGTTTGAAGAAGGGATGTGTGACTAGGGGAAAGTCTTTGCAATATTTTAGGGGAAAATCGCGATCGTGCATATGCATGATCACGACTTTGATATTTTTATGGAAAAGTGGCAATCGTGCATGTGCATGATTGCGACTTTGGAGCTTTAAAGGTGAAAATCGCAATCGTGCAAATGCTGAGAGGCAGATTAACATCCTTTGGTTTTTTCGCTATATCTTCTTCGTTCGATCTCCAAATGATATGAGACTTGAACCATTAGACTCATAACACATATTATATATCTCCAAAAAAATAATAGCCATCTAAAATAAATCTAGAGATATTGAATGTAAAAAGTGGGACAGGTGGAGTGAGAGTGCTATTAAATAGTTCCACCCAATTTTTGTCGGTATCTCTCATGCTAGTGACTTCTCACACTCACACCTGTGAGTTACTCATGCCTTTGACCTCTCACTCTCATGCCTATGAGTGTCAATTGATTGATGCTCACAACTTTATTTGTCACTTCATGCTATAGTGCTCCCTAATGGTTTCTGCATCCGAGAGAAGTTGCAAGCTAAGCAGTCTTGCTTCTTTCTACAATAAATCCTTCTCTAGATCTCAAAATGACTTGATTCTTGAGCCAATATATTCCTAAAACATTATTATATCTGTCCACAAAACTTGGCAACATTCTGAATTGATTTGAAAAAGATTGATTGAATGAAATTGAGGGAATCTGTTGGAATAATATAAACTGAAATATTTTACTGAACATACTTTAGTATTTTGATTATATTTGGATCTATAGGGTTTCAAATGCGATGATTTTTAATTTGAAGCAAACTAGAGAAATAAGCTATAAATTATATGAAGAATTCAAATTTTGATTCAGTTTCTAAAACTTTCAAAATTTGGATGGAAGATGATAATAATATACTATTTCAGAATAGAATAAGAACAGTCCGAAAATATTTGGGGAACATTTTTCTAGAATAAAGTACTACCAAATTACTTAGTTAGCATTGCTGAATTGATTGTGGAAAAATAGACCCAAAGGTCTGGAAAATTTGGAGACAATTGAAATGAAAAGATGGGAGTTAATAGAACTAGTTCAAATAGAACTAGTTAGTATGGGAAATTGGATAAGAGGCTAGGAAGTGGACAAGTGTCCAAGTTTTAAAGTAAAGTTTTCTTAACCTTGAAAGACAAATTATTGTTCTTGTTTTCATCTTTTTCGAAGTTTCTTTCTCCTGTTTTTCTTTAACATAGAGTTTCTCATCAAATCTCCACCAGAGTAAAATCTTGTTTTCTTCTATCCACTACCACTCCTACTTTGTTATTTCTTTCATTTGTCCCAAAGAATACCAAAACCTATCAACCTCTACAATGAGCTACATGGTTGCATGACGAATTAGGGTTCACGTGATTTTGAAGATGTTAGAGCTTTAAACAAGTAAGCTTTTTCTAGTTCTTTGTTTCTGTATTAGATGAAGCATGCCTTACGTTACCTCACCGTTAAATAGTTATGCAATAGTGATTTACACGTTGTATGTGTTGAAATTTTTTTTCAGATTTGATGACCAACATGTTATACGATGGTGTTGAAATGATTTTTGGAGCTAGAAAAATCATTGATAATATGTATAAGGAGAGTGTAAAAAATCATGAAAAGTTTATATATGTAACATCCCATTACTTATGAGAGCGTTAGAATAGTAAATGTGAGTGATTAACGAGAGTTAGAAATGCATTTCCATGTTCATGCGTAAAAATGCCATGCACTTATACATTAATAGTGAATGAATTTGCACATGAAAATAATTGTACATGCATTCATGAATAATTCTGGGTATAATTGGATTGATCTATGAATTTTTAGA
>JANIJH010000001.1:25720526-25736375 GCA_024520975.1 Erythroxylum areolatum
ATACATGTGCATTATTGAATACTTATAATTGTGTAAGTTGTGATATTGTGTATATTATTCGTTATAGAGGGGCAACTGGAACGTCAACCTCTAGAAGTTGTCGGATCTTCCAGGCACTAGCTTCGGAAACAACTTGTGAGTAACCTAGACGATCTCACTCAATTAACTGTTTGTTTTAGAATATGTTTTGAATAATGACGTTGATGTGGCTTCATTGTGTTTATTCCGAACAAGGAAGATCCGGTGATTCTGGTGTATGAATGAATTATTAGAGTACTCCTTGTATGTAAACATGAAGAAATAAGTGTTTCAAATGTACAAATTTATGAATATGCATATGAATGCAAAAGTGTGCTCAGCACTTCTGCTGAATACCGAACTATAGTCCGATGATGAATGTGGTCTAAAATGTGAATGTGCATCCATATAATTGATCGAGGTTATGTTATGAGACATATTCATTACATGAATGCATGCAAGATAAAGGAAGTTAGGATCGGAGTCGCCAAGATAAAGAGTTTAAAGCTTAGAATATGATTAGAGCCTTGGGCTTGAGTGCGACTGTACCCGGTATCCACTAAGGGATATGGGACGTTATATGACACAGCTCGGTATCCACTAAGGGATATGAGCTAGTAAAAAGGTACTCAGTCATAACGACAATAATAAATGAAAGTGAGTCTCACGTGCATTGCAATTGTAATTGATATGTGTGTTTTGTAGGAATGATATGACTATTTTGAATGTGGGATGTGTTATATTATGAATATGCAATGAGGTGAATATTATGTTATGTGTGATAGTGTGATGCATGAATTGAGTGAACCATCAATGATGGTTGCCTCATTGAGTTCACAAAACTCAATAAAATTGCAATGTTGTCTTTTTAGGATCGAGAGACAACTTTAGCTATTGAGGGGCTCTACTGCGGTGTAGATTGTGAGTTGGCAAGAGAAGTCATGGCTTAAAGGTCAGTCAGCTGGAATCTGTGGATAGTTTAGATAAACTGCTTATACCTTCCTCTCTCATATAGCCCTTTTGTATTAAGTTTGATGTTGTACCTATGGAAAACGTTGAAAGACAACGTAGACTTTGATTTTTGTGAAATGAAATAAGGAAAAAGTTAGGTTTTTAAAATATTGGGATCTTCTTATGATGCTTTTTAAGTAAATTGTGATACCATGCCATTTGAAGTGAATGTAGTGATCGAAAGTAGCTCACCCTTGTCATAGGATATGTACCAGAATGACCTTCGGGCGTCCCGGTGTGTATCCTACAATAAGGAGGCGTTACATATAGGTGGTATCAGAGCATGGTTTAGCATCTGTTGGGACATATAAGAAATATATTAAAAATGTGGATAATGATTGAAGTTATTATTTATTATAGGTCATCCGCCCTAGGTGATCAGATTGATCAACCAGCTGACCAAGGATCTGTAAGAGCCAGTAGAGAGTCCTCGGTACCTCGATCTGAGGGGTTGCCTTCTAGAGTTCCCGAGAGAAGGGAGAGGTGGTATGATAGGCTACAGAAGCAGGGAGCTGTGGACTTCTATGGCAGCACAGACCTTGTTAAGGCCGAAGGATGGTTGGAGAGGACAGAGAGAGTATTCGATCAGATAGATTGCGAGCCTAATGAGAGGTTTGATTATGCAGTATCATTACTGCAGGGCCCAGCTTACCAGTGGTGGAAGACTGTCCCATGTAGTACCACCAAGCCTTGTCAGTTGAAGTGGGAAGACTTTTTAAGGGTCTTCAGAGACAACTACATGCCTAAGATCTACCTGGACATGAAGATGCAGGAGTTCTTGGAATTGAAGCAAGGTAGGATGTCAGTGGCTGAGTATGAGGTTAGATTTAATGAATTGATGGGTTATGCTATTGCTCTGATACCACCTATATGTAGCGCGCTCTTATCGTAGGATATGTACCAGAATGACCTTTGGGCGTCCCGGTGTGTACCCTACGATAAAGGGGCTTTTAGTGGGATTAAAATCATAGAGTGAGATGATGTCGGGCTTTCAGTGGGATTAAAATGGAAAGTTGATAGAGATATATATACGCACACACACATATATATATATACACACACACACTTTGTTTCTCCTCTTCACTGTTCACATACGTGAACATTTTGGTAAATTAGTTAATAAATAATTGACATCAAAATACTAAGGGTATGATTTTGTTTGGGAAAAAAGATATCCACATTATTGAGCTTGTGATTCAAAGAAGAGGAGTAAGGTGTATGTAGTTTAAGTGAATGAGAATTTAATAATAAAAGTAAGTAATGCAAGAAAAGAAATGATGAGTGATTGATTTATGAAATGAAAATGAGCATAAGATATGAAGTTGATAAAGTACCTGAGATTGTCATTGAGCATGCATTGTACATAGTCCATATACACATGTGTGCGTAAATGAATGCTTATTATTATGTGATTATTAACATATGTGCAACGTGTGTATTGCATAAATTGGATGTGTAGGATAAACATCTGCATTTAGACGTTTCTAGAATTTGGAAGCAAATGCTAATCTAGAGCGTACTGTGAGTAGACCTAGATGGTCTTACCTTATTGTTTGTTTTAATTAAGTTACGACTTAAGTAATTATGAATGAGATGTGAATTGATTGTGTGATTCCAGACAATGAAGGTCCGAGGTTTCTGATGCTTAAATGTAATATTGAAGTGCTAATTATATGTGAATGTGATGAACTAAAAGCTTCATGACATGAATGCATGATCAAAAAGTGTTTCCCAACATAAATGTTAAATAGTGGACTAAGGTCCGATGATATCTGAAAGTGAATAAGTGATCATATGTGATTGATGCATTTCACTACATGAATGTATGAAAGATAAAGGCAGTTGTGACTGGAGGAGCCACTGAAAAGAACTTAAAACTCAGAATGTGAAAAAGAGCCTAGAGCTTAGAAAGTGTCTAAGAGCCAAAGGTTCATTAAGTAAAATGAGCTTGGTATCCCTAACAGATACGGAACAGTTATCAATGAGCCCTATATCCCCAACGGATATGAGATAGTTATCAATGAGCCTGGTATCCACAATAGATACGGGACAGTTTAGGCACTCAGTCACAATAAAGTAACAAATAGAAAGTGGGTCTCATGTGTATTGCATATGCATGATATGAATGATTATAATGTGTTGAATGTAAAATGTGAAATGATTGATTAAGTGTATGTGATCCAAAGTGATTATTAAATAAATGATGTGAATTATGTGTTATGTGACTGGGTGAGCCATCAAGGATGGTCACTCACTGAGTTCACAAAACTAACATAAAATTTGCAAATATTTTTCAGGCTCAAAAGAGTACCCCGTTAGACAAATGGCAGTATACCTACTGCATTCAAGTAAGGGATAGAGGTCAGGATTAGTTCGTGTCTGCATTGTATTTTTTTATGTTTATACTGAATTGTATATTCTGCAAATTTTGTATCAAATTATGTACTTATAAATACTATACAATGCGTGAATGATGTTGTAATGTAAAGAAATTATGACTAAATTGTTTTGTATGTGAATTTGGCCCCAAGTGACAAGTGAAATTTTGATGAGTTGTGTATTGGTTTTAACTTTGTGATTGAAAATGTTTATGCGTAAAATGGGTCTGAAAATGATTACTGATTTCTATGTATGTGTATGAAAAAAATTTTGTACAGAGTTTTCGAGTGGTTGACTGTTCTAGCACGCCACCCTTGTCGAACACGAACTCGGATATCACTCAGGATGTCGAGTACGTGTCTCAGGAGGGTAGGGTGCTAAATGTGGTATCAATGCCCAAAATTAGTATCTTACATGGGCATTTTTGAAATACATGTCAAGTTACAGGCATTTTAGTCATGTTATAGTAGACAGTAGTGACTAATCCCCAGTTTGAGTTGCATTTATATGTGTCATATGTATGAGCACTTATTAAGAGTTTGAGTTGATAGAAATAGTGAGAAGAATAATGATTTGTCTAGGTGTGAGAAAATGAAAGTTTGTGCATATATAGCAATGAGAGATACTATATGGTTCAGGATGATAGATAGAGATTCACTACATTTGTATGTGTGGTTGTATTATGGAACATGATATCAATATTGTACTGTGATGGTATACCCTTGAATATGATATAGAAGAGAATATATTGTTATAAATTGTGTAAGGAAAATAGGGAGATAAGTAGCAATGATGACATTTAAGTGTACTAGTAGAGTGTAACTAAAATAGAAATCTTTATGAATCTTAAGCAGATGAATTTGGAACCAAAGTGGTTGTTTGATTAATGTGACAAGAGTTATGATCCATTGTAATATAAAGGGAAATTGAGATCAGAATTTTATGATGATTGTACATCTATAATTCTGAATCGATTAAGGATATATATGGGGGAGATGAAATAAATGACAATGGAAAGATGAGATAGAAATGAGATAAAGAAAAAGATGATGAATCAAATGAGAAGAGTTAATGCACCTAATATGATAGTTGAATCAATATGACATGATGTAATACTAGAAGAGGTAAAACCTAGAGAATCAGAGTAAAGTTGATGTTAGTATATGTTAAAGCAAGGAAATCCTGATCATGGTAGGAATAAAGAGAGAAATATTATCCAGGATTAATTGAGATCAAAGTGTCATTGCAGTAAGATACAAATTGGTGATTTGTCGAAAATAAATCCCTGGATAAAATGGAATAATTTTGATGATGGACACCTAGGCATGTGTGATCATGTCTACTACATCATTGAGTCTTGATGACTAAAACTATATGAATGTGTAAGAAATAATAGAAATTGATCTTCTTAAGTTACTAAGAATGGCTAGTAAGCAATGATGGAACCAATTGATTGATAAAGATTGCGTGAACAATATAAATGATAGTAGCAAGAATCCTTTTCTCGAAGAAGAATTTCACTGAATTAGGTTCAGCAGATCAGATAGTTTATATTAAGAATAATTAATGAAAAAACAAATCAAAAGTGATTATTAATAAATCAAAGGTGAATATTGGGGTCCTAATCCTAGCCGAAACTCAAGCATAAGATGCAGAATATGTCATTGCGAGTGTATGCATTTTGTTGATGTAAAGTATATAACTAAGTGATGGGTTCTTGAATTTGAGGTGACATTAAGTATAAGAGATACAAATCAGGTCTGATGAATGTGTTACCAACACAGGAAATTAAAATTTCAAAGAAATTGAAATGTGTGGAGAAACTAGTATAAATGAACAGACATTAGAACCAGTCAATATGAAATCAGAGGAAATCGAATGAATGGAGAAAATCATTTAAGAAAATAAGTTAATTGGGAAATCGGAATTAACATGAGATAATATTACATCATCAAAGAATTAGTTACTTAAGGAATCATGGGAACTAATCAAGGGCATATAAAGTTTTGGCTATATTTGTTTAAGCAACAATGCCCCCGACAGTATTATGAAATTGAAAATTAAAGTGATCCAAGAAAAATCAGATCAATTTGTGATGATGATCATAGATGAGATATTGAATGAATTCGAATAGTTAAGAAGAATATTTTGAATACTTAACGAAATCCTACATATTATGAAGGTAGAAATAATTCTATGCCAATTTCAATAGGAGTGAATCTTAGTTTGATTGAATAAAATGTTGGGTTGAATAGTATCTGAACATATCATATTGGGAGACCCAAGGAAATAGAGGTAATTATGAAGAGAGAATCCCTAAGTAATATATATACAGAGAATTTTGAGGAATTATAACACAAATATTAATTATATCATCTGGATTTGGAGATGTGAAATACAGAATCTTGGGAAGAGATAAGGGATAGGTCTAAGATGATGTTAAGAGATGAGAAGATTGTTTAAAGTGAATCTTGGGAAGAAAAATATAGAATGCACAAAAAGGTTAGAAAGCAAAGAATGTGAAATACAGAATATAAAGAGTTGCAAAACTGATATTTATTTATGAGGATTATTTTCAAGCAAACTTGCATATTTAGGGGTACTGTGAATTTATGGTGAATGCATTGAATTGAAATAGAGTAGAAAAAGTAAAAATGAAAAATGAGGTGTAGGATTTAGTGGAAGAAGAAGCAGCAGAGAATAAAGAAGAGAAGTTAGAAAAGTTAGCATTGATCTGAAACTTCCTTGGTTAAACTGCATTGATCTAGGAAGAATTTGACAAAATTGTCTTTATAAAATTGTAGATCTTTCTTTTGGTTTCCTATTGATATAAATTTTGAAAATTTTGGAGTTTTGGATCAAAAGTTATGGAGGTTTGAAGAAGGGATGTGCGTCCAGGGGAAAGTTGCGATCGTGCTTATGCACAATCACGACTTTGTGATTTTTTTAAGGGAAAATGCACAATCGTGACTTTGCGATTTTTATGGGAGAGTCACAATCGTGCATGTGCATGATCGCGACTTTGGAGGTTTAAAGGTGAAAATCGCGATCGTGCATGGAATGCTGAGAGGCAGATGAACATCCTTTGGTTTTTTAGCTATATCTTCTTGGTCTGACCTCCGAATGACAGGATACTTGAACATTGGACTCATAAGATATTGCTCTACCTCTCTAGAAAAAATCATAGCTATCTGAAATAAATTGGGAGAGATCAAATGTAAAAACTGGGACTGGTGGTGTGAGTGTGCTCTTAAATAGTTCAGCCCAAGTTTTGTTTGTATCTCTCACGCTAGTGAATTCTCACAATCACACCCATGAGTTACTCACGCTTGTGACCTCTCACTCTCATGCCTGTGAGTGTCAATTAATTGACACTCACAACTTTATTTGTCACTTCATGCTACAGTGCTCCCTAATGGTTTCTGCATCTGAGAGAAGTTGCAAGCTGAGCAGTCTTGCTTCTTTCTACAATAACTCCTCCTCTAGATCTCCAAATGACTTGATTCTTATGCCATTATATTCCTAACACATTATTCTATCCGTCCACACAAATTTACAACATTCTGAATTGATTTGAAAAAGATTGATTGAATGAAATTGAGGGAATATGTTGGAATAGTATAAACTGGAATATTTATTGAACATACTTCGGTATTTTGATTATGTTTGAATCTATAGGGTTCCAAATGTAACATCCCACTACCCATGTTAAAGAAAAAAACAATAAATGAGAGAAATTGTTGAGAAAGTAGGAAATACATTTCATGCTCATGCATAATATGTCATACACATATACATGAATAGTGAATTTATCTGCACATGAAAATAAGTGTACATACATTCATGAATAATTTCGGGTATAATTGGAATGATTTGTGAATTTTTGAGAATTATGAATGTTTTCACATTGAAAATTTTTCGGGTTCGTAAAATTGTATTATTTTTGAATTTTGGTGAATTTAGAGATAATTTTGGAATTTTTGTGGATAATAAAAAAATAAAATAGGAAAAAGGAATCAAAAGAATATTGGGAATAATTGGATTGTAAAGATGATAGGTGTATTGTAAAGAGAAGAGCTAAATAGAGTTAGTTTCAAAAGAAACTAAGTTAGAGATTAGACCATAGGAAAGTAACAAATGTTAAGTTGCTTTTTGTACTTTTGTTAAAAGTAAGTCTTGATATCCGAGAGTTCAAAAAGGGGTTTGGTATTTCTTAAGTTTCTTTCTTTGTTATCACCTCCTTTGAATCTTCTTAAAACACACAGAGTTTTTTTCCATCAAAATTCCTTTGAAAGATTTCTTTGCTTTTCCTTCCCCTATCCTACTGCTAAGTGTTTCTTCTTTTTTAAGAAAAAAAAGGAAACTAAAGGTTGGTTAGTGTTCACAGTGGAACGTGAGTTTTGCATGGAGTAGAGCTTGAAGATAGTTGGAGCTTTTAGGAGTTTTCAGTGAATAAGTAGTATATAAATTTGTTAGAGTTAAATTTTTGAAATAAACTGATGAATTTATTATCATTGCATGTATCATGGACTATATTTTCTTATGGATGATATTGATTTCAAATGAAGTAGAAAAGGTGACCTTGGTATGAGTTGTGTTAAGGAAAGATTGTGAAACAAAATGGGTGGTTGATCTGGAAAATATTCTCAGAGTATGCTTCATTCTTTCAGTCACAAATTTTTCTCTAGTTATCCAAGCGAGATGATTCTTAACTTGGATTAAACTAGAACCATATGGCTACATTTCTTATGCAGACATCTATTTTAAATTCTTTCTTTAAGAATCTCAAAATTTTTCATGAATTTGAGAACTAGGCGCAATACATTGGTGGATGAATGTAAAATTTGTGTTCTGATTTCGAGGGCAATTCTAGATTTGTTCTAGGCTAAATTAAAGAAAGGTGTCTTCTAAAACATTCTAGATCTTTCTTTTAGCTTTCCAACGATATATAGTATGAAATTTTTGGACTTCTAGGGTGAAAGTTATGGTCTCTATAAGGGAAGATGTATCTTATGTCTTTTTGCTTCTTCAATATTTTGCTTCTTCTATGATGACGTGTCATCTGTATTTTGCTTACGTGTCATTTGTATTTTGCTTATGTTTCATTTGTGTTTTGATTACGTGCCATTTGTGTTTTGCTGAAATGTTGTCTGTGATGACGTGTCGCTTGTGATGACGTGTCTTTTGTGATGACATATCGTCTGTAATGATGTGTCGTCTGTCTTTCGCTATCTTCTGTCTTCTATTTCTTCTATATCTATCTTCTGTTCCATTTTTGGGCCCTTCAAAAGATAGAATCTATCTTTATGGTCTTCATAAAAGTTGTAGATATTGAAGTTCTCTTTTGAACCATATAAAGAACACTTTAATCCAACATCTGTAGTCAGAGTTATGCTATTTGTCTCGAGACAGGTTCGATATAATTGGGGACAAAACCCTGTTTAATTCTTTTAGCCTTAACTTCTTCTCTAGATGCCCAAATGAATTGATTCTTAAACCATTGGACTCGTAATACATTGGTCTACATCCCCACAAAAAATCATAACCCTCTGAATTGAATTGAGAAAGATTGAGTGAAAAACGTGGGATAGGTACAGTGAGTGTGCTCTTTAGTAATATGAACTAGTGTTATTCCACTAAACATATTTTAGTATTTTTGTTATATCTGGACCTATAAGATTTTAAATGAGATGATTTTTGATTTGGAGTAAACTAGATACGTAGGGCTATAAATCATATGCAAAAGTCGAATTGTGATTCAGTCTCTAAGATGTTGAATTTCTGGATGGAAGTTGTGCATAGTATATTGTTTTTTAATATGGATAACCCGGTAATTTTTGAAGCATATCTTCCAAATTACTAAACCAAATTAAGTGATTTTAGTGTCAATGGTAAGATAAGACATAGAGGAACTTTTTTCTAGAAGAGAGTGTGACCAAATTACATCAGTTTCACTTCCTAATTTGATGCGAATAGTAAACCCAAAAGTGTGACTTGAAAAAAATTCTGAAGTGAGACAATGAAAAAAGAATGGAGATTTTAATGGTTTTGGTGAGCCATAAACCTAAGTATAAACTATACTTAGAGAAGTTTTAATATGAGAATGACTTTGTGATGAAATTAATAATAAAATACCTGGGATTGTCATGAACATGCATTGTGCATATTTCATTTCATTCATGTGCATTATTAAACACTTATGATTGTACAAATTGTGATGTTTGTGTGTATCTTGCATAAATGGGTTGTGTAGGTTAAATGTCCACATTTAGGCATTCCCAAAATTTGGAAGCAAATGCTAATCTAGACCGTATTGTGAGTAGACCTGGATGATCTTACCTTATTGTTTGTTTCGTTTATGTGATGACTTAAGTGATTATGAATGAGATGTAAATTGATTGTGTGACTTCGAACAATGAAGGTCTGAGGTTTCTGATGCTTGAATGTAATATTGAAGTGCTAATTGAATGTGAATGTGATGAACTAAATGCTTTATGATATGAATGCATAATCATAAAGTGTTTCTAAACATAAGTGTTGAATACCAGACTAAGATCCGACGATATGTGAAGGTGAATAAGTGATCATATGTGATTGAAGCATTTCTTTTCATGAATGCATGAAGCATAATGACAGTTGTGACCAGAGTAGCTACCGATTAGAGTTTAAAGCTCAATGAGTAAAAAATAGCCTCGAGCTCAAAGGGGATTCAGAGCCTCAGGCTTAACGTTTAATGAGCCCTATATGGGACAATTATCAATAAGCCCTATATGAGACAGTTTAGGCACTCGGTCACAACAAAGTAACAGATGAAAAGTGGGTCTCATGTGCACTGCGTATGCATAATACAAATGATCAAATTGTATTGAATGTGAAGTGTAAAATGTGTAATAATGTGATTTATGTGCTATGTGATTGGGTGAGCCATCGATGATGGTCACTCATTAAGTTTGCAAAACTCACCCAAAATTTGCAAATATCTTTCGGGATTCAGAAAAATACCCCATTAGGCAAATGTATGCAAGGGAAAGATAGAGATCAGGATTAGTTTGCGTTTGCGTTGTATTTTTTTTATTTTCATACTGAATTATACATTCCACAAATGTTTGTATCATTTGTAATTGAATATTATGGTATGTAATTACTTTGGAATTGGAAATGTTTTGTATTCGTAATGGGCCCCAAATGATTAGTGAATCTTTGATGAGTTATGTACATATTGTAATGTGTTGATTTGAAAAATGTTTATTAAATAAAGTGTGCCCTAATTGATTACTAATTTTCGCGTATTTAATTGTATTCAAAAAAATTTATGCCAGGTTTTGACTGATTGAGTGTTCTAACACGCCACCGTCGTAGGGCATGGACTCAGATATCACTTGTCGATGTCGGGTTTGGGTGTTGCAGGAGTGGGGAGCTACACCAAATGCAATGATTTTTAATTTGGAGTAAACTGGAGAAATAGGGATATAAATTGTATAAAGAAGTCGAATTTTGATTCAGTGTCTAAAACTTTCAAATTTTGGATGGAAGTTGAGTATAATGTACTGTTTTAGAATAGAATAAGAACAATCCGAAAATGTTTGGGGAACATTTTTCTAGAATAAAATACTACCAAATTACTTAGTTAGCATTGCTGAATTGATTATGGAAAAATAGACCCAAAGGTTTGGAAAATTTGGAGATAATTGAAATGAAAAGATGGCAGTTAATAGAACTAGTTCTATTTATGGGAAATTGGATTAGAGGCTAAGAAGTGGTAAAGTGTCCAAGTTTTAAAGTTAAGTTTTCTTAACCTTAAAAGATAAGTTACAGTTCTTGTCTTCATCTTTTTCGAAGCTTCTTTCTCTATTTTTTTTAACACAGAGTTTCTCATCAAATCTCCACTAAAGTAAAATCTTGTTTTCTTCTATCCACTCCCACTCCTACTTTGTTATTTCTTTCATTTGCTCCAAAGAAAACCGAAACCTATCAACCTCTACAATGACCTACGTGGTTGCATAAGGAATTAGGGTTCACGCGATTTTGAAGATGTTAGAGCTTTAAACAAGTAAGCATTTTTGGATCTTTGTTTCTGTATTAGATAGTTATGCAATAGTGATATGCACGTTTGCTAAAGAGTGAGGAAATTGCAGGTATGTTATACGATGGTGTTAAGATGATTTTTGGAGTTAGAAAAATCATTGATAAATGTGTATAGGGAGAGTGTAGAAAATCATGAAAAGTTGATATATATGTATACTCTTTTGTGTGTGTGTGTGTGTGTGTGTGTGTGTGTGTATATATATATATATATATACATATATGAATATTTCAGGAAATTTGGGGACGAACAAGCATAGGTTGAAAGTTAAGGAAATCATAGAGTGAGATGATGTCGTGCTTTCAGTGGGATTAAAATGGAAAGTTGATAGTGATACACACACATACACACACACACACACACACACACACACACAAACACATATATGTATACCCTATTTCTCCTCTTCACTATACATACGTGAATATTTTGGTAAATTAGTGAATGAATAATATACATAAAAATACCAAAGGTATAAGTTTAATTGAATAAGAATTTGATAATAAGAACAAGTAATGCTAGAAAAGAAATGTTGAGTGATTGATTTATGAAAAGAAAATAAGCATAAGATATGAAGTTGATAAAGTACCTGGGATTGTCATTGAGCATGCATTGTATATAGTCCATATACACACGTTTACGTAAATGAATGCTTATTGTTATGCAATTATTAATGTGTGTGCAATGTGTGAATTGCATAAATTGGATGTGCAAGATAAACATCTACATTCAAACGTTTCTAAAATTTGGAAGCAAATGCTAATCTAGAACATACTGTGAGTAGACTTAAATGGTCTTACGTTATTGTTTGTTTCGTTTAAGTTATGACTTGAGTGATTATGAATGAGATGTGAATTGATTATGTGATTCTAGATAATGAAGGTCCGAGGTTTCTAATGCTTGAATGTAATATTGAAGCACTAATTGTATGTGAATGTGATGAACTAAATGCTTCATGACGTGAATGCATGATCACAAAGTGTTTCTCAACATAAATGTTGAATGCCGGACTAAGGTCTAATGATATGTGAAAGTGAATAAGTGATCATATGTGATTGATGCATTTCACTACATGAATGCATAAAAGATAAAGGCTGTTGTGACTGGAGGAGCCACCGAAAAAGCTTAAAGCTTAGAATGCGAAAAAAAAACCTAGAGCTTAGAAAGTGTACAAGAGCCAAACGCTCACTATGTAAAATGAGTCTGGTATCCCCAACGGATACAGGACAGTTATCAATGATCTCGATATCTCCAACGAATACGAGACAATTATCAATAAGCCCGGTATCCACAATGGATACGGGACAGTTTAGATGCTTGGTCACAGCAATGTAACAAATGGAAAGTGGACCTCATGTGCACTGCATATGCATGATATGATTGATTATAATGTGTTGAATGTGAAATGTGAAATGATTGATTAAGTGTATGTGATCCAATGTGATTATTAAATAAATGTGATTATAATATAGGATCCCCTTGTCTAAGTCCTCTTTTCCCATGAAATTGTTTTGTAGGAGTTTCATTAAATATAACAACATAAGAAGGGGTAGTAATACAAGCTTCAATCCATTTAATTAACACCCTTAAAAAAACCCATCACTTTAAGTAGTCTCAATATAAAGTTCCATTCTACATTGTCAATAGCCTTCTTAAAATCTATCTTGAAAGCACAATTCTTTAAAGCTTTCTTCCTCGTCTAACTTCTTAGCAATTTTTGTACTATAGAAATGTTATCCCCTATTTGTTTGCTATGTAAGAAAGCACTTTGGTTATCACCAATCAAAGACCCTAAAACAATTTTTAGTCTGTTAGCAATAATCTTTGCAATCACTTTATATAAGAAATTTGAGCAAGCAATAGGCCTGTAGTCCTTCAAGGATGTTGGATTTCTTAGTTTGGGGACTAAGAAGAGATAGATTTTGTTAATTTCCATTAAAACAGTTCCTGAAGAGAAGAATTCTTTGACAACTGCTTTCACCATCAAGCCAATCTCAAGCCATGCTTTCTGAAAAAATAACCCATTAAACCCATCAGGTCCTAGAGCCTTTTTAGGATTAATTTAGAAGGCAACCTTCTCTATTTCCAAATCTTCAACAATTTTGGTTAATAAAGTTTTCTCTTCGTTGGATAGCTTGTTATGAATAATAGAATCCAAGAATTGAGTGTGCACTTTTGTATTTCGAGAGATATAGAAATCTTTGAAGAACCTCTTAGCTTCTTTTAGCAAATCCTCATGTTTACTTATCTTCCTCCCATCTGGCATAGTAATTTTCCTTATAGAGTTATAGTTATCCCTGGAAATTGTGGAGTTAAAGAAGAATTTAGAATTTTGTCAACTTTTTTGAGCCATTTCATCCTGGCCCTCTACTTCATAGCACTAGCATGATTGTTTAAAGCTTGCAAATAGTCTAACAAAGCAGATTTCTCCAGAGATAAAAGGAAACTATCCCCAAGTTTATAGGAAAGAGTAAGTTATACTTGGGATAACTTGTTTATGGCTACTGATATAACTTGAAAAGTATTCTACTCTATTTGTTTCTTTAGTGTCTTTAAGGCTTCTCTGATTAATTTCAGCTTTTGAATACATTTGAAATAGAGAGTATCATTTACATTTGTTGTTACCTTTTCCCTTAAATAGTCTTAAAATTCCTCTACATCAACCAAATAGTTGTTAAATCTAAAAGGATGGTAACGCTTTACCTTTAGGAGCAAATCCTCTATAGTCATTGCGGTATGATCCAAAAATATAAGGTCTAAGAAAGAGGCCTTACTATTTTGGAATTATTGTAACCATGCTTAGTTGACCATAACTCGGTCTAGTATTTTCCTAAAAGACCATCCATTAGTTTACTTATTATTTAAAGAGAAAAAATGAGTAGTCGCCTTCAAATCTAGAGCTCTTAATTGATCAACACAATCCTTGAAATCAGTAGTGTAATTACTTAAGAAAAATGACCTACTTCCGTTCTTGTGGCACCCCACCTCTCGAGATACGTACCCGACATTTTGAGTGATGTCTGAGTGCGAATCCCGTAAGGGTGGCACGCTAGAATAGTCAACCACTCGAAAACTCAGTACAAATTTTTTTTTATTTTTTTGGAAAACAATTCAAATACAAAAAAATTTCAAATTCAAAAGTTATTACATACCGAACTATTCAAATACATATAATACAAAAATTTGCGGAATATACAACTTAGCACGAAAATAAAGAAATACAATGTAAACGCGAACTGATCTTGACCTCTATCCCTGACTTGCTTGTAGGAGCTATACTCCCGCTTGCCTAACGAGGTAGTCTTCTGATCCTGAAAAATATTTGCAAATTTTGGGTGAGTTTTGCAAACTTAATAAGTGACCATCATCGACGGCTCACCTAGTCATATAACACATAATTCATATTTCACATTCAATACAATTTAATCATTCCTATTATGCATATACAGTGCACATGAGACTCACTTTCCATTTATTACTTTGTTGTAACCGAGTGCCTAAACTGTCCCGTATTCATTTGATACCGGGCTTATTACTAACTGTCCCTTATCTGTTTGGGGGATACAAGGCTCATTTTACATAGTGAGCCTTAGGATCTTAATCAATTTTGAGCTCAAGGATCTTTTCTACTCGTCGAGCTTTAAGCTCTAATCGGTGGCTACTCTAGTCACAACTGCCATTATGTTTCATGCATCCATGTACTAAAATGCATCACAATATTCAGTCGATTGAAGGTGCTCAATAACACACAATCATATTCACTATCACATCTCATTTACATTATCATCGGACCTTAGTTCGGCATTCAACACTTAAGTCGAGAAAACACTTATTCCGTCCAATTCACATTCAATGAGCACTTCAATATTTCCTTCATACATCACATTCATCAGACCTCCTGTCTGGAAACCAACACAATCAATCACATTCATATAGTCAATCAGTAGCTAATCAATACAAAAATTCAAAACAAAGCAAACAATAAAATGAGACCATCTCGGTCTACTCACAGTACGCTCCAGATTAGCATTAGCTTCTATAATCTAGAAACGTCTTAATGCAAATGTTTATCCTAGACATCAAAATTATGCAATACACATATTGAACACATACATTAATAACTTGCACAATTATAAGCATTTATTTACGTACAAATGTATATACAGACTATGTACAATGCCTGTTCTAAAAAATCCCAGGTATATTATAAAATTTTGTATCTTATCCACATTCTCATTTTATAACTCAATTACTTGCCATTTCATTTTTAACACTATTTGTTCTCATAAAAATCAAATTCTCATTCACTTTAACTTTAACTTGGTACTCATTACTCATTTCCTTTGAATCACAACCAT
>JANIJH010000001.1:25772120-25798840 GCA_024520975.1 Erythroxylum areolatum
GCACCTTTATCGTGGGTTACGTGTCGGAGCGACCTGTGGGCGTCCCGATGTGTACCCTACGGTAAGGGGGCGCTACACATTTTGCTTAGTAAAATGTGCTAGCTTCAAGGTTAGACATGTTTCCACTGGATATCTTGTTTCATTTGATAAACATAGAATGCTAGTTACTACTATTCTCTTATATTATATTGTTTCTCAGCTTTATAATTTAGAATTTAGTTTTTGATGCCTAAAAGAATTTTATTCTCAAATTTCCTTGTAGGGTCTGAGATATCATTTATTGTTATCACGTGACCTCTTTAACTTTGAATTTTGAGTTCATCAACTTTTGGAATCTTTGTTGAATTCTCTATAACTTAAGTCTTCTAGACTATGAAGTACTAAGATAGCATTCATTAGGAGAATAATAAGACATCATTGATGGTCTTAGAGCTCTAGAGATGAAATGCTTTTAAACTGTCATGTTTGTCTTTCTTCATTAAGCTATATTCTTATTATTTAAAGTATTCTTAACCTTATTGAAGCTATGGATGCACCCAATGCATATATGTGAGAACACTTTTTTTTTGGTTTTACTCTGAGGTTGGATTGTTAAATGCTTACCTGTTAAAGAAGTTGTACTTTGGAAGGTACTTAACGGTTTTCAATGAATATTTTGCTAGATTACTTTCTCATTCCATCACCCTCCTTTTTTCTTTCATAATTAAAAACACACCAGCTTAATTATGCATAATTTCAGGCACTCTACCAACCTTGAAGTTAATTTCATGATTCTTATGGCTAATCCTTTGTATATGATGGCTGATGTATGAAGTTGCTCTCATCACATAGACAAACCTAGAGTCATTCTAGTTTTGTTTTGTTTTTTGAAATCTTAGCATTTATAGTTTGTAAATTGATCTTTGTATTTATTATTTTGCCTATAAAAATTGTTAAAGTTGTAATTAAAATATTATATACAAAGAATTTCTTTTTTTGGTACAATTTAACGATATTTTATTTTTTATATACAATGTTTCAAATTATCAATTATTTTTGTATAATAAATTAACAAAAAATTCTAAATATTATAAACAATAATATGGATTAAAATGTCATAAATAATTATAATTAATATGGTATAACAATTTTAAAAAAAATGTATATTAAAAAATTAACTACATTTTACAAAACGTAGCTAAAAACATTTGGTTACATTTTTAAAAAAGTAGCTAAAAACCTTTTGCTATGTTTCTAAAAACGTAGCTAAAAACAAATAACTACGTTTTTTGAAACATAGCTTAAATTTTTTTTCATAGTTTCCGAAAATGGACGAAAACTAACTGTAGCCAAAATTTATTGGCGACGATTTCTTAAAATGTCGTTAATATTTTTCTCTACAAAAATAAAGCATAGGCAAAAACTATTAGCAACAATTAGTAAAAAACTTCACCTATAGTTTTAAGTAACGGAGATTTGGTGACATTTTTAGTGACTACTATAAATTGTTGCTAATGACTATTAGTGATGATTTTAGGACATTTAGTGACAGTTTTTTTCGTAGCCAAATGTCGTTTTTATTATAGTGAGTAGAGCTTAATTATAAGAAATTATATCAACGATTGAAAACTAAAGATGGAGAAAGAGATATATTTAAGTTGGCAAGAGCTAGGGAACGAAAAGTGAGAGAATTATATTAAGTCCATTGTATAAAGGATGAAGTAGGATAAGTGCTTGTGGATAAAAATGATATCTTGATGTTAGAGATACTTTTATAGCCTTTTTAATAAGGGCAAAGATGAAAACATCTCCTTGGGTAGTCTTAGCATGTTTAAGAAATATTATAACTTCATTTGTTATCGATATTAAAGGAGCCTTGAGGCAGATGAAGACTGAAAGTGTGGTAGGGCCTTATGAGTGGATACTTAGTGCACTAATTCCTCCATATAAAAACAAAAGGGACATCCAAAGCTATAATAACTATAGAGACTTTAAAATACTCAGTCACACCATAAAGTTATAGGGGAGGGTTAATGAGAAGAGAGTGAGAAAAGGTGTACTAATCTCAAAGAACCAATTTATTTGCATGCTAAGAATGTCTATGATATGAGCTATATACCTCCTTAGAAGATTAATGAAATATTACAGGGAAGGATAACGGGTCCTGCACATAGTTTCAATTGATTTAGAGGAGGCTTATGATAAGGTTGTCATGTGGAGGTGTTTAGAAGTTGAGGGAGTTCCTATAACCTTTATATGTGTTATTAGGGATATGTATGAAGGTGTTAAGACTAGAATAAGGATGACATGAGGAGATACAAAGCATTTCTCTATTGATATCAGGATACATCAAGGATCCTCGTTAAGCCCTTTCCTATTTGCAGTAGTAATGGATGAGTTGACCAAGAATATCTAAGGGAAGGCACCTTAGTATATGTGCTTATTGATGATATTATTTAGTGAATTAAACAAAAGACGGTTTCAATGTCAAGTTAAAACTTTGGACGAATATGTTAAAATCAAAGTTTTTAAATTAAGTAGGACTAATGCTAAATATTTAAAGTGTAAATTTTTAGGTTATAGTGTAGCATTCGATGTGGAGATAAATATTAGTTATGAGGTTATACCATAGAAAGATTGTTTAAAGTACCTTGGATCCATCATCTAAAGCAATGACTAGATAGACGAAGATATAGTTCATCATATCAAATTAGAGTGACTTAAATGAATGGGTGCATCAAGAGTTTTAAGTGACAAGAAAATGCCAACAATAATAACAACAACACCCACTGAGAGTTCCATTAAAACGTGGAGCTTAGGGAGGTCTAGTACTATGTAGCCTTAGCTTTACCTAGTAGAGAGACTGTTTTTGATAGACTCACAATTAATGTAAAATAAGGTTAATACTAACACAATATATATTATAGTACATGTAGAACATTGTAAAGATTAAAAATAAAAGACAAAAGAGTATATAAATACACAAACCATAGAAAACATAAGTACAAGAATAAACCAAACTAGACATTACAAAAATGTATTTAGTTTAAGTAAGAAACTACAAGTTAAATAACAAGGAGGTAACTACAACGTAAAAGAATGAGAATGAGAATGAAAGAATGAGAATGACATCTCTATGAGAGATCCTTTATCTATATTTTAGTATGCCAAAGTTTTCTATTATAGGCCATGTCCTTGATAAGTTTCAATAGAGCCATATCATTTTTGATCACTTCCTTCTTTTTCTTCTTATATTGTCCTTTTTAATCTCTAAGTACTATTTTCTCACATCTTCTCATTGGAGCATCCAGGTGTCTCCTTTTAACATGATTGATCCACCAAAGCCTCGTCTCTCTTAATTTTTTATTAACACTGTAGCGCCCCTTACCTCAAGGTACACACCGAGACTCTCAGAGGTCATTCTAGTACATAACCCACGATAAAGGTGAGCTACGTTCGATCACTACATTCACTTCACATGGCATCATATCAATATTCACTTATAAAGCATCAATAGAAAAAAATATTTTAAAACCAACTTTTTCCTCATTTCACTTCAGAAAACCAAAAGTCTACATTGTATCTTTCAACACTTATTACATGTACATCATCAAAACCTAGTACAAAAGTACTACTTGACAGAGGAAAATATACAAAGTCTATCTAATCTGTCCAAAACTCCTAGCTGACCGACCTTTGAGCCATGACTTCTCTTACTAAATCACAATCTACATGGCTAGTAGAGTGTTTTAGTAGCTAAAGTCGTGTCTCGGTCCTGAAAAGACAACGTTGCAATTTTGATAAGTTTTACAAACTCAGAGAGGTAACTATCATTGATGGTTTACTCAATTCCTGAAATACAACACATAACATATACTGACATACTGCACTTTACATAAGTATCACATTTTCACTTACGCATAGGCAAATTTGGCATTTCCTTCCAGCAAACATACTTAACAATATGCATATGAAATGCTCATGAGATACTTTTCAATTATTACATTGTTGTGACCGAGTGCTTGAGTTGTCCCGTATATATTTTGGATATTGGGCTCATTAATTGTAATATCCCGTTATCAATGTTAAGGCTAAAATTGTAAATGTGAGAGATTACGGAGAAATTAGGAAACACATTGCACGTCATGCATTTCATGATATACACATATATGTGAATATTGAATTTTGCACATATCAAAATGACTGTACATGCATTCATTGACGTTCCTGGTATAATTGTTTGTAAATGTGATTTTACTTGGACATTGTGGTTTGATTATATTGAAAATCTGATTTGGAGATTAGAATTCTTGATTTAGAATTTTTGAAGTTTTTGGAGAAATTTTCTGAAAGAATTGGGATGATTCTTGGACTAGGAAAAATGCTAATTGACAAAACAATTCATGAATAGTAGTAGAAATTTCAGTCAAATGGCAATGGAAAATTTTATAAATGACCTTGGGATTTAATGACATATGTCATTGAAAATTAGGAGACAATTGGAATAGAAAATTGGACTTAGGTTATAAGAAATGGACATGTGGCAAGTGATGCAAGCCACTTGTCAAACAATGCCTAAAGCCAATACTCTTTGAATTAAAAAGACCCCCCTTTTGGTTTTGTTTTGTCTCCCACGATGCTTTTAGTTAAAAAAAAGTTTAGGGTTTTATTTTTGGCTCTCTCCATCTTCGTGGCTTCTCTTCTCCTCTCCTTCTTGATTTTTACTCTCCAAATCATAACCAACATTGAACCTTGCTTCCATCTATCAATTACCACTCCCATTTTTGTTGTTTCTTCCATTTGTCACTAAAAACCCTTCTTTTCTACCTTAAAAAGATGATGATCATGTTTGATGGTGGAGCTAGGGATTTTTGGTGATATAAAAAATGTTTGAAGAGTTGGAAGCTAAAGCATGTAAGTTAGGCTTTACTCATTATGGGCATTGTTAATTGAAGCATTTGTGATGATTGTTATAGGTTAAATGGGATATGACGGTGTTTTATGTATAATGTATATGTTTGTGTTATATTTTGGGTATTTGTGATCAAGCATGGAATTTTGATTTGTGTATAGATGACATTGAGTTGAAATGGAGTAGAGAATGAAGTATAAAATGAAGTATAAAAGATGGGTGATGTATAAGATAAGTTAGGTGTAAGTTGTTAGATGTGAAAAATCTGGAAATGGGAATAGAGTGCTAAACTAGGTTTTTTCTGTCTATGCAAATTCGCAACTGAAAACTTTTAGATCTTAACTGAGGTGAACTTGAAGGCTTTAAGTAGAATTTCTCTTGGGTAAAGTTCTCCACGGCAAACTCTAGGTCTTGCCAAGGCGAACATGTGAAATATATGCGGGAATTCCTGTCTTAAAGGTTTGCCAAGATGAACTTTTCTTGCACTGAACATGGTTCAGTAGTTTGGGCATATCTTCTTCTGTAGTTATCCAAATGGACTGATTTTTAATTTAGAGTAAACTAGAGACATAGGGATACAAATCATATGAAGAAATAAAATTCTGAATTGGACTATACGAGTTTCAAATTCTGGGTGAAAGTTTAGTATGGGGTGCTGTCTTTGAATAAAAGTAGTCCAAAAATATTTCGAGTATAACTTTCACATTTCTAAACCAAATTGGGTGATTTTGGTGTCATTAGAAACTTAAGACAATGGGGAACATTTTTATGGAATAAAATGTTTCTGAATTACTTCATTTGAATTGCCTAATTGATCATGGAAAATAAACCCAAAGGTTTGGAAATTTGGTGAAATTTATAAGAAGAAAGGAAAGTTTGGATAATGTGTGATCTTGTAATGTCGGAATAACATTAGTTAATGAATTGTTGATATCAAAGTACCAAAGGTATGAGTTTTTTTAGGAATAAAGATATTCATATGATTGAAGTTGTGATTCCAAAGAGAGGAGTAATGGGTATCAAGTTAAAGTGAATAAGAAATTGTTAATTGTGAGAGCAAATAATGCTACAATCGAAATGACGAGTAATTGAGTGATAAAATGCAAATGTGGATATAGTGTGAAAATTGAAAGGATACCTAGGATTTTCATAAGCATGCATTGTACATATTTCGTATACACACTTGTGTTTAAATGTATACTTATAATTGTGCAATTATTAATGTGTGTGCATCGTGTGTTTGGCATATTGATGTGTAGGATAAACATCTGCATTCAAACGTTTCCAGATCATTGAAGCTAGTGCTAATCTGGAGCATGCAGTTCATTCCATTGTTTGCTTTGTTTGACTTTCTGATATTGATTGATTTCTGAATGATTATGTGAAAATGGTTGACTGTGTTGGTTTCCGAAAAGGAGGTCCGATGAATGTGTTGTATGAAAGAAATATTGAAGTGCTCATTGTATATGAATGAGATGAAATAAGTGTGCACGATATGATTGTTAAATGCTAGACCACAGTTCCATGACAAGTGTGTTTTTGAATGTGCATTTGCATATGAATGAAAGAGTGATTCTCAGCTTTAATGTTGAATGCCAGACTAAGTCTGATGATATAGGAATGTGAGTGAATAGGAATATGCAATGTAAATGATGCATTCCATGTCCTGAATGCATGAAACATAATGGTTATTGTGACCAGAGTAGCCACCTATCAAATCTTAAAGCTTAACAAGTGAAAATGAGCCTCGAGCTCAAAAGTGATTCAGAGCCTCAGGCTTAACGTTCAATGAGCCCTATATGGGATGGTTATCAATGAGCCCTTTAAGAGACAGTTTAGGCACTCGATCACAACAAAAAAAACAAATGGAAAGTGGGTCTCATATGCACTGCATATGCATAATTGAGTGATTAAATTGCATTGAATGTGAAGTGTGAAATGTGTAATGATGTGAATTATGTGTTACGTGATTGGGCGAGCCATCGATGATGGTTACTCATTGAGTTCACAAAACTCACCAAAATTTTGCAAATATTTTTCAAGATTGGAAGAATACCCCGTTAGGTAAACGGGAGTATACATACTGCATACAAAGGAAAGATAGAAGTCGGGATCAGTTCATGTCTACATCTTTATTTTCATTAAATTTTGTACGAAAGGATGTATTCTGAGATTTCTGTATCATGTTCATTGATCAAACTTATTTTTTAATAACTTTCCAAAAATGGAAAGGGTTGTAAATGAAACCGACTTCTGAGTGCAATTATGATATATATGCGATCGAAAAAGTTATGATTGAAACGGACCCGAATTGATTATTGATTTTTTGCAAAAGTGTGCATTGTTTCAAAAAGGAAAAAAACACTTTATAATGGGATTTGACTGATTGAGTGTTCTAGTACGCCACCCTCGTGGGGCACGGACTCGGATATTACCCAACGATGTCGGGATTGGGTCTTATGGGAGTGGGGTGCTACATTAATAACTATCCCTTATCCAATGAGGATACAGGGCTCATTTTACATAGGGAGCCTTAGGCTGTTAATCACTGCTTGAACTCGAGACTCTTTTCACTCGTTAAGCTTTAAGCTTTGATCGGTGGCTACTCTGGTCACAACTGCCATTATCAGATTATGCATTCATGTATGGAATGCATGTACTACAATTACTCACGTTATAAAGCAATTAGGTTTTCACATTCACATTCAAGTAGCACTTCAATATCTCAATCCTCATTGGCATTCATTGGACATTCTGTCTGGAATCCACAACTAAACACATTCAATTATCATTCAAAACATAAATTAAGCAAACAAGTAATTAAGTGAGACCATCTAGGTTGCTCACAAGTTGCTCCCGAAGCAATTGCCTCGAAGTCTCCAAAAGGCAAAGTCTCAACAACTTTTAGAGGATGGTGCTCAATTCGTTCCTCTATATTATGCAAAACATACACATATCACAATCTGCACAATTATAAGTGTTTAATAATGCACATGTATGAAATGAATTATGTACAATGAATGTTCATGATAATCCCAGATATTTATCCATCAATTTCATCACAAAAATCAATCTCATGTCAAAACTCATCTAAGTATAATTTATACTTAGGTTTATGCCTTACTAAAACCATTAAAATCTCTATTCCTTTCTCATTAGCTTACTTTCAGATTTTTCCAAGACACTCTTTCGGGTCTACAGTTCACGTTAAATCAGAGAGCGAAACTGATATAATTTGGTCATACCCTCTTTTAGAAAAGTGTTCCTCTATGTCTTATGTTTCCATTGACATCAAAATCACTCAATTTGGTTTAGAAATTTGAAAGATATTCCTCAAACATTTTCAAACTGCTCTTATCCAAAACAGTATACTATACACAACTTCCTTCAAAAAATTAAAATTCTTAGAGATTGAATCACAATTCAACTTCTTCAGATAATTTGTAAGCCTATATCTCTAGTTTATTCCAAATTAAAAATCATCTCATTTAGAATCCTATAGATCCAGGTATAACCGAAATAGCCGAACATGTTCAGTGAAATCACACCAGTTCATAATATTCCAACAGATTTCCTCACTTTCTTTCAACCAAAATTTCCCAAATAAATTCGTAATGCTACCAATTTTCATAGAGAAATAGAAATATATGATAGAAATCTATTGGTCTAAGAATCACTGCATTTGGAGGTCGGATGACAAAGCTATGGCTGAAAGGATCAAGCAAGGTTCTGTCCTCAATCATATCAAACCTATTTCGGGCCAACTAGCATAACTTCTGCTATAGGTATCGGATCGAGATCATTATTAAATGGTTATGAAGTTGAATTCAAGATCTACAACTTTTATAAAGACTTTGAAGACAAATTTTATCATCTAAGGGGACAAAATTGGATTAGATGATACAAAAAGAACAGTGACCAAAAGAAGTTTCATTCAACATAAGACGAAGCAGAAAGTCAAACTAAGAAAAAGCAAATGGTCAACTTAAGACAAAGTAGAAGTCAACCTAACTTTCGACTCCGATGTCCAAAAATTTTATATTATATTCTGTTGGAAATCTAGAAAGATAAGTTACAACTTTCCAGAAGACAGCTTTGTCTAATTTAGCCTAGATTAAACCAGATTTTTCCCTGAAGTCAGAACACAAAATTTACCCCTAAGGAAGACTTGAAATTTTGTACTGTGCAAATTTGGAAAATCCTGAGTATAACCATTTTGCTACTAATTTGACTTCATTCAACTCTCAAACCTCAACTCAATAGGGTTTTCAAATAGAAAAATCCCACAATGTCCAATCACTAAAATTGGTTCTAGAATACTTAAACCCATGTATTTCCTAACTCCATGGTCTAAAACTATTCCAAAAGATTTAGATGATCTGACCTTGATTCTTCACCAAATGAAAAGATATTTGGCTCAATTTGAAGCTCTTACTCTCCCTCTTTCTTTTTTTCTGCTTGACCCACTTCAAATTCTCTCTCAAGACCAAGAAGTGTTGAAACCCTAGCTCAACTCTTTTCTTTTCTCTTAGCCACCAAAATTCTCTTCTTTTTCTTTCTTAACTTCTCTTTCTCTCTCTCAATTCATGTTTCCCCCTTCTTAAAAAGCAAGACTACATTTCTTTCTTCCGTTTCTACCCTTAATGAGTCCAAAAGTCCCTTTTTAACTCTCAGATAACTGTAACTTATTTCTAACAATTTACCAAAGCCTCTCAACTAAGTTAGTGACACTTGTCACTTTCCTAATATCTAAGCTCTAACCAAGTTCCTTTTGAACTAATTTCTTCAACTCTGATCTTTACAATCCAATTCTCTCCAATAATCTTTTGATTCCTTTTTCCTATTTTCCCTAAAATTCATAACTTCTAAAATTATTCTTAAATTCACCAAAATTCAAAAATTACAACAATTCCACTAATCAATAAAATTTCCAATATAAATAAAATTCAAAGTTCTCTAAATTCCCAAAAATCTCAATTTAATCCAATTATACCTGGAATCATTCATGAATGCATGTACAATTATTTTCATGTGCAAAACTTTCACTATTCACATGTATTTATATGCCATATTATGCATGAGCATGAAAAATGCATTTCTAAGCTCTCATTAATTACTCATATTTACTATGTTAACCTCCCACAGGTGATGGGATGTTACAACTCTCCCCTCCTTAAAAGAAATTTTGTCCTTGAAATTCTTACCTGTTTGTTCGAAAAGGTAGGGATATTGTCTCCTCATATGCTCCTCTATCTCCCATGTTGCTTCCTCAGTTGAATGGTTCCTCCATAGGACTTTCACCAATGGAATGACTCTATTCCTCAACTGCTTGATCTGCGATCCCACAATCTTGATCGACTCCTCAATATAGCTTAAGTTATTAGCAACATCAATCTCCTGAGTCGATATCACATATGTCAGATCCGATCGGTATCTTTGAAGCATACTCACATGAAACACATTATGCAATTGAGACATCCCATTCGGTAAAGCCAACTTATAGGCCAAAGGTCCTATTCTCTCAATGATCTCAAAAGGACCAATGTACCTAGGGCTCAATTTGCCCTTTTTACCGAATCTCAAAACTCCCTTCCACAGTGACACTCTCAGGATCACTCTGTCCCCCACACTGTACTCCATATCTCATCAGTGTTGATCCATATAGCTCTTCTGTCTATCCTGAGTTGCTTTGATTCAACTTCGGATCAACTTCACCTTATATACTATATCTTATATCAACTCTGGGCCTTCAACCATTCTCAAGCCCTCTTCATCCCAATATATAGGCGACTGACATTTCCTACCATACAATGCCTCATACAGTGCCATTCCGATACTACTGTGATAATGGTTATTGTAGGCAAACTCTATGAATGCCATATATTGATCCCAAGCTCCTCTAAACTCCAATACATAAGCTCTGAGCATATCCTCAACAGTCTTGATTGTCCTCTCACTCTATCCATTTGTCTAAGGATGAAATACTATACTGAAGTTTAACCTAGTACCTATAGCATATTGCAAGCTCTTCCAAAACCTCGAAGTAAATTTAGGATCCCTGTTCGATACTATGGACACTAGAATCCCATACAGTCTCACCACCTCATTCACATATCTCTAGGCCAACTGATTAAGTGAGTTATTTTCTCTTACTAGTAAGAAGTGGGTCGACTTAGTCAACCAGTCTACTATGACCCATATAGCATCATTCTACCTCGAAGTCTTAGGCAGTCCCATGATGAAGTCCATAATAATCTATTCCCATTTTCACTCTAAAATGGGCAACGAATGGAGCTTCCCTATCGAAGCTTGATGCTCAGCTTTAACTTATTGGCAAGTCATACACTTAAATACATACTCCGCCACTTGCTTCTTCATTCCAGGCCACCAAAAATGCTACTTCAATGTGTTATACATCCTGGTAGTACCAGGATGCATAAAATAGGTGGCCATATGAGCTTTCTTAAGTATCTCCTTCGTTAGATAATCCACATTAGGCACATACAGCTTCTGTCTCAACTATAATGTCTCATCCCTCAACTCAAACTCAAAATTTGAATTCATCTTTATTTTCTTTATAAGCTTCACCATATCAGGATCTTCACTTTGTACTCTTCTGATCCTACTATGTAATATCGGCCTAAGTTTCAAAGTAGCAATCAAGGCCCTATCCTGCTCCAAATTCAACTGCACATTCAGAGCTCTCAAGTGAATTAAACTAGGTAACCTGGATAATTGAATCTGAGCTGCACTGATGTAAGAGCTCCTGCTCAAAGCATCTACCACCACATTAGCTTTCCCCGGGTGGTACTCAATAGTGCAATCCTAGTCTTTCAGTAGCTCAATCCATCTTCTCTGTCTCAAGTTTAACTCCCTCTAACTCAGTAAATATCTCAAACTCTTATATTCTGTGTATATCTGGAATGTCTCTCCATACAAATAATGTCTCCAAATCTTTAGAGAAAAGACTTGGAGCAAAGACAACTGCAGCTAGCTCTAAATTATGTACTCATGAGACCTTAATTGTCTCGATGCATAGGCAATCACCTTGCCATGCTGCATCAACACACATCCCAATCCATGATACGAAACATCACTATACACCACACCCTCCAGTCCCCGATGTAATAGTCAACACCAGTGTAGTAGTCAACCGATGTTTCAGCTCCTCAAAGCTCTTCTGACACTCCTCATTCCTTCTGAACACTACATTTTTCCTTAGAAGTTTTGTCAAAGGGGCCAAGATCAAAGAAAACCCCTCAACAAACCTCAGATAATACCCAGCCAAACCTAGGAAGCTTCAGATCTCTGACACATTTCTCAGAACTCTCCAATTCATCACTGCCTCAATCTTCTTCGGATCTACCTGTATGCTATTCCCAGTCACTATATGTCCCAAAACACAACCTGATTTAGCCAAAATTCACACTTACTAAATTTAGTATACAGCTGCTTCTCTCTCATTGCCGGTAAAATAACTCTTAAATGCTCAGTATGCTCCTTTTTGCTCTTTGAATACACCAAGATATCATCAATAAACACAATCACAAATTGATCCAGGTAGGGATGAAACACCTTATTCATCAGGGCCATAAAAGCTTCTGAGGCATTAGTCAACCCAAACTGCATCACTAGGGACTCATAGTGCCCATACCTGTTCCTAAACGCACTCTTAGGTACATCAATCTCTACTATCTTCAACTGATAATATCCTGATCTCAGATCCAGCTTAGTAAATACCTGAGCTCCCTGCAACTGATCAAACAAATCATCAATTCTAGGAAATGGATACTTGTTTTTCACTCCGATTCAACTGCCTATAATCGATTCATAACCTCAAAGTCCCATATTTCTTCTTCACAAATAGCACTGAAGCTCCCCAAGGTGAAACACTAGGTTTAATAAAGCCCTTTTCCTATAACTCCTGAAGCTAAGCCTTTAATTCCTTCAATTTCACAGGTGCCATCCTATATGGAGGAATGGATATAGGAGCAACACCTGGAACTAGATCAATTGTAAACTCTGTTTCCTGATCTGGTGGTAAACTAGGTAGCTCATTGAGAAATACATCCAAGAATTTCCTTACCACGAGAATGTCCTGTACACTTTGCTAAGCTCTAGTATCAATGATGTGGGCTAGATAAGCCTCACATCCTCCCTACATCAATCTAAATGCACTCATGAAGGATATCATCTTGGCGGGCACTGCTTGACTAACTCCTCTGAATACTGCCCTCAGCTGACCGAGAGATTCTAATACTATCTCCTTGGTGTAGTAGTTCATGATAGCCCTATGAGCAGTGAGCCAATCCATACCTAAGATAAGATCTATCTCTCTCAAATGTAGTATAATCAAGTCTACCTCCAACTCTGCTTGATCAATCCTAATCAAGCACCCCTTGCAGACCTCTCATATGACAGTAGTACTAACTAGAGGTGTATTCACCTCTAGCCCATACTGTAGCAACTCTCTATCACAATGCAGTCTACATGCCAAATGCAGTGCGATAAAGGAGTGTGTGGATCCTGGATCTAGCAGTGCAAATGCCTCAAAGTCATAAATGAGAAACACAACTGCAATCACATCTAATGAGTCTTAGCCTCCTACCTGGTCATAGTATAGACCCTAGCCTGAAACTGCGATCATTTTCCCTACCCCGCAGTCCTCATGGAAGAACTCCTAACTCTCCCTCTGCCTCTACCTTGACCTCTCTGTCCAGATCTACCACCTCTGCTCTACTGGATTGTAGTAATAATCCCAGATCACCCATTGACAACAGAATGAGCTCCCAAAGTAGTAGTGCAATCTCTGATCTGGTGGTCCATGGAGCTGCATTTGAGGCAAGCTCCAGTAAGTCTCCAACACTCACCACCATGCTTCCTCTCACAGTGCTCACATACTGGAAACTGACTCTGTACTGCACCCTTTCCATTGCCAGTCTGTGATGATCTATCCCTCTAGCTAGATCCGGATTGCCTGGATCCACCTGGTGTTCTGAAGGCCCTGTTCTAGTGCTTATTGAATCTTCTGCCAAAACTACCCCAAATCTCACTAGACCTCTTCATACTGGATCCTTGCCTAGTCTTTGGTTGTCTCTCTCTCAGTAGCTGTTCAATTCTAATTGAAGCAGCTCTCAACTCAATGAAAGTATCGAAATCAGAAAGTGCCAACCTTATTCTGATCTCCATATTGAGTCCATTCTCAAACCTCCTACACTTGTCTTCTTCAGTAGGGATCAGAGCAGTAGCATAACCCATCAACTCATTAAGCTGGACCTCATATTTAGCCACTAACATCCTACCCTACTTCAATTCCAAGAACTCCTGCATCTTCATGTCTAAATAGATCTTGGGCATATAATTATCTCTGAAGACCCTCAGAAAGTCTTCCCACTTCAATTTACAAGGCTTAGTGGTATTTCCTGGGAAAATCTTCCACCACTAGTAAACTGGGCCCTACAGTAAGGAAACTGCATAATCAAACCTCTCATCTGGCTTGCAGTCCATCTGATCAAATACCCTTTCTATTCTCTCTAACCATCCCTCGGCCTCAGCGGGATTTGTGCTACTATAGAAGTCCACAGCTCCCTGGTTCCGCAGCCTATCATACCTCCTCTCCCTTCTCTTAGGAACTCTAGGAGGCATCTCCTCTAATCAAGGTACCGAGGACTCCCTACTAGCTTGAATCGATCCTTAGTCAGCTAGTTGATCAATCTGATCATTTAGAGCAAATGACCTATAACAAATAATAATTTCAATCATCATCCATATTTCTCATGATATTTCATGCTTAATATTCCAATATGTCCCAACAGATTTCAAACCATGCTTTGATACCACCCAAATGTAGTGCCCCTTACCATAGGGTACACATTGAGATGCCTAGAGGTCATTCTGGCACATCACCTACAATAAGGGCGAGCTATGTTCAATCACTACATTCACTTCACATGGCATCATATCAATATTCACTTATAAAACATCAATAGAAAAAACACAATATTTTAAAACCAACTTTTTCTTCGTTTCACTTCACAAATCCAAAAGTCTACATTGTATCTTTCAACACTTATTATATGTACATCATCAAAACCTAGTATAAAAGTACTACTTGACAGAGGAAAATATACAAAGTCTATCTAATCGGTCCAAAACTCCTAGCTAACCGACCTTTGAGCCATGAATTTTCTTGCTAAATCACAATCTATATGGCTGGTAGAGCATTTCAGTAGCTAAAGTCATCTCTCGGTCCTGAAAAGACAATGTTGCAATTTTGGTGAGTTTTGCAAACTCATAGAGGTAACCATCATTGATGGTTCACTCAATTCATGCAACGCATCATTTCACATAACATATACTAACATACTGCACTTTACATAAGTCTCACATTTTCACTTAAGCATAGGAAAATTTGGCATTTCATTCTAGCAAACATACTTAACAATATGCATATGAAATGCTCATGAGACACTTTCCAATTATTACGTTGTTGTGACTGAGTGCCTGAACTGCCCCTATCTATTTTGGATACCAGGCTCATTAATAACTGTCCCTTATCCAATGAGGATATAGGGCTCATTTTACATAGTGAGCCTTAGGCTCTTAATCACTGTTTGAGCTCGAGGTTCTTTTCACTCATTGAGCTTTAAGCTCTGATCGGTGACTACTCTGTTCACAACTGCCATTATTTGATTATGCATTTATTTATGGAATGCATGTACTACAATTACTCACATTATAAAGCAATTAGGTTTTCACATTCACATTCAAGTAGCACTTCAATATCTAAATCCACATTCTCATTCACATTGGAAGATATGCCTCAAACATTTTCAGACTGCTCTTATCCAAAATAGTATAGTGTACACAACTTCCTTCTAGAAATTAAACATTCTAGAGACTGAATCACAATTCGACTTCTATAGATAATTTGTAAGCCTATATCTCTACTTTCCTAAAAATAAAAAATCATCTCATTTAGAATCCTATAGATCTAGGTATAACCAAAATAGCCGAACATGTTCAGTGAAATCACACTAGTTCATAATATTCCAACAGATTTCCTCAGTTTCTTTCAACCAAACTTTTCCAAATAAATTCTTAATGCTACCATTTTTCATAGAGAAATAGAAATATGTGTTAGGAATCTATTAGTCTAAGAATCAATGCATTTATAAGTCGAATGACAAAGTTATGGCTAAAAGGATCAAGCAACGTTCTGTCCTTAATCATATCAAACCTATTTTGGGCCAACTAGCATAACTTTCAATATAGGTATCGAATCTAGTCATTATAGGATGATTTTGAAGAGGACTTCAAGATCTACAACTTTTGTGAAGACCTTGAAGACAAATTTTATCATATAAGGGATGAAAATTGGACCAAACGATACGAAAAGAATAGTGACCAGAAGAAGTTTCAATCAACATAGGACGAAGTAGAAAGTCAACCTAAAAACAAGCAGATGGTCAACTTAAGATGAAGTAGAAGTCAACTTAAGATGAAGCAGATAGTCAACTTAAGATGAAGCAAAAGTCAACCTAAGACGAAGCAGAAATCAACTTAAGACGAAGCAAAAGTGAACCTAAAATGAAGAAAAAGCAAACTTAAGACGAAGTAGATGGTCAACTTAAGACGAAGCAGAAGTCAACCTAAAAAGAAGCAGATGGCCAATTTAAGACGAAGCAGAAGTTAACCTAAGACGAAGCAGATTACAATCCTGAGCATCTCAACTCATAAAGACCATAACTTTCGACTCCGATGTCCACAATTTTCATATTATATACCATTGGAAAGCTAGAAAGATAAGTTGCAACTTTCCAGAAGACAACTTTGTCTAATTTAGCCTAGATTAAACCAGATTTTTCCCTAAAGTCAGAACACGAAATTTACCCCTAAGGAAGACTTGAAATTTTACACTGTGCAAATTTGGAAAATCCTGAGTATAACCATTCAGCTACCAATTTGAATTTATTCAACTCTCAAACCTCAACTCAAAGGGTTTTTAAATAGAAAAATCCCATAACGGCCAATCACTAAAATTGGTTCTAGAGTACTTAAACCCACGTATTTCCTAACTCCATGGTCTAAAACTCTTCCTAAAATTCCAAAAGATTCAAATGATCTTATCTTAATTCTTCATCAAATGAAGAGATCTTTGGCTCAATTTGAAGCTCTTCTCTCCCTCTTCCTTTTCTACCCACTTTAAAATCTCTCTCAAGACCAAGAAGTGCTAAAACTCTAGCTCAACTCTTTTCTTTTCTCTCAACCACCAAAATTCTCTTCTTTTTCTTTCTTACGTTCTCTTTATCTCTCTCAATTCATGTTTCCCCCTTCTTAAAAAGCAAGATTATATTTCTTTCTTTCATTTCTATCCTTAATGAGTCCAAAAGCCCCTTTTTAACTCTCAAATAAATATAACTTGTTTCTAACAATTTACCAAAGCTTCATAACTAAGTTAGTGACACTTGTCACTTTCCTAATGTCTAAGCTCTAACCAAGTTCCTTTTGAACTAATTTCTTCAACTCTCATATTTACAATCCAATTATCTCCATTATTTTTTTGATTCCTTTTCCTATTTTCCCTAAAATTCATAATTTCTGAAATTATTCCTAAATTCACCAAAATTAAAAAATTATAACAATTCCACTAATCAATAAAATTTCCAATATAAATAAAATTCAAAGTTCTCAAAATTCCCAAAAATCTCAACTCAATCCAGCTATACCCGAAATAATTCATGAATGCATGTACAATTATTTTCATGTGCAAAACTTTCACTATTCACGTGTATTTGTATGTCATATTATGCATGAGCATGAAAAATGCATTTCTAAGCTCTCATTAATCACTCATATTTGCTATTCTAGCCTCCCACAGGTGATGGGATGTTACAAATACTACCCACCTTTAATTTATTTCTTACCAATACATTCTTGAACTTATCTCTTCTAGTAAGGTTACATATTTAACAGAGCATCCTTATCTTTGAAATGATTAGCTTATAACTATGCACTTGTTTGATGGTTCAACACTCTAAACTATATATCATAGTCGACCTAATCATTTAATGATAAAATTTATCTTTGAGTTTGAGTAGTATCTTCTTGTCACATAAAACTCTTGATGCACTTCTCCATTTAAGCCACCCTGATTGGATACGGTAGATTATATCTTCATCAATCCATTTACGCCACTCTTAAACACTCTTTCTGTGGTATAACTTCTAAATTAATCTTTACCTTCTCACCAAAAGCCACCCTCTAGCTAGTAAAATTACACTTTAAGTACTCAGTGTTAGTTTTACTCAATTTAAACCCCTCCTTCTCTAATGTATCCATCCAACAATCTAGTTTGACATTGACACCCTTTTTTGTCTCATCCACTAAGACAATATCATCAGCAAACAACATACACTAAGGAACATCGTCTTGAATATTCTTAATGAGCTCATCCATCACTATTGTAAATAAAAAAGAGCTCAATGAGGATCTTTAGTATGGCTTAACATTAATAAAAATAAATTTATGTATCTCTTTATATCATCATTAGTTTAGTCTTTACTCCTTTATACAAATCTTTAATCACTAGTATATTGGTCATAGGAACTCCCCTAACCTCTAAACACCTCCACATGATTTCCATAGGTACCTTTTCTTATGCCATCTCTAAATTAATAAAAACCATATGTAGATTATTTTGTCTTTGCCTGTAACATTTCATTAACCTTGTAAGAAACTGTAAAACTTCTATCGTGGACCTTTTTGGCATGAAGCCAAATTGGTTCTCTAAGATAGTAGCATCCTTTCTCACTCTCTTCTAAATTAACTTATCCCAAAACTTCATGTTGTAACTAAGTAATTTGATGCCTCTATAGTTGTTATCATTTTAGATGTCCCCTTTGTTCTTATATAAAGGAATTAACATAGTAAGTCTCCACTCATTTGAAATTTTAACAGACATAAGGATTATATAAAAAAGCTTGGCTAGCCAAGTAAGACTCTCTACACCTCTATAAGTATCTCATTAGGCCCTACTACCATTTCACTCTTAATATCCCTTAAATATCTTTTAATTTCTTTTGTTGTAATCTTACTACAATGAGATAAGTTACGAAGGCTTTCAGATATGCTAAGATCCCTAAAAAGATGTCCTCTATTGCTTCATTGAAAAAGCTATATAACTACCTTTGCCATCTCTATTTATTTTTATTTTTATCTATGAGCACCCGTCCTACTTCTTCTCTTATACAATGAAGATGATTTTAGTCTCTTATTTTATGTTCCTTAGCTTTTCCCAACTTAAAATGTCCTTTTCTCCATATATAGTCTCCAATCTTAGATAGAATTTCTTGTAAGCTTTGCTTTTAGCTACTGAAATTGCCTTCTTCGCCTTTCTCTTTGCTAGTTTGTGCCTTTCTCTATTAGTTACTCTCTTTGCCTCTATGGTGCTATCCAATGGAGCTTCATAGGCACCCTTACGAATCTTAACCTTGTCTTATACATCTTCATTTCACCATCAATACTCTATCTTATTAAACCCTAAGCCCTTTAAAAATCCCTAAGATCTCTTTTTTTATATTCCTTAAAAGAATACTTACTCTCTCCCATATCTAGTTATCATCTCCTTTTAATTTTCATTCATCTCCATATATTACTACATCCTTAAGTTGATTCATCGCGTCACCTTTCAGAATCCACCATCTGACTCTGGTAAATCTTTTAAGACTGATTTTTTCCTCCATCCCTTAATTATAAGATCCAAAACTAACAATCTATACTGAGTTAACAAGCAAGCATTTGGTATCACCTTACAATCCTTACACCTTCGTTAATCATTCTATCTTACTAGGAAGTAGACAATTTGAGTTTTCATGATTCTACTACTAAAAGTTACCAAGTACTTTATGTTTTCATAAAAAAGAATTGGCTATTATTAACTCAAATGTTACTGCAAGGTCCAACAAAGTAGTCACACTATTATTCCTATCCCCGTATGCAAAACCCCCATAAGTCCATGAATACTCGTCCAAGGTTATCCCTATATGTTCATTAATGTCTCCTCCTGGAACAACTTTCTTACTAAGGGGATTTGCTAAAATACCTCATCTAGCTCTTTCCAAAATTGACACTTAAGGTGTTCGTCCAAACTTACTTGTGGTGCATAAGCACGCACCATATTGAGAATAAAAACTTTCACCATAATCTTTACAAACATAATTCTATCATTATTATTTTTTACCCCTATAACATGATTTATAAGTTCCTTAACAACTAAGATACTTATCCCATTCTGTCATCTCAAACACTCTAAATACCAAAGTTTGAATCCATTAATCTCTCCCTTTTTAACTTTCGACCATTATGTTTCCTAGATACACACTATATGAATCTTATGTTTGTCTAAAATCTCCACTAATTTCAAAGACTTCCCTTTAAGGGTTCTTATATTCCAAGAACCTATCTGTAATATGTCATCATCTTCTTTTCTCCTAGACCCAAAACTCACTAAAGAACTAGCCCTTATTATATCATTAGTAATCAAAACCACCACTCCTATTCTAATGTTTGAAATTAGTAAATTTATCTAAGAAGATAATCTAATAGCAGTAAGCACTAAGGAATAATAACTAAAAAAATACCTATCATTTAGTCACGATACCAATAGCGAGGAAGAGTAGTGGACCTTAGAACGTCTAAGATCTAAGGATAGTAGAACCTAATAGTTATTGCATAGAAGAGACAATATCGAAGATACAATAAGGAAGGTACAACTTAATCAGATATTCTACCACATGTCGATAAGTAGAAAGATGGAAGAAGAGACAAGTGGCTCTTGAAACCTATGCTAAGGTTTCTGATGGCTAGCCTTTGGGAGGGAGCTAGTCAACAAGTGGAACTCTAAATGGTGCAGGCAATAAAGCTACACACTCACTTAGATGAAGCTAAAGGTGGGCACTCAAAAATTGTGCTCATTTGGGCAGAACAAAACTAGTCTTAAATAAGCACAGACTTTTTAATACAATGTAAGTTTAGGGGAAACTGCATTTTATTTGCATGATTTGTAATGTATAGTGTTAGGGTTACATATACAAGCTTATCAACATTAATTAGGAAGTGTAATCCCCATAATAAAGGGATTATTATCCCTTTGATAACAATATAATCTGTCTATAATCACTTTATAATCTATAACATATCGTAAATGACAGTAATGAAGTTTGTAAAAAATATTCGAGTTAAGAATAAAGCCTCTACTGGAATGTTTTAAAATGTTAGAACTTAAAATTTTTAAACTAAAAGGGTTGGCTATCTCAATATTCTATCTCACATGGTCAATCAGAAATGTAGTATTTATAAATTTGGATAGTGTTGTCGGTATAGGTAATATATTATGATCTATTATAAGTTTTTCCATGTCCTCTCTTGAGGTCAGTACCTAATTCCTTGAGTGAACTTTTCATTTTGTCAACTAATTGAAACATGGTCAATATTCAATCATTCAATTGCAAATTGTTTATTTGAAATTTGACTAATAATTGCATTAACGATAGCAAAAACTACCTCAACATTACAATGAGTCTAACTTAAATAAATTACAAATGAAAGCTAGATCTAAAGATATGAAAAATTACATAAGCAAATAAAAGATAACAAAAAAAATTACAAATTCCATCTAGTCTTTATTCTTGGGATATATTAGATTATGCTAACATAAGGGCTCAGATCCCATTGACAATATTGTCAACTAAGATATATTTGTTTTCTTCCTCATTCCTGTAGATCCTCTTGTTTCTTTCCTTCCACATATAAGATATCGTGGTTGTAAAAGCAATTTTATGTATAGGGGAATCTTACGATCTCAAATTAGCAATACAAATGATCCAGTTAAGAGAAGATGACCCATCATAATTAACAAAAAAAATTAGATAACAAAAGCAAAACTCGACTCCATACTGCTTTAGAGAAACTACATTGAAAGAATAAGTGTTCTCTCTCTTCTTCTAACTTTTTACACAAAACACAAATAGGATTGTAAGATCTAAATGATATGTCTTTAATATAAATCCTGTTTTTTATAACCACCCAAGTGAAGATAAAGGCCTTATGATTTAGATAACATTTCTAAAGCAAGTTAAACCATGGGACATAACTTTCACCTTCTTGTAAAGCCTTATAATAAGACTCATTAGTGAATTTACCTGAGGCATCTAGGACCAAGTGTTAGTGTCTTTATTTTCTATCTTTTTATGTGTTAATTTTATTTATTCTTTAGGTTTGAAGTTATACATAATGGGAATTAATCTTGTTTTATGTGTGAAGGTGTATTTTGGAATTAAATAGAAAGAACCATGACAATTTTAGGATAAAAAGAGTTGAACTAGACGTTGAACCTAATTAGACATGATCTCATGCAACAATCAGGAGCTTGAAATGCAACAAGATGGAAGTAGTAAACAAATGAAGCAAATGAAGTAGCAAAATGGTTTAAAAGGGCGTGAACAATCTTACAAGGAAGCGAAGATTAAATTGTTAAATCAGTTAATAGGCTTGCAAGGAAGCAAGACGTTGGAGTCCAACGACATGAAACGTAGCACTTGGGACCAAAACTACATCTTAAATTGTCGTATCAAATGGCAGAAGTGGGAGGCAGAAAAATATAAAGTAAAACAGCCAAAACGTTGACGTTGGGGAAAGCAAGAAGGATGGTGAGTAAGTGGCTTGCGTGGACAACAAAAAGGTTGAACTTTTTTAACTGGAAAAATAAATAAGGAGGTGGCTAGGGCATTGAAAAAGAAGAAAAAGGGCTGAGGGCTTTAAAAAGAGGTGAGGTGTGGACAAAAACAGGGGACTTTTGAATTTGAAAGAAAATCACACAACAGTATAGAGGAATAGGTAGCTGCTGCTGGGAGAGGAGGTGTTGGCACAGTGTGTGAGGTCAGTAAAAATAAAAAGAAAGAAGGCTGCCGTAGATAGCAAATAGAGAAGGATGTCTGCGAAAGTCTCAACACCAGTGACAGTCAAAATAGTTAGCAAAATCATGATGTTGGGTAACTAAATTTATTATTTCTTGGTTTATGGAATCCTAGTTATTGAACTTTGCATGTTGTGAGACTTTTGTTTTTTATTTCAATCGATTTATTAGTCAAGTATTAATTATTTTTTTGGGTCATTATTTGATTGTTTAATTTGATAGCTAGGTGCGCAACTAGTTTATGATTTTATTCAATCAATTGCTAGATTAAACAGGTTGACGTTCAATTTTTTTAATCAAAAGTAGCGACTAGGATTTTTGTCTACTACGTTAGGGACATGATTCTAGGAAAAATAATTGTCTAGGCTAAATATACATCGTATGTTTGTTGTCTAGTTCGTCGATTTTCTTGATTCATAAAGCTATTAATTAATTAAATATGAGATCGTATCCAAGTTGTTAATTAATACGGGTTAATTCAAATACATGCTTTGGTTAACTAAACATAAGAGAAAATGGGTTGAAGCTAAGGTTACTCATATTCATAATGCTAAAGTGGTTGTTGATTTTGTTAAATCTCATGTTTTTTTCAGGTTTGGAGTACCTAAAGCAATAATCAGTGACCGCGGGACTCATTTTTGTAATCAAATTGTTGAGGTTTTACTGAAGAAATATGGTGTTACACATCAAACTTCTACAGCATACCATCCCCAAACAAGTGGACAAGCTGAAGTTTCTAATAGGGAAATCAAATCAATTTTGGAGAAAGTGGTTAATCCTAACAGGAAGGATTGGAGTTTGCATTTAGACGACGCACTACAGGCATACAGGACAACATATAAAACTCCTATTGGTATGTCACCATATAGGTTAGTATTTAGGAAACCTTGTCACTTACCTATAGAATTGGAACATAAGGCTTACTAGGCTGTTAAACAATGCAATTTGGATTTAACTGAGATTGGAATTAATCGAAAATTACAATTGTAAGAGTTGGAAGAGATATGTAACGAAGCTTATGAGAGTGCAAAAATCTATAAAGAAAAGACTAAAGCCTTTCATGACAAAACCTTAATCAGAAAAGAATTTTCCATAGGTCAAAAGGTCCTTCTGTATCAGTCTAAACTAAAGCTCTTTCCTTGTTAATTACGATCTCGTTGGATAGGTCCATTTATTATTACTAATGTTTTCTCACATGGTGCAGTTGAAATTTAGAGTTTAAACACTTTTAAAGTGTTTAAAGTTAATGGACACCGATTGAAACCGTATTATGAGAATTTACAGGTTAAAACTGCAGAAGAAATTGAACTGGTTGAGCCAGTTTACTCTGAGTAAGTTAATGATTTTTTGTCTCACTAATATGACGTTAAAGAAGCGCTCTAGAGAGACACCTCAAGATTTATTTTAATTTAAGTTTTTTCCATTTTTCCATTTTATTTATCTTAGTTTTTTTAAAAACAAGTTACTTTGTTTTGGCCCCATTTTGTGAAGATTCATTAAACAAGTTGTCCATTAATATATTAATTGTCCATTACATGTGGCGTTGTTTTTGTTTCTAAATGTCATGCAAATCTTCATAAAATGCAACACTTGTTCTTAGGCATTACTTTCGTTTTTAATTTTTCTTTTCATTTAAAAAAAATTAAAAAATATAAATTTTAACTTCCTATTTTTTCTTTTTGATTTATTTTTACTTTTCAAAAAAAGTAGCATCATCTAAAGTCTCTGGGACTCTCTCAAGTTACTATTCAATGAAGTGACAAATAAATATTTTGCCACCATTACTCACTCTTCTTAAAACTCCTACCCTCCACTCCTCTGCATGCTTTGATGTGCCAATTTAGGTTGGGGGTTTTTGGTCCCAGTATACTCTTCATACGTTAACCCTATTTGATTGCATCTTGACCAAAGCATTTATGTGTCAGCTGCTTGTCTCCATCAGGTGCAGCATTGTGTTTATCTTTTAGCCAAGCATCATCTTGTGCGGTGCAACTATAAGGCTGGGTGAGGAGAGCTACGTGCGTGACGAGGAGAGGAGAGAACAAGATATTTAAGCCTACAGTGGTGTGGTCCAACAATGGAGACAGTAGGTGTAGTAGAAGCTGTGTTTCACATTCATGGATCACATTTGGGGATTCTGCAATTCCATTGTAAACACGTTGTCCGCACAAGAGAAGCATGGCAGAAATTCCAGAAATTTTGTGGCATTTTCTTTTGTAGTAACACACCCACCAAGTGTTTGATAAATTGTCACAGCACAAACCACACCCTCTATAGTCTGTCCATTACTCACCAACAATAGTCCAGCTTCATGCCACTTAGAAGATCAAGTCGACTCAATACCCTAAGGCTCTCCAAACATTTGTCGCAACATTGTTCTTCAGCTAGTCCTATCAATGTTGATGATAGTCCAACATCACCATCTTCTGTAGATTCTCCACCTTTATCAACAGATATACAGCCACCTACAATTCCAGGAGACTTCGACTACAACACAAATGTAAGATAGCAACAAGCAAACATATTGAAGAAAGAACAGACTGTCGACGTAGATAGTGGTGAAATTCTTCCTACAACACATAGCCGTAGCAGAAAAGGTAAAAATGTTGTTTTCAAAAGTAGGCTAAAATTGACAATTGATGCTTTTAATTCGCTTCATCAAAAAAGTGACAAGGATCGATTTGAAATTGTCTACGATAGGCCTATAAATCCCTGTAAGTTTATACATGATGAAACAATGGAAACTTTGAATATTCGTTCAGAAATTAAAAATTATGTGGACAAAATGGGTTGGATGCATTACACTAATGTTCAATATCCTGCATATGTGGAATTGACTTGGGAGTTTTATGCCACTTTTCATTTCAAATTAGATGATCCAAATTTCAACTTGTTTGCACCTGGTATGATCGAGTGTAGGCTTATGAATCAATGGCATTCATTTTCAGTTGCTTAATTTTATGCAACAACGAAATTTATGTCAAAATTTGTGGCTAAAAGTGATGCAATTTTAAAGGGTTGTTGTGATTATGTACCAGAATTTGATCCATATACACTGTGGTCAGAATAGTCTGTTAATTCTGATAAGTATAACCTTTGCAATTCAAAAATTTCTTTTCTTCGTAAACTAGCTTTGACATACATGCATCATTTTCTAGTTTACAATTTCTTTGGTCGTAGACAAACTTATAGTATCTTATCAAAAGCTGAATTTTTCTTTCTATGTTGCATGGAAAATGATGTCCCAATTAATTTAGGTTTTTGGATACTCACTCCAATGCATTCCATATTGAAAAATCAAAATCCAGCTTTAATCTGAGGTTCATATATCACTCAACTTGCTATTAATATTGGAGTTTTAGATGTTGATAACAATAACCTCACAGTTGCTTGTTAGATGGAACCATTGGATTGTGAGTGTTTGTACAGGATGGGACTTGTAGTTACTGATGAAGTTGATGGATACACATTTGCCCCATCTGGACCGACTGTACAACTTGCTCCTCGTCTGCATAGGCGAAGAAGAAGAAATGCATTTACAAACATTTCCACGAGCACATCACAACAATCAACTCATACCACAACCTATCCTTCTGAAAGTGACCCGACTATTTTAGCACTCCTACAGTGCATGGAGCATATATTAGATAGATTGGAGTACAATTAGCTTGCTTTCTTCGAACAACAAAAATTTCAACCTCCTTTTCCACCAACACCCTAACGCATTCACAGACAAAGCTTCTTTAACCTTTATTTTCTAGTGTTTTTCTTTTTGCGAGTACATTGAGGACAATATAGATTAAGTGGGGGGCGGGGGGTGGGGACATTGAATGTTTGTGTGACTATGTGTTTTAA
>JANIJH010000001.1:25861256-25871949 GCA_024520975.1 Erythroxylum areolatum
GTTTTAGGGATTTTGCGTAAAGGAAGAGAATAATTGGGGAAAACGAAAAAGACTAGCTAATTATGATAATGGGTTGGGTTATTATCTAGGGTCGATATAAGTTTCACCCAGGCCTACTGCGACGTTTTATTAGATAAAATGTCGCAGTTTCTATTCCGTGACGTTTTATTAATAAAATGTCGCAAAAAATATTACAAATTTTTGACGTTTTATAAAATGTCGTGAAAAGTTTGAACTTTTTGTGACGTTTTTTAAACATCGCAAAAAGTCTTCACAATCTGTGTCGTTTTATTAATAAAATGTCGCGGATTGTGTTATTTTCTTGTAGTGAACCCCTAGGCATCTATAATGGAGGAATTATAGTCTCCTTAATGATACCCACAAATATTAATATGCACATATTTGTTAGTTTCACAATTAATAATATAAGATATACATATTCAAGAGTCAATTGAATCGAAAATTTTAAACACATAATATTTCTTAAGAAAAAGGGATTATTTTCCCCCTAACATTTTGAAAAATGTCTATTGTTATATATGGTACCAATTCACCCCTTAATATTTATATAATGGAATAATTTGCCTCTAAATTGTTACTTTGTTAGGTTTTCATTAATTTGTTGGACGTAGCAACCTTGTTTTGAGGGGACACGTGGCTTGACAAATAAGTCAACATGCTATCTGAAAGCTAGCGTGTCATTTATTATTTAATTTATTTTTTAAAAATTTTCTTTTTAAAATTGAAATTGTATTTTGATTAAACAAAAAAAAAAAACCCAATATCTCAAATTGTTTCTTTCTTAACCACTCTTTGCTTTGATTGAACCCCAAATTAACCCCTAATATCTGTGAATACTCGTTCTTCCCCATCATCTCAATTTGTTAATTAATTGACCTACAAAATATTCTCCATCTTTAAACCATAAAACGCATTGAAACCTATTCTTGTGTACTTTGTTTAGAGGTATTGAAGCCGGGTAATCACACATTTGGCTACTCTAGTCTTTTTCTTGTTCTTGTACACTCTATTCAGGTTTGTGATGCTTCAATGTTATTTCCCCTTTATTTATTTTGTCCTCATTAAACTTCTTGTCTAATCTCTTTCTAACGTGGGTAAATATGCTTTGCGTGTGTATTAGTGAGCGTGCCTCCCCAATCTTGCGTATTACATTTAACGAATTTTGCTTTAACTAACAACAAATATTTGTACATACGTTAACGCTTTATTGATTGATGGTTATGTTTCCTGCGACACATTGATGGTTATGTTTCCTGTAACACATTGATGGTTATTTCTTGCTAATAATTGATCGTTATTTCTATGTTTTTTATTGATGGTTACGTTTCTTGGAATAATTTGAGATTGTTGATGATTGTTTTTGCCGTGACATCAAAGTTCCTTAATGTGTATCAGAAGAGACATGGTTCTTAGGAAAGCAACTTTGGCATGTCCACTTGCACGTAAGATAAGGCGGTCGGGCAAGCCAGGATTATTCCTCGGTGGAAGAGGCTTGTAGTACTCAGCTCTATGAACATGCTCAAATGCTTTTGAACTAGGAAAAGAAGATACCTAACCCCCGCCACCATTTTGAGCTAAGAACCCAAACTTAGATCTTTACCTTAACAATCTCTTTACCACCAAAATCAATTCGCTACCTTCATAAAATTTCTCAAAACCTAAAACCATATCGAATGTTGTCACTTGTATTTCTAACCAACAATTATGAAGAAGCTAACTTCACAAAGAAAAACAAATCCCCTCTGGTGGTTCGCCGCAGCCATCTGCACCGTCATATCCTTGGCCGTGATCCTTGCCGGCATCATCGTCTTCGTTGGATACTTAATCATCCATCCCAGAGTGCCAGTGATCAGCGTGGTCGATGCCCACTTGGACCAGTTCCAATACGACATAGCCGGAATACTTGTAACTCAAGTAAACATCGTTGTGAGGTCAAGGAACGATAACACGAAAGCTCATGCAAGCTTCTCAGATTTGAAGCTTACCCTTATCTTCGAAGGCATGGAAATAGCTGAACTGGTTGCAGAATCCTACGACGTGAAGAAGAATGACTCGTTGGATTTTAACTATGTGGCGACTTCAACGCCTGTGCCACTCAATCCAGAGCAAATGGAAGATGTTGGCATATACTTGAACCAGGATCGAGTTAAGTTTGAACTGAAAGGGCATGTGAGAGCTCGTTGGAGAGTAGGACTTCTTGGGTCAGTTAAGTTCTGGTGTCATTTGAATTGTCAGCTCCTTTTTCGTAGATCAGATGGAAGCTATATACCCTCTCGTTGCACTTCCAAAGCTAAATAACGATCTCTTAAGTCTTTCTATTTTTTGATAAAAATATAGTTTTACCTCGTTGCCGGCAACATTTGATCTGGTACTCTTTTCCCTGCTCTTTCAGTTTCTTTTCTTCTTTTTGTATAAGAGCACGTTCAGTATTAGTCCCTAGTCACCCAATAATAAGATGTTCACTCATTCCTTATTTTCTAACGTTAATTATATGCAATAACTTGGATGGTATTAGACATATTACGTAAGAATATATTAATTTTCATTTATTTAAAATTTAGTTATTCTGCGTATGTTATTTAAAACTTTTAATGTAAGAAGTTAAATATGTAAATAAAGTAATATATGTTGAAAGTTGGACTAAATTAACCTTGTATAAAGATTCTATGGTTAATCAAATACTATTATAGAATAATGTAAACAAATTATAAAAAGAATTAAGAGAAAAAGGGTATAAGGGAACCTGAACCATTAAAAAAAAAAAGAAGACATTACGAGAAAACGGGTATAAGGTACCATGAACCATGTATAAACTGTTCGCAAGCATATGCAAGACCCATGCAACAAAACAGTAGAAAAAAGAAAAGAAACCAAACTTACCTTTGGCTTTCTATGTACGTTTCTTCCTTATACTGATAGATCTTTTTGCAACTTTGGCCGCTTTTCCTTTTTCTTATGTGCTTCATGTTCAGGAATCAGGATATAGATACCCAATGACCACGCCTTTGACGCTAAGCTTTCTCATCAAATTAAACCAAATAAAGTTCACACTCTTGGATTTATCTTTAATTTTTATTCTTAAATTTTGCAAAAAAATTTCATATTGTTAAATAGATAGGTATTATTTAGTTATTTATATTCAATAACAATACAATATGATTTATGGGAAAGAGTACATTTAACATTAGAATGAAGGTTGGCCATAGAGAGGGCTAAAGAAAGATGAACCAAAACATTTGACAAATAGTCATGCATATGACAAGATCTCCTTACTCACTTTCATCTCGAATAATGTAAACACAGTCAACCACACTTTTGGTTCTAATACCACATAGGATAGTTGCTTTGGAATTTGTATGATAATGGTTTGGTCATGAGCTCTATCTATGACCATCTACAGAGCATTTGAAGTGACATTTGGGAAATTAAGATATACAACTTGATTATGTAAGTGATGGATCCTTTGATGATGCAAACTAGCCATAATCATTGTAGAATCTTGTTACCAAATGCATTAATTGGTACTTTGTTGATAACTCTTAACAATAAAAGTGTCATCTTACCACTGCTCCTGATTTCAATATCAGGTTGAATGATCCTATCATGTTTTTGAAGAATGTTTGTTGAGCACAAAACTTACCTAAAGAAGTTAAGGCAAGCTGATAGATTTCTCCAAGAGATATTTCTCTCATATCTCGTCAAAGGACTGTAATGGCCCTTCTGAGTTCAGGTGGTACTTCATCGAGAAGAGATGAGATAAATGTATAACAGTGATTGACGTCATTAAATCCATTAAGGAGATAATATCGTTGAAAATGTTTCTATAGGTCATGTTTGATGATTCTCTTGTACTCCCAGACCTATGAATATCACAAGGCCTTGATCAATCTTTTTTTTTTATCTTATAAAGCAATATAGCATTATGCTCTCAATCAAGAGGAGTCATATTAGGATGACCTAAATAGAATTTTTGGTATGAACTTCCATTATGAATTTTATCAGCTTAGTCCACACATAGCTAGTGAGCTATTACATTTTCTTGATGAAAATCTCAATATAAAATAGTTTCAACAATTCCTCATAATTATTACTCAAAAGTCCTTCCCACAGATCACCAAAACTCCTCCAACTACATTAGATGGCATTGCTCGAACTTTGAAAAGACTGTTGCTTCTATGAGAAATAGGACTTGTGTATTGATCTTTAGTAAAGGGAATTTATCATCTTGAAGGAATGTATTTAGAGGTTTATAATTAATCACCAGCCTCTTCTTTCCTCACTTTTGCTCAGCTCTTTTATTGAAATAGAAAACCTGATAAGCCCAGTATAATTTTATGGGCTCTATCAATCATTATTGGAGTAAGATGGCATGCTCCTCTTATGCAATGCCCAATATCAATAGACTGTTATGTCATTTGGACTTAAGATTGCTCTATCACTATTCTAACAGGTCATGACAAAAATTTTTGAGCAAATTCTATCCATCACCTTGATCTATATTGATGACATTCTTTTGTACTTCAAGACCTATGAAAATCACAAGGCCCTGCTTCAATATTTTTTGGATCTTACAAAGAAATATGGAATTATGCTCTCAGCTAAGAAGAGTCATATTAGGATGGCCCAAATAGAATTTTTGGTTATGAACTTACATAATGGACTTTATCAACTTGATCCAAACATAACTAGTGAGCTATTACATTTTCCATATGAAAATCTCAATATGAAAAAGATTCAACGATTCCTTTGAATTGTTAATTATATTAGAGATTTCATCCCTTATGTGGCTTATCACACAACTCCCTCATCCAAATTGCTGAGAAAGAATCCACCAAATTAGATTAAATAACAAACCAAAGTTGTCCATGAATTTAAACATGCATATTAGAATTCATCTGCTTTAAAGATTCCTAGCAAAGGTCAACGCATTTTACAGTGCTAGTGACCATTATTAGGGTGCCATATTAATTGAAGAGACTGATGGGAAGAGACATTATTGTGGCCATGCTACAGGTTAGTTTAAAGAATTAAAAAAAACACTTCTATGTTATCTACAAAGAGAACTTAGCGGTAAAAAAGGCATTGAAAAATTCAGTTTTCACCACAACCCTTATCAATTGTTGATTGAAATGGACAACACATCTTTTCCCAAGACTCTTGATCCTAATAAGAAAACACTACCTAATAGCCAATTACTTCGATAGCAAGAATGGTTTTCTCTCTATAAATTCACCATTTGTTCTATCAAAAGGTCACCACAACACTCTTGTGGACTTCCTTTCTTAGCCTAAAAAACTAATCAACTTACTCTTTCCTCTTTTTAAAAAAATCAATTCCTCTTATCCTCCCTATTATAGAATTCCCTCAACATACTAGGATTAAAAAATCCCTCCCTCCAATCATCAAAACTTCTATAACTACGTTAGATGGCATTGTTGTTCTCCTTAGCAAAGACCTATTTTATTATATCCATCTTATTCTCACAATCTAAACATTCAATCACACCTCCCATCACTTTGATATAGCCACACATTACCAAATCCTTTACCACCTTCATGATTCCCTTTTAGAGCCCACAATATGGCATTTATGGGCTTTATCTGCCCAATATGCATGCCTCATTTCCCTTTCTTCTTTACATGTGTATAAACATCTTACCAATCCAACTAATGCCTATAGACATTTCTTGAGTAGTTTCAATCTCTACCAAAATTTTCAGCTTGCACATATCCTCAATAGATATCAGCTATGGGATATTCCTTTAACAAATCAAAAAGCTCCCATAGTTTTATCATCCATTAACCATATAGCTTGACTGTGACCAGATATATATGCTCCTTTAATCATTTCCAAATTTGGCACAGTTCCACTGATTCGCCAAAGCAATAGAAAGATCTACTACAAGATCTCTACTTTTTTTGGATTATCTCAACCATTTTCCTAAATCAACTAGGCTAACTACTTGTACTTCTCTAGGTTTGTATCTCGGTGATTTTACTCTTCCAAAACCCATTTCCCCTTGATTTTATATGATTTAATATTATGTTTAGTGAACTACCATATCCTCCTAATTTGGAGACCACGAAGAATTTTGACATTAGGGAAAGCTCTACAATTCCATAACCCAATACCAACACTAAGTCTAAACTTCCTGAATATTTCCAAAATGCACAGGATCCATAGCCTCCTATTTGGATTGACACAGAAATAAACCGTTTTAGCTAATCAATGGACAAAATGGATGAAGAACTGCTGGATTCAAATAATGAAAGTGGTGGACCACAATCTCTCTCTGCATCTCCTTGATAAACAATTTCCTTCTTATCCCTTTAGGAATATTACTAGAACCCAATGTTTCCCAATAATTATTATTTTTACTATTTACTTTTGTATTCTAGTATGTATTATTGTACTATAGGAATCTTTTCCCTAAATTTATTTGACTTCATTCTCTTTGCTTCACTAATAATGTCAAGGATTCACTTTAGTTGTAATAAATAAAAAAAGTAGAAAAATTAATTAAAAAATATGTGTTTCCTATCATGTGGCTTGTTTATAAGTTTTCTCTCTCTCCTGAAAGCTTGATTCTTGAATAATGTAGTAACAATCGTAAAGAAAGATAGGTATGCTCTACAGTTCCCTCTTTATAAGGATCCTGTTTATCAAAACATCTTTGACTATAGATCTTTTTTGAGATCTAAGTTATACGTAGAAAGATTGGTAAGTTTAGATTTCTAAAATGTAGGCCTTAAGAGCTAACACCTAAAAGCGAAGAGGGGCTTATGTCTTGGCTAGCATATCAAAGATCTAATCAATCTTTGTTTATATTTGATCTCTTATGGAATTTGTTTTATAAATCACTTGGTTGGTATATAGGTTAGAAACCTATGATGTAGCTCCATTGAGGCTTATCGGTAAAATATTCCTTAATCCTAATAGTTATAGCAAGAAGAGCCTTCTTGATTCATGTGGTCTAACAACATTACGTACCTTTGTGAAGTTATCTCTCTGTGACCTTTGATTATATATCTTGCCTATGACTAGATATATATGCATCATTAATCATTTCCAACTTTAGAGCACTTCCACGGACTAGCCAAAGCAATAGAAAGATCTATTATGAAACCTCTAAAATTTTATGGATCATTTCAAGCCATGTATCTTGGTGAAGTTATCTCCATATGCACTCTGACCAAAGGTAGTCCGTGTTGTATTAGAGCTATGAGTTTTATTGCCTATGTTTACATTATTCTGGATGAAAATGAGTAAGGAGATCTTGTCATTTTCTATGAATGACCATTTGTTTAATGATCTTATTCATCTTTCTTTATTCCTCTCTATTACCAACCTTCTTCTAATGTTAAATATACTCTTTACCATAAAATTTAAAATCTTGTAGAAATTATACATCTTCTTAAGGAAAGTCATATCCATGATAGTTCTTTTCCTTTACACAGTCTCTACAGTATATATTCCCATAATTATTCATAGACCAGAAGTATTAAACCCATTCTAAATTGTCCAAAGGTTAAAGACATCATCCAAAGTTATAGTTTAGAGCAAAGTGGTTTAAAAGATACTACAACAGAATAGTATGTTCAAATGGAAATTCCAAAGGAACTTATCTCTCTTTTCCAAGAGCAATTTCATACCCATCTTCTTGTTGGAGCAATTCATTTAGTTCTCACTTTTAGTTCAGTAGTGGTGTGTAAAGAATACTTATGATGAGTATGGAACACTTTCTGTTGGTTAGCGATCCATTCAGTTGGCATCAACTTCTCGAGTTCCATTAGTGGAAATTGCTTTGGAAAGAATACTAGCCTGGATCATCTAGCAATTCCCAACAAGAATCAATTAGTTATTCCTTCCATTCCTGTTGTTACTACTCTATCCCTGATTCCTTGTAAAACGATGAGTCCACATGAGGATGAATTTCTTCCTCTAGAGAGACATGTAGATGATCATTATAAGGTTATTTCAAACCTTTACATTCTTGCTACAAGAAGCACTTCTTAAGTTAATCTTCTTTCAAACCATATTGGCGAAGTATTCAACTAGCAAATTGATAATGTTATGTCTCATAATAAAATCCTTTGGAGAATCGATTTTAAGCTTGATGGTCTTAAGAATATATCCAAGCTACTCAAAAAGGGGTGAAACTGTGCCTTCTTATGTTCAAAAGCAATATACATCTGTGAAGGATCAAATGGCTCAACTTGATGCTGATCTTAGAAGTTCACAAAAAAGAATAAGAACTTCAAAACGTGAAAAACATACTCCACATAATGGAGGCAAACATGTAGATAGAACAATCTAAGACTAGTTATCAAGCCCATCCCACAACTTTCTAGTTATATAACCCATCTATTCATCCCCAACCTATCCTAAAGATGTTGACTATGAAAAGTTGTTTAAGATGAATTATCCTTTAATTAGGCAACATATTCATCCTATCACCAAACCTAAACCCACCAAATCTATGAAGCCTAAACTTTAAAAGATTCATAAACCATCACCTTTATATACCAAACTTGCTAACCCATTGACAAAACCTTTGAAAAATAAAAATTCACCTTCTTCACCACCTAAAACCTAACCTTCTCCATCCATTGGAAAAGATAAAACTCCTCCACAAGAGTTCATTATAACTCTTAAACCAAATCCTATCTTAGAAAAATATGAAACACACATGTCTAAAGATTCTAGAATCTCTAAATAGTCTTTAGATATCTTTGACCAATTTGCTCAAATTATGATGACAATGCTTAAAACATTTCAACCAATTGAGGTTGAACTAGATATCAGTGAAGTTGAATCTATAGGGTTAAAGTATTTAGACCCTCACCACTACTAACACAAGTACCACCAACCAGACCTACTTCAGGGCCTTGGTTTACTTTTGATGATCTTCCAACCAAAAAGCAGAGAGATTGTCTCCATGAATTTAGAGCGTGGATTGACTTACATATGACTCAACTAAATAATCCTTTAAGGGATATTTTGTCTTAGTTCACCTCTCATTTCACCAGTACTTTAAGAGAATAATGGAAAAGTTTAGATGAATATTGAAGAATCTAGTATATTCAAGTAACATTAGTATGAATTCTTCTTGGAATCATTCATAAAAAATTTATTGGAAACACAAGTACCACCAACCATACCAATTTCAGAGCCTTAGTTTACTTTTGATGACCTTCCAATCAAAAAGTAGAGAGATTGTCTCCATGAATTTAGAGCATGGATTGACTTACATATGACTCAACCAAATAATCCTTTAAGGGATATTTTGTCTTAGTTCACCTATCATTTCACTAATACTTTAAGAGAATAATGAAAAAGTTTAGATGAATACTGAAGAATCTAGTATATTGAAGTAACATTAGCAGGAATTCTTCTTGGAATCATTCATAAAAAATTTATTGGAAACACAAGTACCACCAACCAGACCTACTTCAGAGCCTTAGTTTACTTTTGATGATCTTCCAATCAAAAAGTAAAGAGATTGTCTCCATGAATTTAGAGCATGGATTGACTTACATATGACTCAACCAAATAATCCTCTAAGGGATATTTTGTCTTAGTGCACCTCTCGTTTCACCAGTACCTCAAGAGAATAATGGAAAAGTTTAGATGAATATTGAAGAATCTAGTATATTGAAGTAACATTAGTAGGAATTCTTCTTGGAATCATTCATAAAAAAATTATTGGAAACACAAGTACCACCAACCAGACCTACTTCGGAGCCTTAGTTTACTTTTGATGATCTTCCAATCAAAAAGTAAAGAGACTATCTCCATGAATTTAGAGCATGGATTGACTAACATATGACTCAACCAAATAATCCTTTAAGGGATATTTTGTCTTAGTTCACCTTTCATTTCACTAGTACTTTAAGAGAATAGTGGAAAAGTTTAGATGAATACTGAAGAATCTAGTATATTTAAGTAACATTAGCAGGAATTCTTCTTGGAATCATTCATAAAAAATTTATTGGAAACACAAGTACCACCAACCAGATCTACTTCAGGGTTTTGGTTTACTTTTGATGATCATCCAATCAAAAAGTAGAGAGATTGTCTCCATAAATTTAGAGCATGGATTGACTTGCATATGGCTCAACCAAATAATACTTTAAGGGATATTTTGTCTTAGTTCACCTCTCTTTTCACTAGTACTTTAAGAGAATAGTGGAAAAGTTTAGATGAATACTGAAGAATCAAGTATATTTAAGTAACATTAGCAGGATTTCTTCTTGGAATCATTCATAAAAAATTTATTGGAACTTTTAGCTCATTGATAAACAAATCAAGTAGGAGTATTTTGAAATAAAGTGTTGTTCACTTGATAGATGTGAACTCCAAAAACATTTTCAACGAATGATGGAAAGATATTATCTCCTTAATGGATTTAATGATATTAATCTCCATTATACATTTATCTTATCTCTTCCTGATTAATTATAACCTGAACTCTAAAGGTGTTAGACCCCAAAATTTTTCTAATTGATGTTATTAAGCATGAACTGTGTTAATTATGTGTTTATGCCTTAGTTTGATTAAATTGGGAGTATTAGTGGTGGATTGAAGTGTATTTAAGTTTAATGTGGTTTAAATAGGATTATAGGGTAGAAATGTTTGAGGGCATTTTAGGAAGACCACTTAGGTGGGAGAG
>JANIJH010000001.1:25887174-25901554 GCA_024520975.1 Erythroxylum areolatum
ATTTCTACTCCAATTGTCTCCCAATTTTCAATGACATAAGTCATTAAATCCCAAAGTCATTTATAAAAATTTCCATTACCATTCGACTCTTATTTCTACTACTGTTCATCAATTGTTCTGTCACTTGACATTTTTCTAGTCCAAAATACCCTTAAATTCTAGAAAATTCCCAAATTTTCACCAAAAATTCTAATTCACTACTTATACATTACCACTTAATTTTTAAGATACAATTCCATAATTCGCATCATATTCACATTAAAACAATCATATATACCCGAAAATGTCAAATGAATGCATGAATATTTTATTTTAATTTGTGTAATAGTCAATTTCACATATGTGTATGCTAACATTATGCATGAGCATGAAATGTATTTTTTCTCAATCTCTCTTGATCTCACATGTACCAAATTTTAGGGTTCTAACCCTTAGTATGGGAACATGATACATGTGGTGTTGTTAGACCATATGAATCAAGAAAACTCTAATTGCTATAACTCCTACACTTGTGGGATACTTCACTGGCAAGCCTCAATTGAGTTGCATCATGGGTTTCTAGCATATATACCAACCAAGTGATTTACAAAATAGATTCCATAATAGATTAAAGATAAACAAAGATTGACTATAATTCAGATCTCATATATGATAGCCAAGATATAAACCCTTCTTCTATTTTGGGCATCAATTCTCAAGGCCTGCCTTTTAAAAATCTAAATTGACCAATCATTCTCCATATAACTTGGACCTCAAATAGGATATACAGTTAAAGACATTCCTCATGAACATAGAAGTGTAGAGCATACTTGTCTTTCTTTATGACTATGGCTACATTATTCAAGAATCAAGCTTTCAGTAGAGAAAAAAAACTTAGAAAGAAGCCATAAGATAAATACACATATTTTTATTAATTTTTCTACTTTTTTTCTTATTGATTATAATGAAAGAGAAGCCTTGCTTTTATAAGTGAGGAAAGGACAATGAATACAAATAAATTTAGTGTAAAGATTCTCATAGTATAATAACACATACTAGAATATAAAAACAAAAAGTAAAAATAAGAATTATTCAAAAACATTAGGTCCTAATAATATTCCTAAAAGATAAGAAGGAATCTATTTAGCAAGGAGGTGCATAGTGAGATCATGGCCACCACGGTCATCATCTGAATTTGATATGTCTTCATCCATTTTGTCTATTGCTTGGATAAAACAGTTTATTTCTACATCAGTCCAAATTGGAGGCCATAGATATTAGGCATCTTAGAAATATTCAGGAAGTTTGGGCTTAATGTTGGTGTTGGGTTGTGGAATTATAGAACTTTCCCCAATGTCAACATTCTTCCTCGTCTTAAAACTAGGAGGACATTGTAATCTACCAAGCAAAATGTTAAATCCTATACAAGCAAATTGGTCAATAGAAGACTGATATCTAGTAATAAGGGAGATGGGTTTTGGAAGAGCAAAAGCACCCAAATATGGACCTAGAGAAGTACAAGTACATGGCCTAGTTGATTTGGTAAAATGGTTGAGATGATCCAAAAAATAGTATTGATCTTGCATTAGATCTTTCTACTAATTTGTCCAATCAATGGAAGTACACCAGAGCTAGAAATGATTAATGGTGTATATATATTTGGTCATAACCAAGTTATATGGTCGATGTATGATAAAAATAGAATGAGCTTTTTGATCTATGAAAGGAATATCCTATAGTTAATATCTATTAAGGAAATATACAAGTTGAATGCACCATTTAAGCAGAGGTTAAAACCACTCAAAAAATGTTCATAAGAGAGGGAAATGAGGCATGCATATTAGGCAGATAAAGTCCATAAGTGCCACCTTGTTGGCTTCAAAAGGGAATCATAAAGGTGATAAAGGATTTGATAAGGTGTAGCTGTATCAAAGTGATGGATGTGTGGTTGAACATTCAAAGTTGCGAGAACAAGATGGATGTAATAAAACAAGCTTTTCTTTAGAGAACATTAATGTCATCTAATGTCCTTGGAGGAGTTTTGGTGATCAGAGGGAAGGATTTTGAATCATGGCATATTGAGGGAATTATGATAGGAAGGATGAGAGGGGTTGATTTTTTGAGAAGGGGAGAGAGTAACTGGATTTATTTTCTAGGCTGAAAAAGGAAGTCTAAAAGAATATTGTGGTGACCTTTGATATAAAGAATAGTGAATTTATAATGAGAAAATCATTCTTGTCATCGCAGTAATTGGCTATCAAGTAGTGTCTTCTTGTACGGCTAAATAATCTTGGAAAAGATGTGTTGTCCATTTCAGTCAGAAAATGGTAAAGGTTAAGGTGAAAACTAAATTTTTCAATGTCCTTTTTTACTACCAAAATCTCTTTGTAGATAGCATGATAATACTTTTCTGATCTTTGAATTGGCCACTAGCATGGCCACAATAATTTCTTTTTCTCTAAATCTTTTCAATCAATATGGGACCCCAATAATGGTTACCAGCATCTATTTGTAAAATGTGTTGGCCATTGTTAGGAACTTTAAATTAGTTGGACTCTGACATACTTTTTTTGAATATTGGAAAACTTTGGTTTGTTCTTTACTCCAAGGTGGTAGATTCTTTCTCGACAATTTGGATAAGGGAGTTATGTAGTCATCCACATGAGGGATGAATCTCTAATATAATGAAAAATTCTGAGCAATTGTTGAATCTATTTCGTATTGAGATTTTCATTAGGAAAATGTAATAACTCACTAGCTATGTGTGGAACAAGCTGATAAAATCCATTATGGAAGTTCATACCTAAAACTTATAATTAGGTAGTCTCAATATGACTCTTCTTGGTTGAAAGCATAATTTCATATTGCATTGTGAGATCAAAAAAGGATTGAAGCAAGGCCTTGTGATCTTCATAGGTCTTGGAGCATAAGAGAATTGTCATCAATATAGATCAAGGTGTTGGATAGAATAATCCCATAAATTTTTGTCATAACCCTTTAAAATAGTGATGGAACAAGTTTCATACCAAATGGCATAATAATTAGGATATTTGGGCCAAGTAGGTGACTTCCAAAAAATTTGGTCCAATTTGTACAATCAGGGAAGCAGTAGATTCTTATTTTTCTTTTAGTGATAAGCCCAATTTTAAATGAGTTTTTGTAAGAATTAGTGAAATATTCATCATGTGAAATTCATGCTTCAAAAGGTAAGATGATGTGCTTTATAATACTTTAGCATGATCCAGTATCTATATATTCAATAGCCTTGATTGGCTTATCATATTTGTCCTATTACAATAACTGGATATGGATATAAGGATGAGAAACATTGATTGGTTTGAATCTACCTTCAAACATTTTTGTTGTAGCATATATAAGTAACTATCGTTAGTATCACCATCTATTAGGTCATCAGAGGATTTAGATCCATCACAAGAGTTGATTGGAATAACAACCTTTGTTTCCTCATCTTCATTGAATTGTTCTTAAAGAAGTCTTCAATGTTTCCATTGTTTTGGATAGACATTATAGCCTCAATGGATTCCAATACTTTCATATCCACTTTAGTTCTATTACCACATTGGCAAGCATAATGTTTTGGTTTGCTACAAATAAAACATCAATCTGTATTTTTGCATGAGGAGTTCTTTATTTCAAAAATCAGACAAATCGGCATCGTTTTCTTCTTATGAATGGCTTATAATTTTCTCATTAGAAATGTGAGATTTGTGAGATTTCTTATAGGTGAACTTCCTATGATGATACTTCTTTTTAGTATAACATTCACAGTATTTTTTCTCCTTACATTTGATCTTCAGATAAGGCTTTTTATAAGCATTTTTCAGCAAAGGATCGCCTTTCATCACAAAGCTTATATAAAAAACCTAAGGCAAGCTGATAAATTTCTCCGAGAGATATTTCTCTTATATCTCATTGAAGGCTATAATGGTCCTTTATAGTTCATATTGTAAATCTTTGGGAAGAGATGAGGTAAACTTATAACAGAGATTGACGTCTTTAAATCCATTAAGGAGATAATTATATATACTAATTAATATTATGTGATATTAATGTATAGATAATAACTGTAACTACTATAATGATTTATGAATGTATAGATAATAGATAAATTTTCTCATATCTTACTTATGTAATATATTAGTCTATTTAATCATAATTATATATAAATTCATTATTATATAAATTTTATATATTCTATATAATTTTGTAGCCAAATGATAATGGACCATCATTTCGCAACGGTTTTCTGAATCATCGCCAAATGCTAAATTTCTTTCGAATTAATAAAAAATAACATTGATTTGTTTGACAGCAAACAATGTCATTTTGTACTGGGTTATTAACACCAAAGCAAAGCTCTCTACGTTTTTGTGTTAGCTGACATATTTTCTTTTGGTTCACTATCAATGAAGCATCGTCTCCTCTATTATGGTTGTCACTGTCAAAGAAGTGTTGTCTTTTGTGTTGGTACTATTAGACTTTTCTATTTTCAAGAACCCTCTTTGTTTTGTGTTCTATTTTTCTACTACATTTTGGAGTTTATATGGGTTTGTGGGATGAGTTTTTGTTTTTGTTTATATTTAGAAGATGGTGAATTGTGTTTTTGTGTTGGCTGTGTATGGGTTGACTTTTTTTCCACCTCCGTGATTCTTTGAGGAAAGCTTGATAACTATTTTATGAATGGTTTGTTAGAATATTTAACTTCTACAATGGATGACCTTTTTTTGTTACTAGGATTTATATGGTAAAATTTCATTCAACTTTGGATCAATTCATTTCTCCCTTAAGAATTTATGGGATTTGATTACCAAAAGAATTTAATTAAACATAATGAATGTAATACTAAATTGACTATTCAAAATAAAAATTTTAACATTAATTCATCATGAAATGTCGACGTGGCAACTAGTTTCCAATGGCAAAAATAAGCTCCCCTGGGAGTAATAGGGCAAAACTCTTCCTAATAAAGAACAAATTGATATAGAACAAATCTCAGCATCAAACACTAATCACCCATTGCCTTCTATAGTCGATCTTTTTCTTCAAGGTTTTTAGTATCATCTTAATTAGGTCTCTTCCTTAATTATCTATATCTCATTTTCTGTTAGGAAGCTATTAGATAAATGTTCCCTGAAATCTTCAAGAGAAAATAGATGAAAATCAAGACGGTGGTAATGTTTTGATGGTCGGTACAAGATTAGAGAAATCGATTGTTTTGGAACAATCGTCAATTCCAATTGCAGTGTCTGTTCAATTAGGTATGCATGTGTTCAAATTTGGGTTTGTTACACCGTTTGACTTAATTACCAATTTAAGTTTTATACTAATTGTTTCTTTGGTGAAGCATATAATACTGGTAGTTCATCCAATTCAGCGATCCATAGTGTGCCTAGAGATTTCTTTACTATATCTTTTGCAAGTTTAGTTAAAGCCAATCGACTAGTGAGAACTACAACATACTAGTTATTGCATATCCTACTTAAGGAAGAAGAAAATAATTGATGGGAGACAAAGGAACAACTATTTTGACTTCAGTGACTTGGAAAAAGTTTAGACAGGCCTTCTTTAATAATTACTTTCTAGCAAGTACGAGACAAAATTATATAATCATTTTTTATTAACTGGAGTAGGGTAACAAGATAATGGGGGAGTACGAGCACGAGTTGACATACTTCTGAGGCTTATGCTAGTAGCTTTCAGGGAGGATGAGGATGTTAAAGAGGGAGAGGCATTTAGGGACTGAACTTCAGACTAAACTATGGGTTGATATCCTTCATACTAACTGATTTTGCTAAAATGAGAGGAAGGTTTAACTTTATAAAAGGCATTGTAGGTGTAAACGCTGAGGGGGAGATGCAAGAGAGAAAGAGGGGAGCCAATTTTAATAGCAAGTAACTCATAAGAAAAAGGACCATTATGGCTTATCCAAATAAGAAGAAACACGTGACATAGCCCATAAGGGATGCATAAACTAGTGGAATTTAAGTACCTTTTAGGGCTTCGACTACAACTATTAAGGTTTGGGTCATAAATTGGAGTTTGATTGTGTGGAGATAGGAGAAATAGGACTACGACATGCACTGAGTACAGGCTACCCTATAGACTACTCCTATACCGCTTCCGATGATTGTACATCATATTGTTGGACTAGTCATCAATTATAGAGGAGGATAAAGACCAAAATTTTAGGACAAGGTGTTTGCCTTCACAAGAAGGAGGCGTAACCTGAAAATACCATAGCTTTAAGTACTTATTTCATTAGTACCAGCATACTGCTTATTTGAATTTTAGTTCATCTTTTGTAAGCCTTATTATGCATGTGATGTATGAATTTGAGAGTATAAAAGTTTATGTAATTTTATGTGATTTGATGATGAGCACAGATAGTCAAGACCTATTAGCTATTGTCAAAATGGTGTAGGTACCATTTTCTTGGTTTGGATTAATTTATGGTTGAGATAAATTAATTGGCGTTAAAATGGGTTAAGTGTCTTTCCCATGGCTAGAGAGAATTAGTTGATGCCTACTCTGGACATGTACAGGATTGTATGTTTATAATTGGTACACTAATTTGCATTTAGTATGATATCATTAAAACGTTGAATTGAGATGTTTTCTTTTCTTGATATATATTGCAGAGAGGCTGATAGTATTGCTAAGGTACAATGTTATAGTTTTTCATACATAGATGTTGAAGTTTTTTTTTTATTTTGTTGTTTTCTTTGAGCTTTTTCTTATTTGATGATATATTATTTAATTTTGTTTATTTTAGGATAAGAATCAACAATGGCAGAGTTTAAGGGCATAAAAAAAATTAAGATCCACATTATTTAGATGGATTCTAATATTTTAAAAATAAATAATTTCATTTTTTGGTAGACTTTTAAAAATTATTATCTTGTATTTTTATTATCTTGTCTCCTTCCTTAGATTTGAGTTGAGAAGTTAATTCAATTTTTATTCATATTTTATAAATTATTGATAATAAATAATTAGTTTTAGTTTAGTGGTAAATATTAAATATTAAAATTTTACTTTCGAGAGATGGTATGTCAAGAATTCAAATATATATTTGAGTTCATGATGTGATGACTTTTTTTTAAAAATGACAAATAAGAAAAACAAATTTACCAAAAGAAGAAAAAAGTGATAGTGAACAATGTTATCACTACTTCAAAAGGTTTCAAGGAACTCATCTAACCATGCAACATGAGCCCGCAAATTGAAATATCTACATAACATAAGGAAATTTTGTCATGTATAAAATATATAATTTTTTCCCAATGGATCGAAAGTTCTTAAACCAGTATGTAATGAAAGAAAAAATAGTGATGCAAGCGAGTACTAAATAGAAACAACCAACGAAACCAATATTGATCCCTCTATATTTCGATTAAACAGACCTAAAGAAAAGTAAACTGAAATTTGAACAAGAAATATCTTATCATAAACTAGATGTTCAACTTTATTATTCGTTCTTGCATTTAATTTGTCTAACCACTTAATCTAATCATAAATAAAAAAGACATGTTAAGCATTGGTAGGTACAGTACAATAAACAAGACTTTTGGCTACATTTTCCTTTTGCTACGATTTGAAATTTGTAGCTAAAAGCTATTTTTTGGCTACAAAATTTCAAAATCATAGCCTATTGAAGGGATATCTCCAAAAAAAAATATTGTAGGTTTTCTTTAACTATTAGCTACATTTAGAATAGGCTACGTTTTATATTTGTAGCTAATAACTTTATTTGAGGTTTATCAATTATGAAAAAAAATATTCGTGGTAAAATGTTTTTAGCTATGAAATTGTTTTCATAGCTAATAACCTTTGATGATGTTTCTCAACTGTAAACTTAGTTTTGTAGCAAAAGGTTTTTCAGTTACAAATTTTTTTTATCTAAAACAAAATATGTTCCAAATTCTATCGCTATCATCTATATTTTGAAACTACGAAATAAATTTCTTCGGCAAAAATTTTTAGCTACAAAATTCTTTTTTTTTTTTTTGTAGTAAAAAAGGAGGAAACCAAACAATAACTAAAATTACGTCGTTTTCTCCATTAAAACGACGTCATTTTTTCATATTGAAAATCTGAAGACACTTATCTCCTTTAGTTTTTCATCATCTGTCTTCGTGTTTTAGCTACTTTAACATCATCTTTGTCTTCTCTCTTCGTGGTTTTCCTCTTTTGTGTTCATGTTCTAGCTCCTTACTTTTGTGTTTGTGTTCCTCGTTTTGTGTCTTCAATTTTTCCACTTAAAGGATGTATATTCCAACTATTCACAATTGTTCTTCTTCTCTCATCAAAATCTAGTTATCAGGTAATTGTCTTCTTATCTTACCACCTGCGTTTGTTTTCTTCTCTCATCCCTTTAGCGTTAACTTTTAATTTATTCTCTCATTTCTCTTCTTTCATTTTTTGTATTTTAGAGAGTTTTTTCATTTTTTATATTCTTGAATTTCAGTTAATGTATGGTTAATGTATGTTAGGGATGAGTCAATTGATTTATGTAGTCTACTTAAAGACTTTATGTTCATCTTCTAAACTATCAAGGCTTGCATTTTAAGCTGTATGGTTTCTAGGTTGTTTTCTTTTTTTTCTTTTTTCTTATGTTCCTGGCTCATCCTGTTCTCTTCTTGTTCATGTTTTGCTTAAAAATGTTGCTTTCATTTTTCTTAGTTTAATATTTTATGTGTAGCCTTGTTCTGAAAAGATTGCTTATTTTAGGAAGACTGCTTCAAACTTAATTGTTGTCAGGTGTATATCGTACCATTTTGGTTTGCTCTACTTCTTTTTAATATTTACATTTATTTAGTTTACTATCTCTCCCTCTTTTCCTTTTTGTTCTTAAGGTTTCAAAGTATTAAAGGAAGAGTTACATATTGTAGATTCAAGAATTCTATGTTTGTTGAAAGTTTTTATATCAATTGTAGTTGTAATAATTTTAGAGAAACCTCTATTACTGTGAACTTGGGTTATCTACTTATTGGTCCTCAACTTTGACATAAGTTCGGCTTTAAATAGATATAACAAGTTTTAGCAATTAACATTAAAACAAATTTGTACTTTATCAATTAATATATGTGAGCACTTTATCAAAATGTATGTTATATTCAGATGTTTATAAGCTTTAAAATTCTCATCTTACTCAATAAGCATGCTACAAATTGAAAAACTTGTGTAATATTAACATCTGAGTGATTTACAACTTTTACGATTCTTGTCTTGTTTAGTGAATATGTTGCTCCAATGTCTTTTCCATATTTGAGTTGATCGTGAGCTTTTAAGTTCTTATATTGTTTGGTGCACATTTTATCAATAGGTAGCCCCGTCTCTAATTCAACTTTTTACAAAAGTTTAAGATGGTGCATACTAGAATTCATAACAACTATATACATACATAAAAATGAAAAACAAGCAATAAATAAAATAGAAATTTCATAACTTGGAGGAAAAAGAGAATTTAGTACTAAGGAGGGAAAAACCTAATTTGGTTTGACATGTAAGGCCTGGCATTAGGACTTATACCATTACCATTAAAACTTCATTATCTTTTTATGCAGTTCTAGGCAGAGATTGACGCTTTTTTAGCTTGCATAGTGCGTACTCTCTCATCTTACCTCCATTTTTTCCCATTTTGGTTCTATTCTTGAATTGAGTGACATATATGAAGTTTATGTTGCATTAACCCATTTTTGGATATCACATACCAATTGTTCAAAATCATATCCTTTGAATTCAATCATATCTCTTATAAACCTTTATAACTCGTACATAGAGTCACTTTAAAATTGCAAGGATAACTAAGCATATAGGCCTATCTATTAGATAAACACATCCATATTACTAGCTTCATAATAAAATTTCATATTAGAAAGATGTCCCTATCCCTACTCTTTTTAGGTTTAAGTACCAAATAAGGATTATTAGTGCTTAGTCTAAATGATTCAACTTAAGCTAAAAATTATTTTTAGTTATTGGAAATATTAAAGTAGTTACAAAATCAAAAAATAAATTTGTATTAGACATAAATGATGGGGTTTAGAATAATCTGAAGTGTGGTAAGCTAGACATTTAGCAAATAGGATAAGCATAACTTTGCTTTGAATTTAACTACTAAAAAGTTGATTGATCTTCATGACTCCATCCCCTATGATGATGCCCTTTGACATACGATATAAACATTGATCCTAATTCAGCTAGGATTAGTGTTTATGTCATATGTGAACTAGTTACTTTTAAAATTTCCTACTAATATGTGTAGTAAACACTTATCCTATTTCACATATTAATTGAGTTCCTTAATAATGCATTAATAATTGGTCACAAATTGTCCAAATCTTACTATGAAAATTGTTAAGGGACCTTAGATTAAGATATATATCAATACATACTTGTAAGTATAATTATGTTATCTTTTGAAAGGAGTTTAAAGATCTTTAATAATGTCCTATTTGTGGTAGATTAAGGTGGCAAAAGGATTATTGAAAAGTAAAAAGAACACATAAAATCTTGATATACTTACCTATTAAATCACGACTACAAAGGCTTTTTATGTTAAAAAAAAGCCATAGATAAAAGATGGCATAAAAAGAAACGCATTGATGATAATGTTATGTGTCATCCAATAGACTCAAAGGTATGGAAAGACTTTGATGGGAAGTTTCCATGGTGTGTAAAGGACTATCGTAATGTTTAACATGAATTAGCCTATGATGAATTTAATTCATTAGGTAATATGAGTACTTCTTACAGAACACAGCAATAATTCTTGTGCCATACAATTTTTTCCCATAGAAGTGTATGAATGAGCCCTTTTTCTTATTGTCTTCCCTTATTTTAAGGTCTACTGCTCTAGGTAAGATATCGATGTATGTATACAACCATTAATTGAAGATTTAATATATCTCTAGGATATTCAATTAGAAATTTAGGATGTTTTTGAAGGTGAAATAGAATGCATGTGGCTAATTTATGAACTATAAATGATTTTTCATCCTATAGCAATTTTTATGGATGGAGCACTAAAAGGTATATGGAATATCCTATGTGCAACCATCAAACTCATGTGATAAGGCTATAAAGTAAAATATATTAAATGGTAAATCATCATTACTTAGATTATGGGCATAGATAGTAGAGAAGCAAATTGGTTCATTGCAAAGTAGAATATAATGAAGCTCCTTTTCACTTGTCAGTGATGATATGCTTGATCAATTATCATGTTTTCAAGTGTTTATGCCTGTCAAACACACAAGTAATGGAAAGCAAAAGTGAACTTCTCTTGATCTTAATTGGAATAAAAAAGATATTTATTAATTTAGTATATTGGAAGGATTTGGTATTGAGGTATAATCTTAATGTCATGAATATTTTAAAAATATTTATGATAATATTTTAGGTACTTTGTTGGAGTTGATGGTAAATCAAAAGACACAAATAAAACTATATTAGACTTGGAAGACATGTATATAAGAAAAGATATGCATTTGAAAAGAAGAGATGATATATCATACATGATTCCACTGGCATGTTACACTATATCAAAAAGGGAGAAACAATCTTTTTATCAATTTATTAAATCGGTTAGGTTTTCTTATGGGTATGCCTCTAATATAGCCTGTTGTGTTAATACGAATGAGGGAAAAGCTTTCAGGTTAAAAAGCTATGATTGGCATGTATTTCTTTAGCGATTACTTCCTGTTGGAATATATGGGTGTTTATTAAAGGACGTGTCCATAACTTAGGTACAATTGGGGGATTTTTTAATCAATTATGTTGTAAGACACAAAAACCAGGAGAAATTGAAAAAATGGAAAAAGAATTAGCTTTGATTCTTTGTAAGCTTAAACTACTTTTATTGCCTTCATTTTTTGATATAATAGTGCATTTGGTAATTCATTTCAATACAAGGTAAAACTTCATGGACTAGTTCAATTTCGATGGATGTTCCTAATTAAAAGGTAATTTGTATTCACTTCTACATTTTTGCAATATTATTTAGTAACAAATGCTAATATTTTATACTTTTTTTAGGTTTTTAGGCTCTCTTAAGCACTATGTGCACAATAGAGCTCGACCTGAAGGCTCTATGCAGAGGCTTATGTGTCAAATTGACAATTTATTATATGTACTTACATGACGTGGAGGCAAGATTTAATAGAGAAGAACGTAACTTTGATTTTGATCAAGATGGTGGCATATTAGTTTTTTCCCTAAAAATTAACCATATGGAACAGGAAAATATGTGGAGTTAACTAAACATGAACTTGAAATTGTCCATTAGTACATTTTGAACAATTGTGAGGAAGTCGATTTATATATGGACTATGCATATTACTTCTCATACATTATTTCATATTAAAATTTTTGCATTCAATCTCTATGTTCTTACATCAATTTACTTTTTAAATAGAGAGCACAAAGGTGAGATTAGTATTCAAGATGAGGTTAATGCTGAAAAAAGGCATAAGATAAAGTTCCCATTCTGGTTTAAGACACGAGTAAGTTATCCATGTAATATTATGAAAAATGAATATTTTAAGTGAGATTATAACATTAACTTTTAATTTTTTGGTACAAATGGTAAGGTTACATAACTATAAATAGAAAAAAATGATGATAACATTATATGCTTCGGCATATGAGTCTTATATATGTGCGAAAAATATATGTGTTGCATTGTTAATGGAATTAGATTTCACATAGAAGAGCGTGACAAGTCACCTTAGAAGCCAAAATTGTTTAGTTATAATCTAGGGAACAAAAGGATGATTTTATTGACTTCTATGGTGTTATCTCTGAAATATGTGAGATACATTACATCAAGGATAAAAATATTGTTCTATTTAAGTGAAAATGGTTTAATCTTGGTCACAAACGGATTAACAAAAAAGTGAATGGCAGTATCACTAGCATCAATATTAGTAAAACATGGTATAAAAATTAACCATTTGTGCTTGCAAGTCAAGTAAAACGGGTATTCTATCTCAATGGCATTATATTGGGCGACAATTGGAAAGTTGTGCAAAAGTTTTAACGCCAAAATATTTTTAATTTTTATTAAAGAGAAAACGGTCAAATGGGTAAAGATGGTGGTAAAGTATACCAAGAGATTGAATAGCAATTGAATAATATAACACTTGAAAATGAAGATAAGGATATATAATCATTTTATAGGAGATATGTTAATCCCAGTATACTGGAAGCAACCAAAGTACAGGGCAGTCTTGTAACATCCCATCACCGATAGGAAGGGTAAATTGGTCACTTGGGACGGGCTAGGAGTTTTGAATGAATATTTTGATTTGTTCATACTTTTGGCCTGTTCATATTAGAGGAAATATGCTCAGATACTTGGCCTCTAAATATAGAGGAATGATACATTTTGCATATGCACATATGGTACATGCATTCATGACATTTCCCGGCATTTGTGTTTGAATATGATTTATTTTGTGAATTTGAGACGTTTGTGTTTGAAAATCTGAATTGGAAATGTTCTAGGAGTGCTTTTCAGTTGTTAGTGACTTTTAGAATTTTTCTGGATTGTTGGGAGAAAATGTCTGGACCGGAAAATTTTCCGGGCGACGGACCGATTGACTGTATAGTACTGGAATACTACTGCATTGGGAGAGGTCTGCAAGGGGTGCTCGATCCAGATTGATTAAGCAGTATTGAGTGCAGATCTGATAGTGCTGCCATTGAGGGAGATAGATGTGATTTTGAGGATGGACTGGCTTACTGCACATAGGGCTGTTATGGACTGCTATACCAAGGAGGTCATGTTAGAGTTTCCTGGTCAGCCTAGAGCAGTGTTTCGAGGAGTTAGTCAGGCAGTGCCAGCCCGGATGATTTCTTTTCTTAGTGCCCTGAGGTTGATGCAGGGAGGTTGTGAGGCCTATCTGGCCCATGTTGTTGATACCAGAGTTGGGCAGAGACTGCAGGACATTCCCGTGATTAGGGAATTTCCAGATGTGTTTCCTGAGGAGTTACTAGGTTTGCCGCCGGATCGGAAAACGGAGTTCACCATTGACCTCGTTCCAAGTACCGCTCCTATATCCATACCTCCATATAGAATGGCACCTATGGAACTGAGGGAGCTGAAGGCTCAGCTGCAGGAGTTGTTGGAGAAAGGATTCATTAGGCCCAATATTTCTCCATGGGGAGCTCCAGTATTGTTTGTGAAGAAGAAGGATGGAACTCTGAGACTGTGCATCGATTATAGGCAGCTGAATCGGGTGACAGTGAAGAACAAGTATCCACTGCCTAGGATCGATGATTTGTTTGATCAGTTGCAAGGAGCTCAGGTGTTCACTAAGTTGGATCTGAGATCAGGGTATTACCAGTTGAAGATAGCAGAGGCTGATGTGCCTAA
>JANIJH010000001.1:25901654-25913768 GCA_024520975.1 Erythroxylum areolatum
ATATAATAAAAAAATAAAATTAATAAAACATACATCTTAAAATAAATGATAATAATAATAATAATATACATAAAAGATAGTAATGATAATATAAATATGAATAAATATGCACAAATAAAAATATAAAAATAAATAATACAATAAATATAACACAAGGTAAAAAGTAAAAATAAAAGATAAAATAAGTAAACAAACTTACAAACAAGAAAAAAGACAAGTTAACAAAATAAAAAATTCATTATGAGAAAATGTTTAGGCTAAGTTAGGAAATACTTAGGCTAGATAACTAAGAGGAAAATACTACATATTAAATGTTAAGGCTAAATACAAGACATAAGAATCGAAGAAAAATTATTAAAAGACCTATGAGAAAGACAAAGACGTTTTTATGTGAGATCCTTTACCTATATCCTAGGCACCAAAGTTTTTTTTATTATGGGCCACCTTCAAGGTAAGTTCCAACATAGATATATCATTCTTGATCACCTCCCTCTAGTTCTTCTTAAGCCTTCCTTTCTTCTTCTTATATTTCTTAATTGCAATCTTCTCTCATCTTCTCACTAGAGTATTAGTATGTCTCCTCTTAACATGCTCGAACTACCTATGCCTTGTCTCTTTTAATTTTTCATTAAAATTAGGCACCTTTAATTTGTCTCTTAAACTTTTATTCCTGACCTTATCTATTCTCATAATGTTGCACATTTAACAAAGCATCATCATCTCTGCCACCATTAACTTATAACTATTCAATGATAGAATTTACCTTTGAGCTTGAATGGTATCTTCTTGTTACATAACTACTGATGCACTTCTCCATTTAAGCCACCCTGATCTGATACGGTTAACAATGTGCTTATTGATCCCTTCATTGTTTTAGATCTTAGAAAATTAAAAAACTTTTTATATGGTATAACTTCTGAACTAATCTTTACCTCTACATAGAAAGCTACTCTATGGCTCGAAAAGTTACACTCCAAGCACCCAATCTTAGTCCTACTCAATTTAAAACACTTCGACTCTTACCTATCCCTCCAAAGTTCTAACTTGACATTGACACCTTCTTTTGTCTCATTTACCAAAACAATTTCATAAAAAAATAACATACACCAAGGCATTTTTCCTTGGATATTCTTAGTGAACTCATTCATCACTACTATAAATAAACAGGGGCTCAATAAGAAGCTTTGGTATAAACTAACATCGATAGAAAACTACTTTGTATCTTCTCCTATCATCCTTACTCTAGTTTTTACACCTCCATATATATCCCTAATAACCCTTATGTATGTCATAAGGATTTCACTAACTTCTAAGCTCCTCCAAAAGATTTCCCTAAATACCCTATCACAAGCCTTCTCTAAGTCAATAAAAATCATGTGTGTGTTATAATATCTTTCCTTGTAATATTTCATTAATCTTCTAAGAAGATGTAAAACTTTTGTCATGGACCTTCTTGGCATGAAACCAAACTGTTTCTTTGAGATGGTGCATCCTTTCTCACTCTCTTCTCAATCACCTTATCTCATAACTCTATGGTGTGACTAAGTAGTTTAATGCCTCTATAGTTTTTATAGATTTGGATGCTTCCTTTTCTTCTTGTATAGAGAATTTAGCGTACTAAGTCTCCACTTATTCAAAACTTTGGCAGATTTAAGGATCACATTAAAAACTTGACTAGCCAAGCAAGACCCTCTTTGCCTAGGCTCTTATATACCTCTATGAGTATCTCATAAGGCCCTACTGCCCTTCCACTCTTTATGTCCCTCAAAGCTCTTTTAATTTCTTCCTTTGTGATATACCGACAAAAAGTAAAGTTATGATACCTCTCAGATGTGCTAAAATCACCTAAAAAAAGTTGTTCTCTATGGCTTCATTAAATAATCTATAGAAGCATCCCTGTCATCTTTTTTTTGATTTAATTTTCTGCCATAAGCACCCCTTGATCTTTTATATAACAAACTTGATTTAAGTATCTCGCTTTCTATTCCTTGGCTCTCGCTAACTTAAATATATCCTTTTCTCCGTCTTTATTTTCCAATCATTGTATAATTTCTCATAAGCTCTACTTTTAGCTACTAAGACTATATTCTTTTCCTTTTTCTTTTCCATTCTATAATTTTCTCTATTAATTACTCTCTCTACCTATGTGGTGTTATCTAATAGAGCTTTATAGGTAATCTTCTTGATCTTAACATTTTATTGCACATCTTCATTCTATCACTGAGACTTCATCTTACTAACCCTAGGCCCTTTAGAAACACCAAGGATCTCTTTAGTTACTTTCTTTAAAAGAGTTGCTACTCTCTCCCACAAATGGTTAGTATCTCCTTCCAATTTCTATTCTTCTATGTATATTACTTTATCCCTAAGTTATTCCACCATATCTCCTTTCTGGTTCTACCATCTGACTCTGATACACCTTATAGGACTTCTCGTCTTCCTTTATTAGTTATAAGATCCATAACAAACAATCTATGTTAAGTTAACAAGCTAGAATTAGGCAGAACCTTACAATTCTTGCAACTAGGTCGATCACTCTACCTTACAGGGAAGTTAGTCAATTTGAATTTTCATGTTTATGCTCTTAAAAGTCATTAGGTGCTCTTAGTTTTTCTTAAAAAATGAGTTAGCTATCACCAATTCAAATGTTATTGTGAAATCCAAAAAAACAATCCTATTATCGTTCTTATCACCATACCTAAAAACCCTATGAGTCCACGAATATCCAGGTAAGGTTGCTTTTCTATGACTATTAAAGTCTCCTCCTCAAATAAATCTCTCTTCAAGGAGATCTACTGAATCACCTCATTTAGCTTTCCCAGAATTGGTGCTTAACTTGTTTGTCTAACCCTAATTGGACTGCATAAGCACACATTATATTGAAAATAAAACCTTTCACCACAATCTTTAAGGACATAATCCTATCATTATTCCTCTTTACCCCTACAATATGATGTATGATTTCCTTAAAAGTTAAGATATCTACCCCATTTTGTTGCCTCGAATACCCTAAATACCAAAGTTTAAACCCATTAATCTCTTTCGATTTAGGCCTTTTCTACTTTTATCTCCTATATACATGCTATCTAAATCTTATATTTGTCTAAAACCATAATTAATTCTAATGACTTCCCTGATAGGATTTTGATGTTTCGCAAACATATCTGTAATCTGTCAACATCTTCTCTTCTCGTAGAGCCAAATCTCACTAATTATGATGATTAAATGTATCATAAAATTGCTCTTTCTATTTTCTTATAATAATATTAGCAATATTTATCTTAGTAATGCAATTAGTATGGATGATTGAATGTATCTTGATTATGATGATTGAATGTATCACGAAAGTGCTCTTTTTTACTATTTTATTGTAATGATAGTAACATTTATCTTACTCATGTGATTAATGTTAATGATTGAACGTATCTTGATTATGATGATTGAATGTATCATAAAAGTGCTATTTCTATTGTCTTATTATAATGTTAGTAACATTTATGTATTTTTTTCTTATAGATGTGCAACATAATAAGACCTGGTAGAAACAAAGGGAAGAAGGTGACTGTTATGAAAAATTATAAAACGAAGGAATGTAACTTCAACCAGATTAATCAATTGATGCCAAAAATTTAATTCCTAGCCAACAATAACATTCTATCCTATGGAAAAAAAGATAATGATAAGAAATATATGTATAAGAAATATATATATATTTCTTATATATATGAAATATATATATATATATATTTCTTATCATTTTCTTTTTTATAGTATCATTTTCTTTTTTATTCCATAGGAAATAGAGCCTATTCTAGTTCATATCAACAACATAGCAGTAATAATATTCTACCTTTAAGCCATGCCTAACAACTTCATTCTACCTTAAAAACAATGAAGCTATTAGTGTAGGTTTGTTAATTTTTAATACCTTTAACTAGACTTATACTCAAATATATATTTATATATTCTAATATTTTCTCATCATTATTTATTTGTTATCAGCTTCTAATGCTAGTACTAGAAAAAGAGATAGAGGTAAAACTAGAAGTTGTGAATTGCAATGAATAAATGTTGCAAAAAATTTCAAGTTATCAATATAAATTGATACTCAACAAGGTCATCTTGTAGATAAGAAATTGTCAAATGAGTTAAGAATTATTGCAAGAATAGAACTACCTTGCCAAAACATATTAAAGACTTGAAGGAAGACAACTGGTTGAAAATTCTGTAGAAAAATTTCCAATAATTATACAAAATCTTTAAATTTATGTAATATTGTTTCAATGATTTTGAGATTAATTTCATTTTTACTTATTATTCACAGTTAAAATTCAATATTATGGATATTAAGAATTTGAATGTTTTAAATGGTATTACTTCATTATTTAAACAAAGGATAAGGATCATCGTTTCAAGTTGCATAAGTATTATAAATCTTTTCCTTATGATTTGAAGCACGAAACCAAGTTCCTAAACAAATTTCTAAACAAAATTGGAATAGTTTGTGTAACTATTAGTCTTACCCAAAAGTTCATATTTGTTTTCTTTGCCTTCACGTTCACTTGCATTAATCTTGTTAGAAGATTAACTACTAAATTATGTTTTTCTTGATTTAGGAAAATTGTGACAAAGCAAAGGTTAGTAGATCAAAAATGAAAACACTTTATAATCAAAGGTCGAAGTCATTTGCAGTTTTCTAAAATGAATATGTAAGATTTATCTTTGCAAGTTATACTTAAATCAATAAACACTATATTATTTATTGTGCGTTGTATTTTCGTTTCATAAAATAAAGTGAGAAGGAACTATATGGAAAAAAGTATGATAGGATCATACTATATAAAGACACTCACTATAAGGAAGGTAAAGAATCAGTGTCCAAAAAAAAAGCATAAAACATCTATGTAAGTATAAAAGTTCAATCAATATTTTTGTTCATTTATTAACGTAGTAGCAAGTAGTAATATGTGGATTGAATATTGGTTTTTTTTAATTTTAGAATAAGATGCAAGAGTTGTTAAAGAAGTCTAAGTCTGAGGGGAATGAGCTTAATTCGGAAGACATTTGTGATACAGTATTTGGTTCTCATTCTAATTATGTGAAAGGCTTTAATTATGGTCCTAATTAAAATATTTCAACCTTAACATATTAAACAATCATCAAACAACTTCAAAAGAAAAACAAAAAGCTTAAGGTTGCATTATAGACTGAAGTCATCAGGGGAGAAGAAACTCGAGCTAAATTAGCGAAGTATGATTTGTTATTGAAAAGTTTACTTCACCTGAATTATAATGGAAATGAAGAGGAAAGTGAAGGATATAATTCTATCTCCTATACTTATTTTATCACATCCTATATGTACTATAATTTAATTTTAATATTTTTTGGATAATAGAATGGTGCAATTGATGAGTGATTATGTTGTAAATGGTAAAGTTATGTAGTATTTGTTTAACCACAACCAAAAACTTAGTGTATCAATATTCTCACAATATTTTTAGTTGATTTTAACTAACCACTTGGACAACACTAGGTAGTCGTTCATTTTATGCTCAAATATTTTTATAACTTGAGCGTCTTTGTCAATATGTCAGACATATTAAATTTGTAAAGTGATCTCTTTATTTATTGTCTTGTCTATAAGAATTGCTCACAATAAAAAAAGCATGTTGATCCATTATATACAAAACATATTGTTTAATATCATGGATTAAAAATGTAACAAATAACATGTCGCTACATTATTGAAATCATAGAAAATAATATATCGCTACGTAATAAAAAATATAGCAAATAATATTTCACTACAATATATAAAATGTAGCAAATAACATATCGTTACGTTATAAAAAAAAACATAACAAATACTATATAGATATGAAGGAAAAAAAAGCACAACTAAAAACTATTGGCTACAATTTATTTTCGTTGTCAATCAAATTTGGAGTCAATTTTTTTCCTTCCAACCTCGACTGATATTTGATTTTTAGCTACATTTTTTAGTGTTTTTAGCTAATTTTTTTGTTTGTGATTTTTAAAAACATTGCTTACAATTTTCAGCTACAAAAAATTGGTAAAGCTTTATGCAACAAAATAGAAAAGTCAAAAATAACTGTAGACGACATTTTGAACAATTGGTTGTGTTTTTTGGTAGCCTATTGTCTACTTTGCTATAATTACATATTGAAGATGAGGATGGTAACAAGCTGAGTGAAAATAAACAGGAAAAAAATACAATCTTCCAGCATACTCCACAATTTGTTAATGTAAGCATACAATTTCAGAAAATGGAACTACAAACGAAGTAATAGAAGAATGTTCCAATGGCAGTTTAAACTCAGTTATGGTGAAACAAAGGCATTTTACAGATGCAACTAGACAACACAAGAAACAGCTATCCAAGTATAACATACAACAAAGAAAACCAACTTATAATTTCAAACAGAGCTTAAACACTATGGTAAATAATCCCACAAGCAATTTACAACATATGGCCTCTACCAACAATATTATCAATTTAGCCCGATTGGTAAAATAATCATGTGGGATGAAGCAACATAAGCACAACCTCACAAATTGAAACAAACGATAAGGTCTAGTGAGCCTCCATTTATTTTTCTATGATATGAATAAGAGGAAAACTTGAAGGTGTTGGAATCCAACAGTGATAGAATCACGGGCGAAATAGAAAATTTTTTTTATGGATTTCAATCGAATATCGATAATTGATTAACTTGAATAAAACATGAATACAAATTGTAAGAAATCATAGCTTATTCACGTTCCTGTTGAAATCCTTTGAAAGCCTCTCGGATTTGTCAACCACGAGTTGTTCACTTGTCCAGCCCCTAATGGTATCCACAGAACAACTTCTAAACACTTTGAGAGGAAGAATGTAAGATGCTAGCTCCTTTATCTTTTCTTCCTATTAATAGAAAAATCATTAGGGTGGTTTTTTGTAATTTTATTAAAATTAAATTCTTTAATTATAATTAAAATCATACTCTAGTTATAATTAACTTAATTTTAATAAAATCAAATATCTCATATTTGATCCCTAAAGTTTCTCAAACTTTATAATTAAGTCCAACTTAATTAAATTAATTTTTTCATAAGTTGCTCTTTAATGTGTGACTCATTAAATTCTAATATATTGGCAATGATTATAAATTATAATTATTTCTTCACAAGTTTCTCTTTAATGTGTGACTCATTAAATTTATAATATATTGATGGGACCATAAATTAAAACTCCTTTTAATTTATCTTTTATTCTCCAATTAAACAATTTATAATCATAGGTCAGGATTGATGTCTAATAACATGCCATGGCCACCCAAATATTAGGAATGTCAAAGTGGTTTGACTTAACTTGTCCAAACATGGTTGTGATATATAATTTAATCCTTTCATCATACAATATTTTAATTAGACAGAGTATGGATATAGTGTCTACCTTTTCGGTCCAATCATATTCATTCTTGCTAATTAGTAATTGATTTATAATTGAAATTTGAAAATGCCTTTTCAAATGTCAATTCACTCTAGCTAGAGAATTCGATAAATCACTACTAATCAAGAATAGTAGAATATTATCTCTAATTACTTTAGAGTGATGATTGACTTAATCAACTATCTCCATAGAGTTTATACTGCATCCAAGTACTACTGACTGCATAATTCTAGGACAATACATAAGTAGTATCAAAACACAATAATTCCTACCTGAGATTCTCATAGTTGGGTCAGTTCAGTGATTTATTCTCTAGTAAATTAGTTTAAATATCTCTATACTTTAAGTTATGAGATCAATTACTTTCTTTATAAGAAAGAAATATAGTATGTGCTAGTTTTACCGTTTTAACAATATCCCGTCTTGATAAAACTAAAACTAGGAACATTTAGGAATAATAGATAAATGTAAATTGAATCTCACAATTATGATCTCATCATAAATTCAATTACATATTAATGATTTCAGGGATTCATCTTTAGCATTAAAATATCAAATGTAATTAATACATAAAGATAAAGAATGCCTTTATTAATTATTTTGTCACTAAACTACAACCAATCGATTGGTTATAGGGCACAAACTAACAATCTCTCAATTACACTAAGCCAATCATTTAAGTATCTCATACCATATCACCATATGACAATTTTGCAACTACTGGGACACTACCCTAATGATAGAATTCTATAAGATTCTTTATAGTGAGCACTTACTTAAGTCTCACAATTTTTATCTTAATTATCATCATAATTAAGAAATTTTTGCCTAAATACATCTCTGGATCTTTGAACTCAAATATCAACTCATATATAGAATAATGAATATCTTTAATACTTCACAAGTATTTGATATCTCAAATACTAAACTTATTTAGTACATTATCTATCTACTTGGATTTAGAATAGGTGAATAGCTTCCAATCTATCTCTATAGATCTAACTCCCATAATTAAGTTGTTACCATTTCTTATCTAGTAAGAGCTGTTCTTGGACAATTATATTTTCAACAATTGAAAGTAAGGATTTTTTTGTTCTCAATGAGCAATATCTCTCCACATACTCCCACTGAAGAGCACAACTATACTCCCACTAACCTTCTTGTAGACATGATAAATTCACAATCATCTTTAAAACAAACTCTTTGAATTCGTCATGAAATTAAATCTTTCAACATCTTGGAGCCTTTCAACTATACATCAAATATATCAATAAAGGCACTAGTTCCAATTGGATGTACTGTTATGAGATTTGAATTTTTCAAATTTCATCTTACTCCTACTACTTATCTCTAGAACCATTCTCCTATAAGTATTCACAAACAAATTGTTCAACAGTTCTATAAAATTATATCCAACCTTCTGGATTACTTATAACCTTTTATTACCTAATTTAGTTCTAAACTAAAAGGATAATACATGCTTCAACTGAGCATCACATCCTTAAATCATTAACTCTGACTCTTTCAAAGACTTAGTGCTTCATATCTAATATGAAATCTTGCTAATTGATTCAATTAGAACTATTGAAGGTAAGTCATTATACTAGGTCTCGATATAGAAGAAATAATATTGCATCCTACAATATCTCATATTGTATTTCCCTCCTTATATAAATCCATACTATTATGAATTTAGTTATGAAGGTATTCACCATAGAATCTCGTTCCCTATAGTTAACCGAAATTTAAAACTCATCACAACAATCTCATTGAAGTGCTTAAACATTCTCAATGCTTAATTTCTACTTAGATTTAATCAGTTTGAACTTTTCAAAAATTTTAAATCATTATTTCATTTAATACATATGACTATATAACATCAAGTCATTAGAAATCTAATGAAATATAAGTACTATCCTTTTATGAATTGTTATTTCATCCAATATATCACATGTATCAATTTAACAATTTAATACCATCATCGTCCTTTTGCTAAAGGTTAATTTGGTTATTCTTTAACTTTACAAGTGTCACAAGTTCCATATACTTCATAATCAAAAGGATACATATATCCTTATACATAACTTTATGGTTCTCATTATGTTAATTTAACCAATATAGCATAAAAAGATAGTCTCAGTTATCAACTTTGTATTCTTGCCATTTATGTTAAGCATAAGTCTCATTTGATCTAACAAATATAAACTATTTGCATAAACTTGGATCAACTACTTTGACTCAACAACCTGTTTCTTATCATGCTTTGAACATTATAATAATATTGAATCCAAATTTAATATCAAATACTTATAAGCATGAGCTAGAAATACATATGATCGTTACCATATCTCTTATAAGCAAGAAAAGATACATAATCATTTTCTTCTAATGATAACTATTATCATTCTACAGCAAATGCCTTTAATTGTAGTCCACAATTATACTCTTAATAGACTAAATTAAATGGAACAATTCTAACAATGTGTTATACTTTTTAGCTATAATCTGTGCAACCTCTTACATCTTGTTATCACAGTGTTGACATACATCTAACATGCTGTCATCAAAGTTTATAAAACATTAGTTAACTCAAAATGTCAATACATTTTGTCATTCATATGATTGTGACATATCTTTAAAACTTTAACATCAAATCCTCACCACCGATTATAACAAAATTGCATAATGGGTATACAATTTTCATTTCTAGCTTTGAGAACTCTTCTCAAATATAACCTAGATCCAAGAAATTAGGTTCACTAACTTAGTATCAACTATACTAAAAAAAACTAAATTCCACTCAGAAAAAATATAAATGTAAGATAAGCAAGTAATTAATTATATGTCATGACTACCACATAAGATTAGGACTTGAATCATGTATTTGGTTACTCCCACTATTTTATTCAAAATAATAGCCTTCACTATTATTTGGAAGAATTTCTCTAATCTTTCTAGTGGGCTAGGATCCCATTCAAATGTAATTGATCTTAAGTTTGTTCAACAACCAACTAAACTTAAATTAAGTAGATAACAACTTTATCAATCACATCTTGTGTGACTCCTAGATCAGTTAAGTGACAACTATTCCCAAAACATATCTAATGTGTTATTCCTAGCCCTACCTCTAAATTCATATGACCATGAGTTTGCTCATCCAAATCACGCAAATTTAGTTAAGTAGAACTCACTATCATAAGATTAAACATGTTTGGGTTAAAACAGTTTTGAGTTTACTCAACAAGCCTACAATAAACAAAACTCTGGTTTATTCTTATAACAATGGAAGGCGACAATCACATTCTCAATGTGTACTTAATATTTTAACGAGAGATTTTAATTTCATATGTCTCATCAAACACAAAATTGCATATAAAATATACACATATAAAACATACAATTTATCATGCATCCAACATATATTTCTACCATACAAATAAAGTGTGCATCTTATGCACTCATAATTACATTATATGCATGCAATATGAAACTATGATTTTCATAATCTAAAATAATATTTCCAACTCTTTAAAAATTTAAATTAGATTAAACTTGTTGATTCCTAAATGAACTAAATTCCTATTTCAAATAGAAATTTATTTGAAAATAATTTTCAATAAACTATTTTCAATTATCTTGACTCCTTTAACAAAATTTATTTGAAAATAATTTTCAATAAATTATCCTACTTATTATAATTTAGAAAAACTCTTTTTTCAAAATTATATAAATAACACATTATAATCCTATTAGAAAATTATTTCTAATATAATTAGAAATTACTATTTCTAATGTCTCAGAAATTGATTTTCCTTAATTAGAAAACTATTTGTAATATTAAAAGGAAACTACTTTCAAAATTAAATAAACTAATTTTAAATTTAATTAAGAAAGTCACTATATTATTTATTTAGACATTGATTCCTTACCTAATTACAAAATTTTTCCTTAATAAATTAGAAAACTATTTTCAAAATATTAAAGAAATCTCATTTTTCTTACTTAATAAATAAAACACTTTTCAAAAATTTAAGAAGAAAAATAATTTTCTTATAAATCAAAAAACTTATTATTCATAAACAAAGAAAAAATTCAAAATTAAATTGAATAATAAATCTCTGAACAAAAATAATCATAAATTTAATTCATCTCGATCAAATTGAAATAAATGAATTTAATTAAGAAACATCTTTCTTAATTACTTAAGAAAACACTTTTCTTAATCTTAAAGAGTCAAATTAATTAATTTCATTATAATTGAAAATAATTAATTCTAATTTTGGAAACTACTTTTTTAAAAATAATTAGGAACCAATACAATTATTAATCTTAATCATATTTAAAAAATAATCACTTTAACCGTTGAAATTAAGATCTCATCTTTAATTAATATAATCTCATTATATTTATAATTTCTAACATAATCCAATTATGAAAGAAACCATTTAAAACCTTGGCTTGATTGTAATGATTGATTTGATAACTGATGCACTCATATTTTCTTATCTTTTTATACTTTTACACTTGGTTTTTATTCTCATTTGATGTCTAAATCACATAGCTTACATTGATTTTATCATTTCTAGTGTTTTAGGTGTCAAATGAAGAAAATCATGCTAAGGAGGGAGATTTAGGACTTTTGGATATCATTTTCAAAGTGA
>JANIJH010000001.1:25926334-25938803 GCA_024520975.1 Erythroxylum areolatum
TTAAATTTGCAAAAAATTATAAAACAAATGTAAATTAAAAAATTAATTATAATTCATATTTATTAAATTCAATTTTTATTTGGAAATTGAAATTTACAAAATTATTAATTCAAATTGATTAATCATTAATTTTGCAAAAATAGTTTAAATCAATTTATTTTCAGTTAATTATTAATTATTAAACAATTTACGACGTCTATACAAGAAGACGTCGTAGAAAGGGTATTTTTTACGACGTCTTCCAAACGTCGGCGTTTCCTTATAACGTCGTAACATATACTCACTTTCACAGACGTCTTCATACATATCGTAAAATGCTAGTTTTCCACGACGTCCTTAATACGTTGTTAAAACTTTTCAATCTGTGACGTTTAGTTCAGACGTCGCAAACTATGCTAACCTTTTCGGACGTCTTTACAAACGTCGAAGAATATCTGGGCCTTCAACGACGTGTTCCAACAGACGTCGTAGATCACCAATGCCTACCCTACCTTCCACGACGTTGTTTGCGACGTTTGTATTGACGTCGAAGATAGTGTTCTACGACGGCAAATTTCCTTTACCGATGTCTACAAAACGACGCAAAAGGCCTCCTTTTCTTGTAGTGGTAGCAGATAACAGTTCTTTATGTAGAAACTCAAAAGGAAAATCTTGTATTCATTAAAACCAGGTTTAGTAATTATTCTTGTAATTAGTCATTAACAATCGTTTTAGTCACTGTTGTAAAGTGATTATATATATACATATAAACAATTGCTAATCCCAATGTTATACATTGTAACACCTAAAATAATTATTAAAATATTGACTAACATTTTTTTTCAATATTGACTAACATTTTTTTTCAATTCAATCAATTCAATTATATTGATTGTTACAAATTATTCATTTAAACTTCACTCATATTTAACATATAAGTTAATTAGAGTTAGCAGTAAAATAGGAAGCTCCTGATATAATTAGAGAATCAAAATGGTATTAGTCAATGACCTAACTACTGTCAACGTACTCAATAGAAAGCTCCTGATATAATTAGAGAATCAAAATGGTATTAGTCAATGACCTAACTACTGTCAACGAACTCAGTACATTAGACTCGCTTAATATATGCAACTTTTCCTTTGTATTTTTACAAAGAGACTATTTTTGTGACTTGACCCTATAACATTATGGTTACTGTTAAGATATGGCATATATCCATTTATTTTGTTTTGTCATTTTTTATTAATTGGACCTATAAGATATTAATTGGACACTAATAGCTAATTACTAATCCTTATTTGAGTGCGTGAGTTTGAGGTTAAAGAGATATAGCTGTTTTGATATGTGGTAGTAATGCATCTGTCTTGTGCCATGTGTGTTCTCTATTGGTGGTGCATTGCTAGAATTCTGGATGAATGGTGTTAAAGGTTTTCATGTGAAAATTTGCTAAACATGGATGTGTTTTTGTCAAGCATACAGTTGGGTTTGGAGCATCGAATTCTCTCATGAAGCTGTATGTTGATTGGTTGCTCTATGGATTGCTGCGAACATCTCCATAGTTTTTACCTTCGTTTATGGTAGGTTGCGCAATTGATGTGGTGAAGGTTGTGAATGTCTTGTTTGTTGTAGGTGTGTGACTCATCGTGATGAGGCCTTAGAAAATTATTGTGCGGAAGTTTATTTGCTGGATCTATCTTGCATGAAGTCTTTTTGCTGCAACTGTAATTGTGTGAACAACTTTTTGATCTATTTCAGAGGATTTGAACCCATAGGGATGTTTCTGTCTCAAGTGTTTTATATTTTCGTTCTTAGATAGTTAACCACTTGAGTTATTTATTTATTGTCTTTTCGTTAAAGAAGTGCTGAAAAATCCTTTGTTGAGGTTAACATGAGTTAATCGTGTTATTGGGTGTAAAATTCTTTCACAGGTAGTGAGGACGAGGGGTAGTGTCAAAGGTTGAGTGGTGTCGGCTTGGTAAAGTCTTATATAAATTTATTGAACTTTTGTGAAAATAATTAAGCTAGATGAGGGCCCTGCAGATGTAGGCAAGGTGTGTTGAACTGCGTTACCAAATTTTAGTATTGATCTATTTAATTTTGTATTTATTTTTTGTTTTTGTTTGGTACAAAAAAATTAACAAGTGTTGATATAGTTACTTTATATCTAATAACCGATAGATACAGTTATAAGTAATTGCAGCAGAACCTTACAAGTAACTGCAATCAAATTGACGTTTGCGAAACTACTACACTCCTTCGGATTTTTTCAATTAATATCAGAGTGGGTCACCAAATCAGAATTTGGTAGCAAGTTGGTGCAGATCCGAGTTTCACGAACATGGCTATAAAAGAGGGTGCATCGATCACCATTCCACCATTATTGGAGAGCTCTAACTATCCTACATGGAAATCACGGATAAAAGTCTTCATCTAAGCTCAGAGTACAAAAGCTTGGCATTCGATAATACATGGGTAGATCCATCCGATGATTACTGATGATAAAGGAGAGACAATTCAAAAAAATCCATCTAAATGGACAAGAGTCGAAGAAGAAAGTGCACTTAGGAACTCACAAGCAATGCATGCAATTTTTAGTGCTGTTGATAAAGGACGCTTCTCAATAATATCAGCCTGTGAATCAGCTAAAAAAGCGTGGGATGCTGTACAGACCATTTATGAAAGGTCTAAATATATGATAGCGTCAAAACTCTATATGTTAGCTGTGAGGTTTGAAGAACTGAAGATAGATGAGAATGAGACTATTAGGGACATTCATGAAAGATTGTGCAATATAGCAAATTAGGCACATCAACTCAAGAAGAAATATTCCAATTTGAAACTAGTTAAGGAGATGTTGAGATCACTACCTCCAAGATTTATTCCAAAAATTGCAGCACTTGAGGAGGCTCATGAAATCAATGACTTGTCATTGGAGAAGGTAATTGGAATCCTTACAAATTTTGAAATAAATTTGTTAAGGGGTAAACAAGAAAAGAGCAAAGGATTGGCACTACAAGATAAAACTGGAAAAGGCATAAATGATGTAAAAGATGAATCTGATGAGAATGAGGATATGGAATTATTGACAAGAAATTTCAGCAAGTGATTAAAGAAAGTGAAGAAGTATATATCAAGTTTAAGCAAAATGGTGGGAGTTCATTGAACAATAACTTCAAACAATAAGTCAAAACTCTGAAGGGTGAATGAAAAAGCAAGGAGAATTCAATGTCATGAGTGTCAGGGCTTCGGACATGTGCAAGCACAATGTGCTAACACCTTGAAGAAGAGAAAAGGGAAGTCTTATACAAGCACTTGGTGTGAGAATGAATTTGGAAGTGAGTATGGTAGTGAAGAAGAAGCTATGAATAGTATTGCGTTAGTTGTTTCATACAATAAAAGTCCAGTTGCCTGCTTAACAATAACCAAGAAGGAAGTAACTGATGATGAAAAAGTGAGCAAATTCAAAAATTTTGTAAAAAACGCAGACAAATAAGCTCAAAGGTCGATCTCAAATCATGTCAATGGTTTAGATTATGAAAAGGAGAATATTTACAAAGCTTACGACTTGATGTATGCAAAATGGATGTAAACATGTAAAAACAATGAAAAGTTGAATGACAAAAACTTATCTATAAAGAACGTTATTCGTGGTTTAGAGAAGAAACTGATGTTGACACTAGCTAAAATTAATGAAACAAAACTAAAATTGGTAAGTATCGAAAAGGAATTGAGAATGTTAAATGGTGGATCGGAAAAATTAGAAAAACTTTTGGAAATCAGTAAGACTAAAGGAGACCTTCAAGGCATTAGTTATAAAGGTGAATGTTCCAAGTCAAATGATGAGAAAATTGGTGCGACCAGATCTATCCAAGGAGAAATCTCAAAGAAAAACCAAAGATTCATACCTACATGTCACTTTTGTGGAATAATCGGGCATATAAAACCGAAATGTTACAAGTTGTTACGAATGATGTTTCAAATGGGTCAAAACTGAAAATCTAGACACTCTCCATCAAATTTTCAGTAACAACCTATGTTACCGAAGCACTCTTGGGGTAGAAAGGGTCAAGTACAAGCACAAAGACATAGTGAAGGAAAAGCAAGAAATTATCTAGATTTGTAATTAGTTACTGCTTTTGAAGCAACTTTTCAGACTGAGGATAAGTCAATTACTTCAATTAAATAAATCAATCAGACATTGATGACCGAGATAATATGATGAGGAATAAGCCTAGGATTGAATTTCTTCAAGCAGAATAGGGACTATGTGTTTTATATTTTTGAAGTATAGTTTAATGTTATATATTTTTAAAAAAAAGCTTTGAAGGAGTTAACATCTTGACTTTTTCAAGTTTTATTCTAGTTTATCTTTATACTGTGGGTTGTTTGAGTTTGGGCAACATGTGTTCATATGGTTTATGTAAGGAGGAAATTGGTTAAGTTTGATTATGATTCGTTGAATGCATTTTTGGTATTTATGAATTTGATCGATCTTATAAAGATGGAATTGAATTGAGCAATGATATATTGGCATATGTATTCACTGGTAGTAAGTTGTCATCCTGACTCTCTGCGATTGTACTACGTGCTTATGATTCTTCAGCTGCACATATTACTAAATTTTATGCTTCTTTATTCGTTGAGATTGATCGCATTGAAGACATTCTTCATTTTGGGTATTGTTTTGCTCCAAGGGGGGAGACATAAGATTGTTTTTAGTGACTGTTCAATTTAGGGGAGATTTTAAGATATCTCCACTCCTTCGATCAAATCAAAGTTTGCAATCAAATCGAAATTTGAGAATCCACTACGCTCCTTCGGATTTTTTCAATTACAAAAGAGTAACTTTACCAGTTGCTCCAAGACTTACCCTCTAGTTACCTAACTACTATCAAATGAAATGAGAAATCTTTTATATTGCCAATTATAAGTTAAAGTTGTTGAAGGAGTATTAGAAAAACATTTTAAAAATAAGTTTAAGGAATTAAATGGTATGGTGGTTATCCATTTAAAAAGAGGTGCTACATAAAGTAAAGTAAGAAAATAACAATTTTGAGAAACGACAAAGATTTGGTCATACAAAAGGAAATAGTTGAAAAATGAAAAGAGTAAGTGAAAAAAGAAGGAAGATAATTAACTAAGTGAAGAGAAGAAGGATGATAACTAACTCAAATGGTAAAAATTATATGTGATGAATCTTTTGGATAAGTTAGATTATGACATTTAATATTGTAGTATTCTTAGAAAATAATTCTTTTCAATAAGTTTTCAAGTAGTTGTAACCTTGATAAAAGTTTGGCATTGTAAATTAGGATGCGTTGAATCCCTAAATCTTGCTTATTTGAGTTGAATGAGTAATACTCAAATAATTAAGAAGTATCATATAACTTAAACTTTCAATTTAGTAATTTTCAGAAAATTATTATATCAATAGCACTCAAGTTAAAGTATTGATGATTCCTAAAGGCATATGATGAAAGAGAAATTTAGTTAATTAAAATTGGATTAAATTTAATTGGACTCCATAATTTAGCTAGTTATGAACTTAATGACATAAATAAAAAATTTGAAACCTTAGGCTTTGTTTGTTTTTATTTATGTTTTTATCTTTTGCTTTCATTTTTGAAATCCGTAAAGAAAAACATATTTGTTTGAGTTTAGAGTTTGTGCTTTTGGTTTTGATTTTTGTTTACATGTTTTCATAATATGATTTATTATCAAGTAAATATGTAGTCTTTAATTATTTAATATTAATTATTAATAAAAATTATAAATAATTTAATTCAGTATTATATACTTAATTTAATATTTATAATAAATTTAAATAGTAAATCTTCAAAATAAAAAAATTTTAATTTAATAATTATTAATAAATACAATTCAAATTTAAAATATCTTCAAAATATATAAATTTTAAATAAATTTTTAACAATTAAAATATATCAAAATAAATATCAATTTATAAAATTTAAATTATTAAATTATTTATTTTTAAAATATAATAATTTTTCATTTATATTTTTAATAAATATTATATAAGGGATTAAAATAAAATTTATTTTATTTTTATTTATAAAAAAAGTATATTAAATTTTTATATAATATATTATTATTAGACATTAACATTTAAACGTGTTTTTATTTTTATTTGAAAGAAAAACATAAAATAAATCAAGAAGCGAAAATTAAAAATTGTAATAAAAAATAGAAGTAGAACTAAACAGACCTTTAATAAATTGTTCTTTATTATAATTTGAAGTAAAAAAGAAGTGAAATGATAGATGAGTTTTGCATTAATAAACTTTAGATCATACATTGCATTAAGATTAAGTTTTATACATATTAACTGTAGGATAAAAATATTTAGTTCACTTGAATTTCATGAATATGTGAGCAAAGGAATTCATCCATTCTCACACTACAACAAAGTAGACATTTAGTTACCTTTGTTTTTTGGTGATGGTCCAAAATTCGTTGTTATAAGTGACCATATTGCAACGATTTTTAAAATCGTCCTTAAAACTAACCCTTTAGTGACTAATTACAAAACGATCAACATTTTGTGACGAATTACAAAAATTGTCCCCAAATGGTGAATATTTAGTGACGAATGCCAAAAATTGTCATAAAATGGTCCACAATGGGTGACGTTTTTTTTATGTTCGTCGGTAAATGAAATTTTGGTGATGCTTTTCAGAAATCGTCACCATAATTTGGTAAACATTTGGTGACTAATTTCTAAAATCATCACCTAAGGGCACAATTGGTGACGATTTTGTAAAATCGTCACTAAAAAGATGGTCGATGATGAATTTGAGAAATCACAACCAAAGGTCCGTAGATATTTAGCTACGTGTTTTTGGCTACATTTTTCACATTGTCACTAAAAGTTACCATTTCGGGACGAATTTTGAAAATTGTCACTAAATGGTATCCACAATTAGTAATGATTTCTAAAATCGTCACGAAATGGTCGACATTCAGTGACGATTGACGATTTTTGAAAATCGTCACAAAAGGATCCACATTCAGTGACAATTTTTGAAAAACATCACCAAAGGTTTCGTAGTAATTTGCAACACATTTGGTGACCATTTGCCAAAATCATTACCAAAGGGTTCACATTTTCCAAAATTGTTAAACTAATATTTTTATAATCTATCATTGTTAAGATATGTTTTATTGTAGATTTTTTTTGAATGTTTACAACGTGTTGTTGAAAAAATATACACAACATAATTTTAAGTGTTAAACAATAGTATTAATTAATCATTAATGAGTTATAAAAATTTTAATAATTGTATCAATATAGTTATATGATATATGAAAGGTTAACAATTCTTACGGTCATAGTACAAGAACAAGAACAATCCACACTCAATAGTACGTAGCTTGATCCTTAACAATTTTTACGTACATAGTACAAGAACAAGAACAGTCCACACTCAATAGTACGTAGCTTGACCCCTAACTAGTAAAGAGGTTGGTTGATAAATTCTTACAGATACAACAATAAATTAACTTTAAAGCTGAGTCCAATTGATTGCGTCGATAAATACAATGATATAATTATTTTTTTGGATTCCAAGTGACATGAGAGTTGGTAAAGATGAATGAGTCTCCAATGTTTGGATTCCTGAGGAGGGTCTTTGCACGCGCAAAGGTACTAATTGGAACAGTGATAGTTCTTCCCTCAGGTGTAGAGTTTTTCATATCTTCTTGCAACAACATTTCCACTATAGCTAAACTTGTAGAGGATATAGTGAATGAATCATCAGATTTAGTATGGAAGACAATTTCTCCAAATGAACTGCCATTACGAAATAGTTTACCTAAAACACAATCAGTATAGAATTTAGATATTGTGATATTAGTAAACCGTTAAACGAACCGAAATTGGAGCAACATGCATATGTTAATGACTAGATGAAGTCTGTGGAATTGACAAATTTTCCACATCAACCAATTTTCCTAATCCTTTACGAACAGTTGTGACATCACGCCTGCCTCCATGGGTATACATGTCATGTTCTAGATTCAAGGAAGCTTAAAACAACATGTAGTATATACCATCAAATGTAAATATATATAATAGTTTCATAAAAGGAAATGAGATGTACATTATAAGGAAAGTGACATTGTTCGGATGATACTAAACATCTTAAAGCAGAAGATTGGCCATGGAAGGCAAATGATCATTAGTGTATGAAGTGGAGATTTTTTTGCATTATTTATTTCTTCAATAGGGATAATTTTGCCACATTCCTCCCAACGGAGACATTCCTTAATTAATAATGTTAAGAGTTATATTTTGCAAATGTCGATTTAGAATAAAATGATGATATGTTCAATTCCAATTTCGATGATAAGTGAAAGTAGTCCAATTTAGCACTTATACATCTTCAATGTGCCTAATTACTATTAATGGAAATGAATAAAAGTAAAATACTCTTGAAGACCTTTCATTAAATAGTTACAAAGCTTTGATGAGGGAAGCGTAAAGATCGTTCGGAGGAAACCAACCCATATACAAATAACAAAGACAGACAATAAATCATGTTCAAAACATAACCATAAACACAACCCATACATCAAATACATAATTAAGAACTCACAATAAACACCTAAAGGTATAAGTTAAACTTAGCACAACTTCGTTAATGAAAATAGAACGAAAGAACAATACCGATTTAGTTAATGATGGTTCTTTGACGATGATGACCACAATACATAACCCAAACGAAAGAGAGGATTTTAAGAAATGTTGACGGCTTGAACGAGAATGGAGTAGCCTTTTATTGTGGTTTTCATTGAAAACCTAATACAAAACGATGTCTTTTTCTTGTTTAGGTAAACAATGTCATTTCTTGTTTACTATAGTTGTTTGGAAGTCCTATTAATTAATTTGCTACGATCTATTATATTTTCTTACGATATATTGTGTTTGGTTGACAAACGTTAGATGTAGCGATTAATACATGATTCTCGCGAAAGCTCGCAGGTTCACAAATAATTTTTAATAAATTGATTTTCCTATTCCAAATAAAACATAATTTTAATTAAAAATTAAGTTATTCAATTGAAAACTATTTCCAAATTAATCCTTCAAATACATTATAATTGGCTTACAAATATTAGAAAATTATAGATTTTAATTATTATAATTCCAAAAAACGTATTTCAAAAAAGTATACATTTTAACTATTATAATTTAGAAAAACTAAATCATAATAATTTAATAAGACATTGTAATATAAGTAGAAAATATTTCTAACAAATTAAAATTAAAGATTAGTCATTCCCAAAAATTAAGCAAATAAAGAACAATTGCATATATAAATGAGAAGATTAATTTAACATTTTGTATGATGTATTCCTAATACCTCACATATATTAATCAATTAAGAAAATTAAGAAAGTAAATAAATTGCTTCGGTTTTGGGTAACGATGTGGAAATTTGGTAGCAAATTGTCTACCATTTTGTGACTAAGTGTGGTGGTTGGTCACGGAAATGGTCTTTTGCGACTAAACTTACTTCATCGTAAACCCTCGGGTGTTAATCACTTAAGAAATTTAAGAATGTAAAGAAAATGCTTTTGGTTTTGGTGACGTTGAGTATGACTAGTAGTGAATTGGAGTGATAGGCGACGATAGTTTTGACCCTCGGAAAAGGTAAAAGGTAAAAGGTTTAGTATTGGCGATGATTTATCAATTTGATAGCAAAATTTTGTACAATTTGCGAGGCTATTTTATTTTTGTAGCAAACGTTTTACATTTGGCGATGAAATGTAGATTCGTCGTCAAACGTACCAGATAAGGAAAATTAAACAAACGCTAAGATGATATCATTTGTGGGATGACAAATGACATCATCCTACCATTTCTTTAAACACAGACGCTTGCTCCCTCTCTTCTTTCCCCCCAAAGACCAAAGCCCCCTTCTCTCCTTCGTTTTTTCAAAACTGACGTCTTCTCCGTGCCCTATCTTCTCCTTTATCTTGGACAACAGCAAAAAATCTTCTTCGTGCACTTGCTATCTTCATTTAATGAGTACTATTGATTGGATTTTCAGACGTGTCATTGAAATCGATATTGGTCTGATGGTTTTGTGCTATGTTTTAGTTGGTTGACGATTTGTTTGCATTTATTGGTGATGATAATGGTAGAGTGGAGCAAAAGTTGTGTTATTGTTGTTGAAGGAAGGGAAAACAAACTATTTTTTTGTGTTCTTGAGTTGAAAATTACTTACCTATAAGGTGTTTGACAAAATTCCTCATAATGTTTTAAGTTTGTGATGTTGGAGAATCAAAGTTTAGTTATGTTAAAAATTAAATTATAATGTTATATTTTCTGTTATGTTAAAAACCAAGTTTGGAACCTAGGTAATAGAAAAGGCAAAAGGAATAGGAGGGACACAATCACACATGGCAAAGACACCCAAACATTAAACAAAAACTTTGAATTTAAAGGTTGAAAAGTGTCGTCAATTTATAGCAACATATTCTTAGGTTTGGAAAGTGAAGTGAGGTAAGGGAAAGTGTCAATACTCAATAGTGATTTGCTTCATCGATTGGTTCTTGATTTTTGGTTTAATAGGATTAGAATGGTATATTTATGCATCTCTTGAATGTTCTTCTTCTATTAAAATATTTATTCATGTATTTATAATTAGAAAGATAAATGAGTACATCACTAAAAAAACTGCTTTGATTTATGTTTTCAATAGTTAAATAATTACTGATTTGTATATTATGTATTATAGGTTAAAATGATTGTTTGGTATGTGACAAATCTCTTCGCTTTTAAAATACTTTATCAAATTCTTCAACATACTTTTTTTATTTAAATATGCTTTTATAGTACCATAAAGAAGCAATTTTGTATTTAGTTGGTGATTGGGTATAGGGTTTTTTTTCAGTTGTTGTCTTCCTCTATTTGGTTGGAGCCAAAATTGAAAAATTTATGTGGAATCTTCAGATACATTCAACAAAAACCCTCTTTTTGTATTTTGTTAGAAATCGATTAAGACTAGTTGAATATACCTAAAAACTAGTAATTATAATGATTGAGGCTTGTGGAATCAGCAACTATTTGAAGTGGTTGTAGGATTAATCGTTCAAGTTCCTCCTTCTTAGTGGTTTGTATTGTTTGAAATGTTATGTTCATAATTGCCTTATGTTATTGATGTTTAACTTATGTTAATTTACAATGACTAGATGCATATTTTTAATCTTTCACTTATATTTATGCGGAATATTATGTCAAATGTTTAGTATTTGACTGCTGATCTCCTTATATTCATGTGGAATATTGAGGTTTGAGTTAAGCTTAAGCATTATCTTTATATTTCGTTTTAGTTGTTCAATATAATGGCACCTGGTAGAAACAAGGGAAAGAAGGTGGCAACAATCGAAGAAGTTCCTCTCCCATAACAACCAACTCAATCTGACCCCATCGTTCAACAACCAGCAATTGCATCCTCGAATGAAGACAGTTAGCAATAACATTTACCAACATCGTCAGTTAGTGTTGAGGGATCTTCAGGTATGTTATTGTTAACCAAACATATTTACATTAATGCTGAAATTACTTATTACATGTTTAGTGTGATTTTTTTATTATGATTTTTTTTTCAAATTCCATTAATATCATTAGAAAACAAGGTAGAGGTATCACAAAAGGAGCTAAGTTGCAATGGATGAATGTTACAATGAACAACAAGTTGTCTGTGACCATTGATCTTATGCAACGTCGCCCTCTGGATAAGATCCAATCTATAAAATTGTCCAGTAATTTGGGCATCGTTGTGAGGAATGAATTGTCTTACCTTCAGCATGCCAGCAGTTAAAGGAAGACAACTTGCTCCAAAATGCTTTGGACAAAGTTTCTATAATATTTCAATTCTTTTGATTAAATGTATTGCGATATGACTTACCAGAAAAAGTAACTTAACTTATACGTGTTCTTTTGTAGATGAAACTTAATATTGTTGATATCAACAAGTCTGAGATTCCAAGCTATGTTTGTTGACTGCTAAAATAAAGGGCGAAGGATCATCGATATAGACTTCATAAATATTACCAGTCTTTCCCTTCCAATGAAGAGGCAAGGAGATATGTTCTGGAATGGGTGAGTCCAAAAAATTAGACTAAAATGTGTGATTATTGGTGTTGGGACCCGATCCGGAGACCGGATCCCAACCGTATAAGAACCGAAGAACGAACGAAGCGGAGAACAAAGCAACACGCAAAACGAAAGCGAAAGCAAATCGAAATCGAATACGAATACGAACGAATATGAATCGAATCAAAGCAAAGAAACGAACAATCTGAAATGAATGAACAAATCGAACGGAAACAAACTAAGCTAATCGAAGCGAACTAAAGCCGACAAACGAATGGATCCATCAAATTCAAACAAATTCCGACATCCGTTGAAAACACAAAGCATAGAAAACTTATCGCGTTGGAAACCTTAGACTAAACT
>JANIJH010000001.1:25943012-25976200 GCA_024520975.1 Erythroxylum areolatum
GTAATTGAATGTTTTAGGAGTGTTATTGCATTAGAAGAAGTGAAATGGGGAAGATTATGAGTGAATATGATGTTATGCTGGATATAGGAAGCATTGGAGAGGCTTTGGAGGGGTTTTGGGAACCCTTATGTCCGTTAGACAGACTTTAGGTTCATTAAATAGACATTCTCAGGTGAAAAGGGCTCCTAAGCTAGTCTATGTCCGTTAAACGGACATGGATGTCCGTTAAACGGACTTTCTCGGCCAAAATGGACTCCCAACCTCGACAATGTCTGTTACACAGACATTCACGGGATAGCTTCAGTAAATTGCAATTTTTGACCCTTTTAGAGGTAGAATCTCGATTTGTGGTCTAATGAAAGTTGTAGATCTAGGAGTATACTTTCAAATGGTTCAAGAAAGAACTCAATCAGACATATTTATCAAAAGTTATTACAATTTCTCCAAGACAGGTGCAAGATGATTAAAGACATAAACATGTTGGATTCTTTTGGCCATAACTTCGTCATCCGACCTCCGAATGAAATGATTCTTAAAGCGATAGATTTCCAAGACATGTATCTACCTCTCCATGAAATTTGGTAACTTTTGGTTTTGGGATGAAAAAGATTGATGAAAAGATAGTGAGGGGGTCAGTTGAGAGAGCATGATTGGGGTAGGAACACACTTTGGAGTTTTAAGCATATATTGAGCTATAGAGTTCCGATTGAGATGATTCTTTCTTCAAAGCAAACTAGAGACTTGGAGCTACAATTTTTGTGAAGAAGTCAATTATGATTTTGGTGATTGACTAGTGACTAATAGGAGAAATTAGTTCGAGTATGGTGACTAATTTTTGTGGGCACGCCATTGAACAGATTGTGAGGAAAATTATTGAGATGTTATGAGAATGAAGATTAATCGAGGATGGTTAAAGACATAGGTCCAACATATTGTGGTCTCAGAGCAAGAGTTGGGTTCCAAAAATCGTGCCCAACAGATCATCTATTCTCAGTAAGGGATATTTATTCTTCATTATCACCCAATTCAACTGCCTATAATTAATGCATAATCTCAAAGTCCCATCCTTCTTCTTCACTAACAATACCGGAGCTCCCCAAGATGACACATTAGATATGATAAAACCCTTGTCCAATAACTACTGCAATTGAGTGTTAAGTTCCTTGAGTTCTATAAGTGCCATCCTATATAGAGGAATAGATATAGGAGCAGTACTTGGAACAAGGTCAATTATAAACTCGGTCTCCCTATCTAGGGGTAATCTCGATAATTCAGTAAGAAACACATCTAGAAAATTCCTAACAATAGGAATATCCTGCAATGTCTGCTCAACTTGGGTATCTATCATATAGGCTAAGTAAGCCTCACATCCACTTTGAATTAGTCTACGAGCACTCATTCATGAAATCAACCTAGCTGGCACTGCTTGAATAACACCTCGAAATATAACCCCTTGGTTGATTAGGAGATTCAAAGAAGTATAGAAATTGGGTTTTAAAGAATAAAATAGGCTTTTAAAAAGTTAATTATTAATGAATCCTTTTTTATTTAAAAACATTATTAAGTTCTTTTTGTCCTCTCTTATTATATCCTAAAGTGATTTTTACACCTTTTAGATTAATTAAAGTTTGTACTTAAAACATTGAGCATATTTATATTGAAGATTGAGCCAAATTGGATCTTAAAAGTTACCACTTAGGATTGAACTTATTCAAAGGATAAGTAGGTTTTTTAAACATGCATTCTAAAATGATTAATTAATATTAGATAAAATAACAGGATATTTATAAACTTAAACATTTTTAATAAACATAAGTATGAATCTCAAGCCCATATATTAACTTTTCCTTAATTATTGACTCTTAGAAGCTTGATTAAGGCCTATGGCTAAAATAGGTTTAATATTTCATTTACTGCTACTTCTCATTGATTCTATTACTTTTAATCCCTCTGGCCCACCTGTAAAATAAACAATAGGTCAAGCGCAAGAGTCAAACAAAAAACCAAGTAAACTAATTGATGTTGTTTTAGGAAATTTGCCTAAATGATGATTTAGGCAACCCACTTAAGCTCAAACTTAGGCTCAGATTGCATGTTTCCAGGGTTGGGTTAGTTCAAGCCAACAATGGGCTTAGCCTAGCCAACACATTGCCATACTAAAAATGAAATTAAAAATACAACAAGATCTAAATTAAGGTACATCAAATAAACTATCTTAAACTTGATCATAAATCAATGAAGTTGTTGTAAAAATCAAGTTTTCAACTGAATGAAAAGAAGTAAATACTAAACTAAAGAAAATGTAAAACCAAACAACTTAGAACTTCAGAATAGAGTTTACCCTTTCTTGTTGTTTCAATGCTCACTAACAAATCTCCTAAGCTATAGGGAAAAAGATGCATGCATGTGAAACTTTTCCCTCACTCTTAGAGCATCCGTGATATGATTTGAATGTGTAAATCACTTCATTTTATGGGTTCTATAATCAAAGATAAACGAAAAACAAAAAGGGATATGCATGGATCTTCCAGTGAATATAAACTATTGAACTCATAAAAATATACAACCTTAAAACAAGTTTTGCCAGTGATGTTGAAAGGTTAAGTATGAAAAATGTAAGAAAGGAAATATATATGACGAGTTTATATATTTTGAATCTTTGAAGACATTAATAGGACGAGTTAAGCCTTGCTTAAAGAAAAGCATAAACTAGGCTTTCTTTTACTAATAGGGATGTTAAAAACTAAAAAAAAATCTTAACCATTATAACCTATGACATAGAAAGGGATCAATTTTCTTAGAGAACAATTTTGAGGGTTGGTGACCATACAAAGATGACGGTTTCCACCTACTAAAATGAAAACTCCCCTTTAAGATTATATTATTTTGTGTTTTTATATTGGTTTTGATATAAGAAGCGAAGGAAATAGGTGAAAATTTGTCAAATAAGAAGGAAGAGGCATCATGATAGTCACGATGGTAGAGATGAAAGAGATGGGGGTTAACTATTGGAGAGAGATAAGAGGATAAAATCAAAGAAATGTGTGATAGGAGTATATTTCCCTTAATATTTAGTATTTTACATATACTAAATATATTTTGATTTAGGATACAAATGGAGTTGTTAAGAGAAAAATAAAATAATTGAATATTTTTGGACAATTTTGATACTACTTTTAAAATTAGAGATAACTTTCTCATTAGAACTTTTATTGAGTTGATTAAAGATGTTATGGAAATCTTAGAAAGTGATCTAAAACTTTGATATTTTAGTTTTAAGAGATGCTTCTTGAATCAAGGACAAATCAAACTTTAATTGATATAGGGTTTCTAGAGCCTATATTATTTTCCTAAAAGGTTTACAAAGAATCAATAAATTAAATAGCGTAGAGATATGGTTATGTCCCAAGTCGACTATAAAATTGGACGCTTACCTATTTAAAAAGCCCTTTAAATCCTAGTTTTTGAGTTAGATTTTACATTAGGTTTTGCTAAGTTTTAGAGAAGAAACCCCTTCTCTTCCTCTCTATTTATTTTACTCTTTTCTCTTATCTATAGCGATGTATGGCTAATATTCTTCACTTAGTATAAGAAAACTGAAACCTTGGGAGATATTAAACCATGATATTTTATTTTTTTCTTATTATTTGATTTATATATTGAGTATTGATTATTCTTTTCAGTTTATCATCGTCACTTGATTGTTAGGAAACATGCTAGTTTATTATTTGATTCATTATAAATTAAATTAATAATTGTTTAATCCCTATATTCTATAAAATAACTAGGTTCTAGTAAGTTTCTATGATAGGGTTCTTATATCTTAAAGAGGACAAATAAATGAATTAAATGCAACTACTTATGTTTATATTATATTACCTTATCGATCTTTCTAAGTCTTTAAGTGACTAAAAAGGCTTTTATGGTTGTTTAGTTGGAACGATTAGTTATATTAATGTTCTCTCTGATTAACTATAATTAAACAGAGATAATAATTAATTCTAATAGTGAATGTTCAAAGTATAAATTGATTTATTCTAGTTTTAATGATTCATATACAATTCTCAAGGTGCATGTGGACCTAGACCAAGGTTTATTTCATATTATTTTCTTTATTATTAGATTTGAATTGTTTTATAATTATATTATCATAGTTATTCCTTCTTAAGAACATCCTTTTTTTGTTATTTACAATTACATAATAGAGCTAGATAATTTTTATGAGATTGACTTTTAATTAAGCTATTACATAACGTTTAGCCAAAAGTGCATTTTAGATCCTAACATTTTCAACAAAATATAATATAAACCCTAATGTTTAAGAGCATATAAAACAAACCCTAACATTTTTAAAATATTTAAAATGAACCTTAAGTGAATAAAAAATTAAATAGGGGTTAAGTATCTATTCCTTAATTGCCATATCATCATTGACGTGACACATAATTAGTATTTCTAATTAATACATAAGAATATTGACACATATAAACCACGTTGCAATGTGGGACCTCATTTTTATTTAAAAACTTAAATTGTTTATAATTTTTAAATATTAGGATTATATACATAATATTATTTAATTGTAATTAGGTTAATTTAATTATCCCAAAATCTTAAACCCTAATCTCCAAAACTGTACTCAAGAACATATGGGACATGGAGGAGAAATATACCATCACAATCTCTTAGTCTTTGCCTTAAGAGGGTCTATAGCAACAAGGTTGTTGGGCATGAAAACTAAGCCAGAAGGTAGTTAATGAGTTTTAAAAAGATACAGCTATGGAATATGGTGGTAGTGTTGGAGGTGGAGTTAATTTTCCTAAAAGGCAAAAGCATGAGGAGAGATGACTTTAGAGGACTTCTTAGCAAGATATGACATGGTAAAAGAAGACACATAAGTAGTTACAATGGTTATTACTAATGGAGCACTTTTTAATGATTTAATAAGAAAAATGAACAATGATGATTGAGGAATTGGAATTTATGCCAATAGGGGTAATGATGTTAAATATCAATGTTAGTAGTCAGATACTATGCACTAATTGAATTTGTAGCACCCCACTCTCGCAAGACCCGAACCTGACATTAATGGTGATTTCCGAGTCCATGCCCCGTGAGGATGCTAAAGCACTCTATCATTCAAAAGTCGATATAATTCTTTTTTCAAAACCACAAACATAACATGCAGCAATCGATAACCAATTCGGGCCCACTTTCATTCATAAACATTTTTAATGAACACAATACAATAAATAAAATTTCAATAGCCAATTGGGGCCCCTTACAATTACAAAGCACTTTAGTCATAATTTCTTTACATTCCACCATAAAAGCCTTTGTATACATATTGAACAAAATTTTAGAATACATTAATTTTTAGAAATGGTGGAAATACAAATTTATACAAAAATAAGAAAATACTAATGCAGACGCAAACTGATCCCATCCTCTTCTTTCTCTCACATCCAGTAAGTATACTCTCGTTTGCCTAACGGAGTATTCTTCGGACTCCTGAAAAATATTTGCAAATTTTGGGTAAATTTTGCGAACTCAATGACTGACCATCATCGATGGCTCACCCGGTCACATAACACATAATTTACATTCACATCATTTCACATTTCACATTTAATTTCACACTTCACATTCAATTCACTTAATCATTCATGTTATGCATATGTAGTACATATGAGATCTACTTTCCAATTGTTACGTTGCTATGACTGAGTGCCTGAACTGTCCCGTATATAATTTGGATTCCGGGCTCATTAATAACTGTCCCTTATTCGATGAGGATACAGGGCTCATTGTACATTGAGCCTGAGGCTCTGAAACACTTGTGAGCTCGATGCTCATTTTCATTCGTTGAGCTTTAAGCTTTGATCATTGGCTACTCTAATCACAACTTCCATTATCTGATTATGCATTCATGAATGGAATGCATGCAACACAATCAATCACAATATAAAGCACATAGGTCTTCACATTCACTTTCAAGCCACACTTCAATATTTCAACCCTTATTACACAATCATTGGACCTTCTGTTCGAAATTCACAATCAAAACACATTCATTCATTATTCAAAACATAATCATAAGCAAACAATAATTAAGAGGAACCGTCTAGGTTATTCACAAGTTTCTCCTGAAGCTAATGCCTGGAAGTGTCAGCAACGTTTGGAGGTTGACGTTTCAATTGCTCCTCTATAACAATTAACACACACATATATCACAATTTGCACAATTTGCGTGTTCATTAATGCACATGTATGAAATGAATTATGTATAATGCATGTTCATGACAATCCCGGGTATCCTTCCATCAATGTCATCACAAAACAATCCAATATTGGAACTCACTTAGCTGACATTTGTTTGTGGGGTTTATACCTCAACAAACCATGTGAATCCAATTTCATAACTTCACGAGCCATTTCAGATTTTTTCCAAACTCTAACTTTTGGATTTACTGTTCTTGATCATTAAGACAATGAAAATAAAAAAATTTGACAGTACTTTCTTCTAGAAAAGCATTCCTCTATGTCTTATCTTTCTAATGCCACCAAAAGCATTCAATTTGGTTCAATAGGGTGAAAGTTATACTCCAAATATTTCCGAACTGCTTTTATTCCAAGACAATACCCTATACTCAAGTTCCATCCAAATATTGAAATTCTTAGATTCTAATTCAGAATTTGATTTCTTCATATAATTTGTATCCCCATGTTTCTAGTTTACTCAAAATCAAAAATCATCTCATTCGGAGGTCGGATGACGAAGTTATGGCCAAAAGAATCCAACATGTTAATGTCCTTAATCAATTTATATCTCTCTTGGCGCAATTGCCATAACTTTTTCTACGGATGTAAGATTGAGTTTGTTCTTGGACCATTTGAAAGAAAACTTCTAGATCTATAAATTTAATAAGACCACAAAATAGAATTTTTCCTATAAAAGGATCAGAAATATGACAGAAGATGACAATACAAACTAAGACGATGAACAGTAACTTCTTAGAATGTACAGTAATTTCGTCTTAGAATGTACAGTAACTTCATCTTAGAATATACAGTTCTTCATCTTAAAATGTACAATAACTTCATCTTAGAATGTACAGTACTTTGTCTTAGAATGTACAATAACTTCGTCTTAGAATATACAGTAACTTCGTTTTAGGATGTACAGTAACTTCGTCTTAGAATGTATAATAACTAAGACAATGTTTTCTTCCTTCTTATAAAGATCGTAACTTTTGATTTAGATATCCAAAATTTTCATACTATATACCGTTGGAAATATAAAAGAAAGATCTATAACTCTCAAGAAGGAAACTTTACTAAAATCTATCTAGATTAATCTAGATTTTCTCCCAAAGTCAGAACACGAAATTCACGTTCAGCTCCCAATGTACTGAACCCAGTTCTCACTTCGTGACAATTTTTGAGACTCTTAAAGACAGAATTGAAATTTGATGTCTTCATACAAAATATATCCATATATCTCTAGGTTAATCCAAATTAAGAATCCTCTCATTTGGACAACTATAGAAAATGTTGTAGCTAAAAGACTGAAGCATACTCAGTGAACATTTTCCAGATTTTCAAACTCTCAATATTTTACAACACCTAATCGCCAATGATTTTCAAAACACTAAATTATCACTATAACCAAATTTTTCATCCCCAACAACACAGTATTTATGAAAAACCATGTAAATTCCATTTTCCATGTAGATGATAGTAACTTATCAAATTTATTTCATAAATCTCCAACTCTAAAGGATTTATTTACTACATACCTACTGAAAACTCCAAAATCTTTAAGCCTTAAACTTCACACAATTTCTGTACTTCGTTGAGTACAATCAGCTTCGAGTTTTTCTTAGGGTAGAGGACAAAAATGGCAAAGTGGGTTTGGTGTAGGAAAGAAAAAGCATAGAAATCTCTTAGGAGGTGTTTGATGGAAAACACTGTGTATGGAAAGAAAACTTGAAGGAGATGACGATGAAGAAAGAGCTTAGACATATTACTTAACCTATCAACTCTCAGAGAACAGTAGCCTATTTCTAGAAAAAGTACACAACCTAAGAGATATTTGTCACTTCCCTCACATCAAGCTCTAACTTAGTTTCTTTTGAAGCTAACTCCCTTAACTTTCATCTTTACAATTTAACTATCTCCAAATCTTCTTTTGATTTCTTTTTCCTGTTTTCAATAATTTTTCAAAAATTTATTCCTAAATTCACCAAAATTCCCAATATTCTCCAAAAATTCCACATCAGCAAATACACTCTCCAAATCTTTTTTTTATAATATAAATAACCACAATTTTCAATAGAGCCCACATTATAAACAATTTTACCGGAAAATGTCAATGAATGCATGTACAATTATGTTCATGTGCAAATTTTTCACTATCCTCATGTATGTGTATGACACATTATGCATGAGCATGCAATTACATTTCTAAGCTCTCATAAATCACTCACATTCACCATTCTAACCTTTCCACAGGTAATGGGATGTTACATATGTACCAAATTTTAGGGTTCTAACCCTTAGTATAGGAACAGGATGTTACAATTCTCCCCTCCTTAATAAATTTCCTCCTCGAAATTCCTATATGTTTGATCAAATAGGCAGGGGTATGTTTCCTCTTATGCTTTTCCGTTTCTCATTTAACTTCATCACGCAAATAATTTTCTTTCAAATGGCTGTAGTCAATGTATTCAATCAATCCTTCTATTATTTATTCAAATATCACACCATCATATCCATCTCCTCAATGATCACTTTTAATTCCACTTCCTATATCAATAGCACATATATCGGATCATAGTGATATTTCCTAAACATATACATATATTACTGTGGGAATCTGAAACAACTTTTATTAGTAATACTAACTCATAAGTCCATGGTCCAATTCTCACAATAATTTCATATAGACCAATACAATTCAAGCTTAGTTGATCCTTTTGCCTGACCTGAGCACACTTTTTCTCAATCTAAGCACCTTTAACAAGGTGATACTCTCAAAGACATTCCATCTTTTGCTTAATACTTCACATCTCTTTAGTGTTAATACACTCGACTCTGATGTCCATCTTATTATGTTTTATAACCTCGATGTTGATCTACCAATTTCATTTATCTTACTTGAATCATTTAACTCCTATTACAAATTCATTTCACTCATCAACCGTATCTCAAATCAATTTTGGCCTTTAACCATTTTTTAGGCCCTCTTTATTTCAACGTAAGGGAAAATGACTCATTTTTTCATTTTATGCCTCATACAGTATTCTAATGACATCACTATGATAATGATTGTTACACTATATATTGATCCCATGTTCTTATGAACTCCAAATTATAAGCTTTAAGCATATCCCTAATAGTTAAAACTGTTGGCAATTCAAACATTCAATCCCTTGTTTCAACATCCTTAGCAGTTACATACTAGTTCAGTGTATTTCTACTAGGATGTCTAGCTTAGGTTGCTACTTGCTTTTTCTAATAACATCTTTGCTCACTCATCTTTATCAGGTACACATTTGTCTCATTTCAATCACAAAGTAACATTTTTCCTATTCAAACTTAAAATTCATATTCGTTCTCAATTCCTCCTTAAGATTCACAATTCCTGAATTCTCAATTTGGGCTCTGTTAATCTTTTCCTGTAGGACTGATCTTAAATCCAATAGCTAATAATATTTTGATTTGCCCAAAATTTCTTCATTGCACTAGGTTTTGTAACCTCAATATCTGAATTTGTGCTACACAGTTATTGAATTTTTTGTTCAATACATCAGATACAACACTGTTTTACCAGGAAATACCCATTTGTACATCAAAATCTTCCACTAATTTTACTCATTATCTCAGTCTCATTTTCATTTCTTTCAAACTCAATATAATGTCTCCAAGCTCTCAATGCAATTACTATTGTAGTAAGTTCTAAATCATGCATCAAAATTCAGCTCATGAGGCTTTAATTGTCCCTATGTATACAAAAATCACTTTGTGATGTTACAACTATTTGCATCTTAATCTCTAATGGGAACTTCATTATGTACTGCGAAATCTCCTAATCCCAATGGCATAATTACCATTGATGTTATGCTTTCTCAAAATTCTCTTTACATTCATCCGTCATACGATTTACACATTTTTCCTCAGACATTTTTGTCAAAGAGCTAAGATCACTAAAAACCTTTAACAGTCTCGGGTAGTATCCAACATACAACTACTCTAAAGAACTCTGAATCTTGCATATATTATTTGTAGTTTCTTACTTTATCATCACCTCTATCTTCCTTGAGTCTTCCAATGTGCCATATTCAAATATTATACCACCCACAATTTATTTGATAAGCTAAGATTCACTTTTATAAAACTTGGCATATAACTGTTTCTACCTTCTTGATATGTAAGATTTCTTCAAGTATTCCAGTTGTTCTCTTTACTTTTCGAATACACTCAAAATACCATCTATGATTATAGTTGATAATTATACAATTTTGCTTGGATCACTTTAATCTTCAATACCATAATACTATCGGGGGCATTGTTAACTCCAACAGATATGACCCAAATTTCCTTTTGCCCAAGATTTGTTCTCTTTAATTCTTTAAGAATCTAATTCCGCGATGAGGTAGTAGTATCTCATGTTATTTTCGATTTTCCCAATTGACTTTTCTCAATTGATTTTCTCAATTCATTTTATTTCCTCTAATTTCACATTAACTTGCTCTAACGTCTATTCATTCTTACTAGTTTCTACAAACATCTCAATTTATTTGCAATCTTAACTTTCTATGTTTGTAACACATTCATCTTATCAAATTTGTATCTCCTGAATATATTTACGCAAAATATAACGTGGACCTATATTCTCCTCATATTAGCAATTAATGTCTCCTCAAATTTAATAATCCAATCATATAGTTGGATACTTTCCATCAACCAAAAATGCATACCTTCTCAGTAGCATATTCTACCTCTTATGCTTGAATCTCTGCTAGGGATATGACTCCAATATTCGCTTTTTGATTTATTACATATTCATTTCTTATTTGTTCCTCTATTGATCATTCTTAAATTGAATCATCTTATCAACTTAACCTAATTTAGGGAAATTCTTCTTTGAAAGAATATTTCTTGCTACTTTCATCAATACCACTCATGAAATTTTTATCAATCAGTTGTCTTCACCGTAACTTGTCAGCCATTCTTGGTACCTTAAGAAGATCAATTTCAACCTTTCATAATATCTTAATAAGATCAATTTTTGTCATAACTTATATGATCAGACCATTCTTTATAATAAGGCTCAATAAGGTAATAAGCAAATTCATTTACTCCAGTACCTTGACATATACCACCAAAATCATTACATCTTATCTAGAGATGTATTTATGTCAATTAACCAATTAATAACATTTGCTAATGATACTTGAATTCCAATTGACTCCAGACAACACTTCTATCTTTGTTCCTACCTACAATTGGGGTATCTCAACACGATCGTGTCAGAAACCCCTTTTTTTTAGGCCACTATCGTGCCCTACACTTTCTTCCTCACATTAACACACTTAATAACATCAATTCCACTCCAATTTTCCATAATTTACCTCTTCTAATACTACATCATTTCATAATAATTGAACTATCATCTTGAGTGCATTAACTCCTCTCATTTGATTCATCATCTTTTCTTTAATCGTGTTCAAACATAAAATCCCAACTTATGTGCATTTCTAACTTTGTCCATACTACACATCCTTCATCTCTTGTAAGGTAATTTATAACTATTTTATTCCCCCTTTCCTTTTTTTCTACATTTCTATCCCATTTTCCTATTGTCATTTATTTCATCTTCCAATCTATCCTCAGTCCATTCAAAAATATAGATGCAGAATCATCATGAAATTCTGATCTCAATATCACAGACATAATATTACGCTAAATCATAACTTTTATCACATTTATCTGACATTCATTTCAAATCCAAATCTAACCTTTCAAGGTCATAATTTTTTTTTATTTCCCTTAACCTGGCTTATACACTTTAGTCTCATCATTTCTACTTATATCCTTATTTTCCTCTAACAATCCACAACAATGCATTCACGTTAAGTTCACATTTGAGGATATATCCTCACAGTACAATATTAACATCATATTCCATAATACATTCACCAATATAATTTTGTTAAATCCTTGTCTGTCATAACTAAACATATACAATTTCTCATTTCTATATATCCACAACCTCCATTTTCTCACATTATGACATATCATCACTTTTCTCACTATTTCTATCAGCCTAAACACTTAACATATGCTCATGCGTGTGACTCATACTCATGCGACTCAGACTAGGGATCAGTTGCCACTGTCTACGATGACATGACTTAAATGCATGTGACTTGACACATATTTCAGAAAACATCCATATAAGATAGTACTTCTGGACTCTGATACCAAATATATAGCACCTCACTCCCGCAAGATTCGAACCCGACATCGATGGTGATATCTGAATCTGTGTCCCGTGAGGGTGGCATGTTAAAGTACTCTATCATTCAAAAGTCAATATAATTTTATTTTCAAAACCACAAACATAACATGCAACAATCGATAACCAATTCGGGCCCACTTTCATTCATAAACATTTTTAATGAACACAATAAAATAAATAAAATTTCAATAGCCAATTGGGGCCCCTTACAATTACAAAGCACTTTAGTTATAATGTCTTTACATTCCACCATAAAAAGCCATTGTATACATATTGAACAAAATTTCGAAATACATTAATTTTCAGAAATGGTGGAAATACAAATTTATACAAAAATAAGAAAACATTAATGCAGACGCAAACTGATCCCGTCCTCTTCTTTCACTCACATGCAGTAAGTATACTCCCATTTGCCTAATGGAATATTCTTCGGAGTCTTGAAAAATATTTGCAAATTTTAGGTGAGTTTTGCGAACTCAATGAGTTACCATCATCGATGGCTCACCCAGTCATATAACACATAATTTACATTCACTTCATTTCACATTTCACATTTAATTTCACACTTCACGTTCAATTCACTTAATCATTCTTGTTATGCATATGTAGTGCACATGAGATCCACTTTCTAACTGTTACGTTATTGTGACTGAATGCCTGAACTGTCCCATATCTAATTTAGATTCCGGGTTCATTAATAACTGTCCCTTATCCGAGGAGGATACAGGGCTCATTGCACATTAAGCCTGAGGCTCTGAAACACTTGTGAGCTCGAAGCTCATTTTCATTCGTTGAGCTTTAAGCTCTGATCATTGGCTATTGTAGTCACAACTTCCGTTATCTGATTAAGCATTCATGAATGAAATTCATGCAACACAATCAATCGTAATATAAAGCACATAGGTCTTCACATTCACATTCAAGCCGCACTTCAATATTTCAACCCTCATTACACAATCATTGGAGCTTCTGTCCGAAATTCACAATCAAAACACATTCATTCATTATTCAAAACATAATCATCAGTAAACAATAATTGAGAGGAACCGTCTAGGTTACTCACAAGTTGCTCTCGAAGTTAATGCCTGGAAGTGCCGGCAACATCTGGAGGTTGACGTTTCAATTGCTCCTCTATAATAATTAACACACACATATATCACAATTTGCACAATTATGCGTGTTCATTAATGCACATGTATGAAATGAATTATGTACAATGCATGTTCATGACAATCCCAGGTATCCTTCCATCAATGTCATCGCAAAACAATCAAATATCGGAACTCACTTAGCTGACATTTGTTCGTGGGGTTTATACCTCAACAAACCATGTGAATCCAATTTCATAACCTAACGAGTCATTTCAGATTTTTCTCCAAAATTTGACTTTCGGGTCTACTATTCTTGATCATTAAGACAATGAAAATAAAGAAATTTGACAGCATTTTCTTCTAGAAAAGTGTTTCTCTATGTCTTATCTTTCTAATTCCACCAAAAGCATTCAATTTGGTTTAGTAGGGTGAAAGTTATACTCCAAATATTGAAACTCTTACAGTCTGATTGAGAATTTGATTTTTTATATAATTTGTATCCCTATGTTTCTAGTTTACTCCAAATCAAAAATCATCTCATTCAGAGGTTGGATGACAAAGTTATGGCCAAAAGAATCCAACATGTTAATGTCCTTAATCAATTTGTACCTCTCTTGACGCAATTGTTATAACTTTTTCTACAGATGTCGAATTGAGTTCGTTCTTAGACCATTTGAAAGAAAACTTCTAGATCTACAACTTACATGAAGACCACAAAATGGAATTCGGCTTCTCAAAGGATCAGAAATAGGACAGAATATGACAATACAAACTAAGACGATGAACAGTAACTTCGTCTTAGAATGTACAGTAACTTTGTCTTAAAATGTATAATAACTTCATCTTAGAATGTACAGTAACTTCATCTTAGAATGTACAGTACTTCATCTTACAATGTAAAGTAACTTCGTCTTAGAATATACAGTACTTCGTCTTAGAATGTACAGTAACTTCGTCTTAGAATGTACAGTAACTAAGATAATGTTTTCTTCCTTCTTATAAAGATCATAACTTTTGACTCTGATAACCAAAATTTTCATACTATATACCGTTGGAAAGATAAAATGAAGATCTACAACTTTGCCAAAATCTATCTAGATTAATCCAGTTTTTCTCCTGAAATTAGAGCACGAAATTCACATTCAGCTCCCAATGTACTAGACCCAATTCTCACTTCGTGACAATTTTTGAGACTCTTAGAGACAGAATTAAAATTTGATGTCTTCATACAAAATATAGTCATATATCTCTTTGTTAATCCAAAATAAGAATTATCTCATTTGGACAACTAGAGAAAACATTGTGGCTAAAAAACTGAAACATACTCAGTGAACATTTTCCAGATTTTCAAACTCTTAATATTTTATAACACCTAATTGCCAGTGATCTTTCAAAACACTAAATTATCACTATAACCAAAATTTTCATCCCCAACAACACAGTATTTATGAACAACCACATAAATTCCATTTTCCATTTAGATGATAGTAATCTATCAAATTTATTTCATAAATCCCCAACTTTAAAGGATTTATTCACTACTTACCTGCTGAAAACTCCAAAATCTTCAAGCCTTAAACTCCACACAATTTTCGTACTTCGCTGAGTACAATGATCAGCTTTTGGTTTTTTCTTAGGATAGAGGACACAAATGGCAAAGTGGGTTTGGTGTAGAAAAGGAAAAACATAAAAATCTCTTAGGAGGTGTTTGATAGAAAACACTGTGTATGGAAAGAAAACTTGAAGGAGATGATGATGAAGAAAAAACTTAGACATATTACTTAACCTATCAACTCTCAGAGAACAGTAGCCTACTTCTAGCAAAAGTACATAGCCTAAGAGATATTTGTCACTTCCCTCACATCAAGCTCTAACTTAGTTTCTTTTGAAGCTAACTCCCTTAACTTTCATCTTTACAATTCAACTATCTCCAAATCTTCTTTTGATTTCTTTTTCCTATTTTCCATAATTTTTCAAAAATTTATTCCTAAATTCACCAAAATTCTCCAAAAATTCCACATTAGCAATTACACTCTCCAAATCTTTTTTTTATAATATAAGCAACCACAATTTTCAATAGAGCCCACATTATAAACAATTTTACCGGAAAATGTCAATGAATACATGTACAATTATGTTCATATGCAAATTTTTTACTATCCTCATGTATGTGTATGACACATTATGCATGAGCATGCAATTACATTTCTAAGCTCTCATAAATCACTCACATTCACCATTCTAACCTTCCTACAGGTAATGGGATGTTACACATGTACCAAATTTTAGGGTTCTAACCCTTAGTATAGGAACGAGATGTTACAGTTTTCGTCAAGGTATGGTCATTTTCTCCAACCTCATCTGCTGTCGATGTGTGGTTGTCCATGGATGAATTTTTTACAAAATTTGGAGTTAGTTTCATCACTGAGTTAGCTGCATTGGTTTTAATTGTTAATGGTTGATAGTTTGCTATCTAAACCACTATTAATGATGGTGAATAACGGAAAAATTTTGTGATTTTTTTATTTGTTAGGGATGAAATTGTTCAACATACCAAGTGTTTGATGAAATGTTTGAAGAGTCTTACTAGGTCTTACTAGTAGGTCTCCAAGTTTACGTTTGGCGGGCAGAATCACTATTTCTATTTTACTTAATCGTATTGACTAATTGAGAGCTACTAGTTGGACCCTAGCTTTATTCCATGTTTAGATGACATTCAATTTTTAAGACATTGAAGATTTTGGAGAATCATAGACGATGTTTCATTGATCCTATTTAACTAGTTTTGAATTTAGTTAAGGATTTTTTTTTTTTTTTTGTTTTTCTTTCTAGACTAGTTTGAGTTGCTATTGGACACTTTGTATAACTTGAATATTGGGGTTTTTATAACATCTTTCTTAGTTATCACAGTGTGGTTTTCCAGTGATTTCTCTATCTTAAACATTTGTCCTCCTATCATATGTAGATAGCTATTAGTGTAATTGTTTAGACATATGATGTGTTTAATGTCTTTTGGGATCATATTTTTACTTTCATTCTTGATATTCAAAGGGGATGTTATAACTACGTTTCGTTTATAAGGAATCCTAATCTCAAAAAAAAGGAGAGTTTTCTGATTGCATCTATTTTAGTTTCCTATACCTTTATTTTATTGTTTTTATTAGCAGCTCTAAAAGGATCATCTATGTTGTTTTCATGGGTATATATCTCAAACCAATCAAATAACAAGATGTGCACTCTATATTTGTTAATAAACTCATAATATTTCTCCTACATTTGTTTTCTTTGTTTATAAAAGTGGCTAAAAAGCCATAACCTCTTTTCTTTGTTTTCAAAAGAATAGAAATCACCTTGCAAATATTTTTTACTAACCTCAATTTCTTTCTTTAACACATAAAAATTATTGTTCATATATTTTATTGTTTATATATTTTACTATTAAAGAAAAACTTGGAGATGTTTGGGGAGATTATTGGTTACTATTTTTGTAAACTAATTATGGCACAATTTTATTGTAATATACACTTTAAAGGCTCGAAGATAGGATATTGGATGTTCAATGCCTAGGTAGGTCTTTACTAGGAATATTGCTTATAGAAGGGATCATAGAGATTCTTCTTAGATCAATAGTTAAAATTGACTCACTATCATCAAATCTATAGCCCACTAATTTTTTGCTAAAGAACAATTTGTCCTTACTATCTTATATTGCTTTATCTCCTTAATCTTTGTGTTTGGGTTCAAAAGTAAAAGTGGACTTGGATCTTTTGCACCCTTATGTATCCACTTCTCAAGTAGGCTGATATCTTTCCATCTTTTGAAATCAAAACTAACACTCCTCTAATTACAAGTTGCCATTATCTCTTGGCAACACCTCCTCCGTAAACCAACTTTTTTTCTTTCTCTTCAACAATCTATAATACTCTAGCTTTCTTTGTTCTTACCTTTTGTTTGTTTACTTGCTTTATGTTTTTGTATGTTTGAGCTTTATTGTTTGTCTTGTTTAATATTCTATACTAAAATAGGTATAAGAAGCTTTTATTTTTTTAATAATAATGCTATTTAGGAACAAGATCTTGTATTGATTTTCTTTTGGTGCATTATATTTATATTTGTAGGTTAAGGCAAAAGTAAGGGATTCTCTTTTTTTATATTTGGTTTGTGTTTTTGTTGTAGCGAAGAGGGTGACAAGTAAGAAAATCATTATATATACCAGCTTGTTGAGTTGGATTCGCTAAATATTTGAATATGATAATATAGTCTTACATGTAAATGTTGCTTCTAGCAAGTGCTCATTCTAAGTTTAAACTATCAAAAAGATTTTCATAGTATGAATGAACCATTAACTTTCATAAGTTGTTTATGTAAATCCCTTATGATTTCAAAATCTTTTTTCTTTAGAGTGTTGCCATTTTCTTATTTACTATGTACTTTTTTATTTATATATATATTTATTATATGCAAAATGTTCTCTATAGCTTAATTAAATCTTAAACTAACAATGATTGTTGATGCAAAATCCTTGACCATTATTGTTTGGTTCAAAGTTCCATAAACTTTTTTTCTATATTGTTGTTGTGTTATTTAGTTATGTGTGATATTACGCTGTGTATGAATTTTATTTTTCTTGATGATTTTGAGATTAATTCTTAATGAAAATTTTCAGTAAATAATTGAAATGCAGGTGTAACTTTTCTTTTCTCTAGGTTCTATCGATTTTGTCTAAAATCTAGATATCTCACTAGTTTTGTAATTGTTAATTCTTAAAAACTTATTTAGGATCTTTAAATTTTTTCCCCAAAAACTCTAAATACCTTTCTAGGTTGTTATTTAATAATTCTCAGAAACCCCTTTAGGCCTTCAATATTTATATAAAAATCTAAATATTTCTTTACGTTTTAAATTTTAATTTTCTCTTATTAAACTTTTATTTCCTAATCCTGAATATTTCTTTAGGCCTTTTTAGTGTTAGTCTTATGTCTTAGATGGTTTTTGTCTTATAATTTTTGTTCTCTGTCTTAGATACCTCTTAAATTTATGACTTTTATTATTGTTTTGAAATCCTATATGCCTCTCTATAAATTGTAATAGTTCAATTCTCGATTTTTCTTGGAGACTTTTTATCTTTGTGCCCTACATATTTCTTTAGGCGTTTTAATTTCAATATTTTCCTAATTACATTTTAAGGCTTTTTTTAAATTGTTAGCTACAAATCTTTGATTTCCCTATAGAGAATAACATGCCAAATGAGTAAGAAATGAGAAGTAAATAGCATAAAATAAAAGGGTTGCCATGTTAAAATTGTGAATTGGATTATTATAGATTTTGCGATGTAAATGTGGACTGAATTGAGAATAGACATATAGTTTGAAAACCCAATTTGAGTTGTGATTACTGGTTGATATAGAAGTGTATTTTTATTGCAAGGGGACCTTTTTTTCAAAAAGGGATGTCCATTTTATAGGAAAAATTATGTCAAATTTTCAATAGGGTCCTCGTAAAATGTGACATCACTGTTTTAAAATTAAAATAAGAGCTTCTTGGTATTAACTTATGATCTTTATGTGGAGGAGACTTATAATTATGCAAATTATTGAGGATAACAACTGATGGTTAAATTATTTCAATATAACTAATGACCTTGATTGATTATAATATTTCATGGCAATTGTTTTAATATATCCTGCTTTCTAAACTGTTAAGGAATTTGTTCTTGGTTGTAGGAACTCATTTGTTGCCAGTATTTATATTTTGAAGGAGTGAGATAGGGTGCGGAATAGGGTAGTGAGAGTCAAGCTACAAGTGACTAGTATAAATGACAAGTTGAGAGAGAAAAGGCTTAGGTAGTTTGGGTATATGAGCAGGATGCCCTGTGATGCTCCAGTTCGACGCGGTGAGAGAATAAACCTTCGTGACTACAAGAGGCAAAAAGGGAGGCCTTACAAGACCTGGAGGGAGGTGTTCAAGGGAGATATGTCAGAGTTGGCCCTCATCGCTACAGTGGCTAGGATTAAAACAGTCTGGCGTGATAGGATAAGGATAAACGACATAACATAGAGCCCTCGTGCCTTAACCCCTACCACCTTTTTTTTTCAGGTGTACAAGGAGATTCCTTAGATGGACACATAATACCATGGGATTGCCGCACTCTTAGGGCATTGATCAGGGAAGACTCTTAGCGCAGCTCGCTTCAAGAAAAGATGGTCTTGGCAAGGTGCAAGGTAATAGCAGATTATGGTCTACATCAGGTATATATATGGATGTACTTTCAATCTTTATCACATATGCATGTGGGCCTATTGGAAACAGCCTCTCTCTAATATAGGGGTAAGGCTGCATACTATCAGGCTCCTCCAGACTCTGCTTCATTGTGGGACTTTGAGGTATGATGATGATGATGATGATGATGATGATTTATATTTTGAAGGAGATTGAAGAGAAGCTGTCGCAAGTATTCAAATGATGTTCATTTTCTTATATATTGTGACAATGTCAACAATAAATTTTCACACTTTTCAATGACATTTGTATCAGTTTCTATATTTTTTGTTCTAGTTCTGTCATCATCATCTTCCTTCACGTACTTCAAAAAGATCCGTCTGCATGTTAGTTGAGGTAAATGATTTTGTTTTCTACTATGTTTTTATGAAATTAGTTTAATTTGTGTATATGTTTGTGGTATGAACTTCCCATCTAAACTTCCTGCATTTTTAATTGATATGAACTATGATCATGTAGAAAGACTTATAAGTATCTAACTATTACACTTATATTATAATTTTTTACTTTATTGTATTTCAATTTAAATTGATATGTGAATGTTGTGATGAAAATATGTATATTATGAATAATGATCATAGTATAAATGTCTGGTGTTACATATGACTGTGATGAGTTATTTTTTTGTTCAACAGGGGGTAATATCATAAAAATAGAGGAGACTCTGTCGAAATTTTTATAAATTCTAATTTAACTTAGAACAATTTATTGTTATGCAGGAAAAGTCTATGGGTATAAGGCCTGCATCCCGTTAATTGTTTTTGCATACTCACACTAAGAAACATGACGGTGTGACATTCGTCAATAGTCGATGTAGAGAACTAAATGTATGTGAAATTCATGCTTTAATAATTATGACTTACTAATTATAATATAAGCATTGCCTCTTAATAAGACCAAATACAAGAAACAATTCAGTGACAGTCTCAGGGAGAACAAGCTGTTGATGAGAACTAGGCATATTTTGATGCAATAAGTGGTAGGGATAGTCGTGGAAGGATTTTAGAGCTAGGCTAATTTGGGAATACATGTTATTCGCATTTCTCTACGTCTAGTACAGCAACATCAAGTAGACGGCTGATAGTGGAACGTATCCATTAGCTTGAGAGCACAGTGCACACCTTGACAAGTCAATTACAACAGATAATAGAGTAAATTACTAAGCTTCAAAATGACGTGGAGCAGCTGAAGGAGAGGGGTAGAGACTCAGACCATCCACGCTCACCAGGACAATAGGATTGTTATAGTCATTTGGTTTAAATTTATATACAATTTAATATTTTTATTATCAATGAATAAAATTTTTCCTTTATATGATCAATTAATTTTCTGTTTAAACATATTAAATATAGAAACAAAACAAAAAAGTATGCACAGATAATTTATAGCTGTTGAAATTATTCAAATCAAATTTATTGTCGAGATTTAAAGAAAGAAAATACTTACAGACAAAGTTGTGGTAGATTGTTGAAAATGAGTATTGTCGTTACTGACGGAATTTAAGTCTCTGTCAGTAAGTTAAGTCACATTTAACGACTGTTGGCGATAAACCGTCGGCAAATGTTAAGGGTTTTTAGCTACGGATGCTTGGTTTCCGTCTGTAATTTTAGCGATATTTACCAACGGTTGTTGACAAACCGTTAGCATATGTTCACATTTTTACTGTGTATTCACCGACAATTTATCACAAACTGTCTGTATCCAGACCGACAGAGACGATTCTTTCTATCAGTAAATTTACCGATAGTTGATGTCTTTGTCGGTATATTTCCCGATGAAAACAAGATTCTGTCGGCAACTTTACCGACTCCCAATTTCGCGATAATTTTTTCTGTCGGTAAATACCGTCGCAAAATTATATTACTAACGGAAAATTAACGTTTTCTGTCGATAAACGCCCTTTTTCTTGTAGTGATCTTTGGCGACATCTTCCAGTAATTCCAGTATGTAATTAAATAACTTATCTATATTTTTGGCCTAATGACCTATATTGACAGGTACAGCAGCGGCAAATCATATAATTGTAAGAATTGGCATTAATAATGTGGGAATCCTTGGGTCGCCGATGCCTTAGTACTATTATATTAAACAACGCCAAGATAAATGGTCATTAAATAAGGGCCCAGTAATTATCAAGATAAGAATCTGGAACGAAAATGCTTCTCCGCATTCATCATTATTTTTTTGTTTGGTGAATTTTAATTCTTGTTATGACAAGGAAAGTGACAGACCTGCACCATAGGATTAAAACAAATGGCTTGGTCTTATATTACTGTGCCTCAAGTAAAAATCTCAAAATTTTAAAATAAACGATTGGCTGAAGTATAAGCATACCATCATTAAATGTTTAAAGTCAAAGCATAAGTGCGAGATTTAATTCGTCCCTACACATATGTCATGTTCCACGATACATGTACTCGAGAGGGATTGGTCTAATGAGGATAAATACTGACAGAGAGAAGTCAGAGTAAATAATCAATTAAAATATACATACGACCCAGTTAATATCATTACCATTTGCAGTCAAACAAGCAAAACCATGTGTAGCATCATATGCACAGGAAGGTAGGTCATTGATATTCCCTGTAGAGAATAATTAAAAGAAAAACATTATGTAAATAAGCGATCTGAATTACACTCATTTCAGCCACGTCTCCCCGCACCTTATAATTGTGGGCATAGCTTTTCTGTACCGTTTAACTTATTTCCAATCTTACTTCTGCCTTAAAAGGATGTAGTTTTAAATTTATTAATTTACAGATTAAATGAAGTTATTTTAGGGTAAAAATAAAATTAAAACAACAGGTTAAATGGTACAAAAAATCTGAATATCTCATTGTGGCCTTTATATTAATTACTTCTATTGCTGATATGAAAAGGAAACAATATTTTGGAAAATATTAAATAAAGAATGACTTATTGGATTTATAATTTTAAAATGAATATTTACGATAATTAAATGAGTATGATAATTACCAAATTAAGAGATTCAATTTATTAAACAGATTAAAGATAAAATAAAATGAAAGATGTAACATAAGTTTTATAAACTGTATCTTGAAACAAAAAAGAGGATTTTTTGACAGTAACTTTTGATAAAGAAGCATGCAAGTTTGAGGGCCTATATAAATGCGACATGGTTTGATTCAAACTTATGTGTCAAGATCAAGACGTAGGTCCGGGCAAAATGAGGCAATAAGATACAAATATAACACTAATTTAAGACTATCCTAAACTCTAAACTTACTTTAGAGAAAACATAAAGGAATACATCAAAATAAACTTTTCAAAATATCATCTCTGGTTAATTATAGATCGACAGGTACGTATGTTTTTCTGACCTATTAAAGTCAGAAGCTACTGCAATAGAGATATCTGATTCAGTACTCCAAGCCCGTAATGAGCATGCATTCAAATTGATTTTGGAAGAGATGCAATACTACTCTTAATTTAAGTTGCTTGCTTCATCAGAACAAAATTAAGTTTCAAGCCTGTTTTATACACCACTTTAACTGGAATATAAGTTGAAATTTGTAATGCAACTCCTTTAAAACTGGTCAGTAAAATTTTCTATAAACTTAAGAGTCACAACCAAAATAATCTTTACAACGCTACGTAGCTTGATTATGTTATCCTTGTGTGCCCTCTGACCAGGATACCCCGCCCAAGTATATCACTACTCAATATATAGGAATAATTTTCATCTTCGTCAACAACTTAATTACCTTACCTTGTAGTATATATCTTGTAGGGCCAAAATCGGAGCAGTCATGTAGGAACTTCTCCCTCCTCACCTCGGTCGATGCCACCCTTAGAGTTTTTCTTTCTTCAAATTTTATTATTTTGTTCTCCAGTTAGAAGAATTTTATCCGACCATTTTCATATTAAATATATAGAGAATAATCAATATCACGATTCTGATGATTATCGTCTATGAGACTTCCAAAATAAATAAAAGTCTAAAGACGATTAAGGATATGGTGTACCGAAATTTAATATATTTGAAAACAAAAACATTCAAAACACGTTTTAACCACAACAGGGAATAGCAAATACAAATCCAGCTACATGAATCAAAAATAAACGTACATGTCACGTCAACCATCAATTCATCTTCTCGTCAGGAAATACGTTGCAATTCAAAACCCCATAACTCCTACATATAGACCCTACCTAGTATGGAAGCTAGCGATTTCGGTTACAGCCTATTTCTCATCAACTTCCTGTCCCACCCATCTTCCGTCTAGGAATGTCATCGAAACTTACCAACATGTGTGTGGGACGATTTTCATGGAATTGTTGGTGGGTCATAATGACCAACACCGGGACTATGGCCCGGACTCGTGGGTCTAAAAGCATCTTTATCTGTCAGTTTATAACGAGGTATAGGATGCCAATAAATTGCAGGAGGTTTTGGCTTCATCAGAGGAACTGAACGTATTGCCGGTGGGTGGATATATAGTGGTCTAGACGCCGTAGCAAAATCAACCTCTTGTTGTAGGAGGAAGAGAACAACAAGCAGAACTAACTTGAAGTTTTTATCTGCCATTAGCTAGAGAACTGAGTAATTTAGGGCAAAACCAGAAATCGGAAAAACCGAGAGAAATTTCAGTACTGCAAGTTTGTTGAAATGTTGAACTGTGCTAGAAGTAGAGTTAGTGATTAGAGGTCGCTGAGAATGCTGGCTATTTAAGAAGAAAATTTGATGGCCCCCGCGGGAGGTTTTAAGTATCAACATGGCCATAAAATAGGGTTTTCGATGCACATGGCCATGGAGATTAAAGTGACATGTGACAGTGGGAGGATGTAAGCATGCGAATAATTTCCCTAAATGGCAAAGTTTAGGTTTGTTGATGTTTTTTCCTTTCGAAAGGCCTTCTCTGAGCCATTCGTTCAAAATTTTGAGGTACTTTTAAGGAAAGGGCATATGTATGTTGATATGACAACTTCCAACACACTATGCTTAAAACCTTTCGTTTTATTAATTAATAGGCTAGATTCAACTGGTACGAGACATTATGATAAGCAGGCTTTAATAAAGAAAATGCTCATTCCACTAATCTAGCTTGAGATTAGTTCGTCTTGGAAAAAGAAAAATATGCAGTTTCGAACCACAACAAAGGCAGCTCAATAGATAGAGGAACTCACCATTTAACTTAATTGCCTGCCTGGATCCATATGGAACTTGTGTCAGGAAATCAAAATCTTTGAACTTCTTAATTTAGGTAGTGGATTTTACATCCAAATGTTAGGGAAAGAGAGTTTATTTTATTAAATTTCTTAATTACCAGTAGGGTTGAAGACCTATTGTTGGCAAATATAATGTGTTGTTTGCAGCAGAAACCTCGTAAAGAAGTACGACATTATCAATGTCGCGTCAAGTATACACTTGAGGGTAGAGACCTATTCTGTGACTTCTTCTTTCATACTCTATGTGCTTCATTTAATTGTTACTGTAAAGTAGTAACCGTGCAATCTCTAAGGCCTGAAAAGGAAAAGGAAAGGACTTTAAAGCACTATAGTAGTCACATAAACATTTCTATTTTATAATACTCTTCCCGCTTTGTTAAAGGTAGGTAATTAAAACTAGATACTAGGATCTCTAAATCACTATATATGGTGCCTGAGCCCACAAAATATCTCAATCATCTATCCCAAATTGCTGGGGCATTGTTTTGCAAAGCTTAGTCTGTGAAGGTGATTGGAAAATCTAAACCAGGTAATTCCTATTGACCTTAATTTCGTGATAAATGTTTATCGATTATAGTTGGTCACCATTAATCAACTTATTAATTACTATTGCCATCGAACCTTGGTTAGCTTGTTAGCTATCAAACAAATACCAAAGAACCAACCACACAGTCTATATATGTTAGAATTGAAATGTTCTCTAGGTTCCTTGAAGTTTTTAGTTTGAGAAACTACTAGTCGTTTATTATCATAATACCTTTTTTCATACACAACAAATTATAATCATAAATTATCAGTGAAGTTGCGATTTATCTCATCATCCATCAATAAAAGTTACCACACTACTATTCATTTATCACCAGTATACTTGAAACCATATTATTAGCCAATTTAAACCTATCATCCAATGTGCATCTATTATATCTAACCACATTGAACTTCATTAACTACTCTATTACGAGGAGACTTGAGTTGAAACTCCTAAAATTGAGCATATCCATACATATAGTATTAAAATTTTCCATAATAAGATTATTCTAAATGATTAACGACAATATATATTTATGCTAAAAATTGCGAGTGAAGTTATATCGTTTATTCTAAATATTAACAGCAGACCAATCTTTACATGAATTCCAATGGCTCTCCTACATCTCATACGTATTCGTAAGTTAAATATTTTACCTATGGAATGTATAAGAATTAGTTTCCACGTATTAGATAATGTTAGTTGTATAGTTATAATATTCTATGTATTTAAATTGATATGCTAATATCTCTACACTATCTCTAAGATTTGTTTCTATCCTATGTAACCAATACCCTGTATTTATATACCTCTTGTATATCGTCAGATTACACAATATAGAAAACCATTTTCGGATCTCCTTCATATTAAGTATTCGATACTTTAAGTTAGTATCAGAGCCACTCATGGCTTATTCGTCCTCTGTTAGAATTTTTAATATAAGTAGAGTATAGAGCCCATTACAAAAAATTGGGATTGGGTCAATTATTACTAAAATGACTAGAACTAGTCATTTGGATAGTTGACCCTTATTACTTATAAACCCTTTAACATTTTCAAGTTTAGTCAATATGGGATACTCTAGCGCTCCCCCTCAAATGCAACTAGGATTAGATATCTAGACAAACAACTGAGAAATTAATAATTTAGACTAAACTTGCTTTGATACTATATTAGAATTTTCAACGTAATCACACTTGGGGCCTTGTCCCTTGTCCTCCCAATACTAATGTTGTGGGTAACTGGTGGATCTATAAAGTTAAAAGACGGGCTAATGGTACTATCGAGCACTTGAAAGCAAGGCTGGTTGCTCGTGGCTACACAAGAGTATGATCTTGACTTCACTGATACTTTCAATCCAGTTGTCAGGCCAATAACCATACGATCAGTGCTCACTATTTACAAAGGTTGGATCCTTAGACAGTTGGATGTTAGTAATGCCTTCCTAAATGGTCACGTGGACAAGACTATCTACATGGTTCAACCACAGGGCCTCATTGATTCTCAGCATCCTCAATTGGTTAGCAAATTGAACAAATCATTATATGGTCTCAAACAGGCACCTCGTGTTAGAATATTTAATGACCTATGTGACTTATAGTTTGAGTCTCATGAAAAGAAACCAAGATGATGGTTATTGGGTATTAAATAAAGGGATCTTAAAAGGGTCAAAGACCTTTTTCCTCTCTCTTTTAATATGAACCAACATGATGGTTGGTGAAAGTATAAATAAGTTTTAAAAACTTATGAAAGGTTATCTGAACCATTATCTTAACCATTGAAGATACAAATCAAGGAAAGAAGAAGAGAGGGAATAAAGTCTTATAAAAACAATCATGGATACAAGTATGTTTACAAACGTCGATCCATAAATATCTTACAATTGGTATCAGAGACACAGTGTTGCATGATTTGTTTTCTACCGTGTATCGTTTCGGTATGATTGTGTTATTGTTTGTTTTGTATGAATGAAGTGTTGCATGATTATGTATTTTTCAAGTCTTCGTATACGAAACAGAGGCAAGAACACAAACGTGCAATGAACATTCAGTATTAATATATAGGTGTTGCATCATTGTTTTCGTTTTTGGAATGAAAACCACTTTAATGTGTTGATGAGTGTAATGTATTACGAAAACAAAATCAAACATGAAATTGTGTTGAGTTTGCCTTGTTTTATTTGCGATAAAGTTCACGTTTCTATAAGACAAGTTTATGCTTGTTGAGAAAAAACCAAAAAGGTTTGCTTCATGTTTCTGAGGGTTATAATGTTAGGAAGGGATAGCTAAGGATATGAAAGAAAACCCATTGGCTTGTGGTATATATGAAAGAACCCATTACAAAATAATTTTAAAAAAATAAAAACCCAGAATCACAAGTATCTGAGGAAGAAGACAATGTAGCGTCTGGCGCATGTAGTTGCCACAGGCAGTGGAAAGGTAGATGTTACAGACGCTAAAGCGTGCTCTACACGCACCAAATGGACTTCCAAGCCTAAAAAATGAAATTATGGACTGATTTATTTTGGGCTTTTGGGTCATTAAAGATTAAGATTGAGTTAATAAATTATTATGGCCCAACTATATGGATTTGAATTTTATTTCTATACATAATATAATTTTGAAAATCAATTCCATATTATATATTTCTTTGATACATTGACTATTTTAAATTATGTAATATTTGGAATTAAATTTTCCTATTATATGATGCATGTGCTACATGACATAATGGTAATTTAGAATAGTTTGTTAGTCACTAAAGTGACGAAACTAATTAAATTAAATTTTTTCATGTATGATCATTGTCTAATTAAATGTTTATTGCATGGAAAGCTTGTTAGTCACCAAGGTGACCTAGCTTGAAAATATTGATCAATTAATTGTGAGTGTTTCAATTGTTCATTATGATATGATGCTAAAATGGCATAAAGGTTGAACTAAGCAATTGAGATAATTAATTATAATGCTAAGAGGTCACCCAAAGGTGGACCATTGCTTATAATTAATAACATTAAAGGGACTTTATCAACATAATTGGTTAATATGATTATATATCCAAAAATAGCTTGCATGTTGACTAGAATATGATTAATTGTCCAGTATAGTGAAATATAGTTGCGTCATAATAGGTTACATCTATGTATTTAAATTTAACCCAAAGGAGAATTTAAATGCATAATTAAAGTGTATTAGTTAGTTTGAATCCATTTAGGTTTACTCAAAGTATTAATATGTGAGACATATGTTGTGTTTGCAGTAGCTACTAATTTGTTCACTTTAGGAAATGGGCTTATCAAGTTCAATGGTCTGAACTATACTAATTGGTCCAAACAAATTAAGTTCCAACTGGGTATAATAGATTTAGACTTGGCCCTAGTTTCAGACGTAAGGCTCACAACTATAACTGAGACTAGTTCTGAAGCTGACAAGTATTATTATGAGGCTTGGGAACGGTCTAACAAGCTAAGCTTGAAATTTATGCGAATGATGATCGCAGAAAATGTAAAGTTGTCAATGCCTAAAACGGAAAATGCAAAGGAGTTCATGTTGAAATTTAAAGAATACTCCTAATCTAATATAGTAGGGACTTTAATGAGTGAGCTAACGACCAAGAAGATTGATTAGTCACAACTCATTCATAATCATGTAACCCATATGTCAAACTTAGCTGCAAAGTTGAAATCTATGGGTATGGATGTGAGTGAGTCCTTTCTAGTACAATTAATTATCAACTCATTTCCTCTATAATTTGGCCAGTTCCAAGTGAATTATAGCACTATTAAAGAAAAATGGAACCTTCAAGGAATTAAGGTCATGTTAGTTTAAGAGGAAGGGAGATTAAAGAAAATAAAGGAACACTTCATTCATCTCGCATTTTATCCAGCCGCTAGTAGCAACAAGCACAAACCAGGAAAGAAATGCAAAGAAAAGGACAAAGCTCTCAGCAAAGTTAATGAGGGCCAAATCAATAAAGATAAGAGGTGCCACTTCTATAAGAAACCTGGTCACTTCAAGAAAGATTGTCCTAAAAGAAATGCTTGGTTTGAAAAGAAAGGTATATACTATGTCTCAGTATGTTTTGAATCAAATCTTATTGAAGTGCCTAATAATACCTAGTGGTTAGATTCTGGTGCAACTACTCATGTTTCATATGTTAAGTAAGAATTCCTTCCAATCCAAACCATAAAGGAAATTGAAAAGTTCTTAGATATGGGGAACATAATGAAGGCACGGATAGACGGCATTGAGACGTACAGATTGATCTTGGACACTAGGTGTTATCTTAATCTAGAAAAGTGTCTTTATGTTCCTGAATATGCTAGGAATTTAGTTTTGTTGCAAAACTGGATGATGTAGGATTTCAATTTAAGATTGGAAATGGTGTTTTTCATTGTACAAATATAAGTAATGTTATGGTTTTGGTACTTTAATTAATTGTTTATATCGTTTCAATCTTGATGTTAATTTTGTTGCATCTCTGTTTCATGTTGATCATATTATAGGAAGTAAACATAGTGCACAAAATAAATGTTCTGCTTTGTTGTGACATAAAAGATTAGGTCATATATCCAAGGAAAGAGTACAAAGGTTAGTTTAAAATGACATTTTACCTCCATTGGATTTTTTTGACGGGGATATATGGGTGGATTGTATTAAAGGCAAGCAAACCAATCATATATCAAAGCATCCAACCATAAAAAGTAATGAATTACTAGAATTAATACACTCTGACATATGTGATCCTTTTGACGTTCCTTCTTGGGGTGGCAAAAAATATTTCATTACCTTTATTGATGACTTCTCACGATATGGTTACATTTATCTGCTACATGAGAAGTCTCAGTCTGTTGACATCCTAGAGGTGTTCGTTAATGAGATAGAAAGGCAATTAGATAGAAAAGTAAAGATAGTGAGGTTTGATAAAGGTGTTGAATATTATGGAAATTTTGATGAAAATGGATAATGTCCAGGTCCATTTGTAAAGTTTCTTACAAGTCGAGGCATATTTGTGCAATATACAATGCCTGGTACACCGTAACAAATTGGTGTAGTCGGAAGGCAGAATCGTACTCTTATGGATATGATTAGGAGTAGGTTAAGTTATGGTACTATACCTTCATCATTGTGGATGCATGCATTAAAGATCGCTGCGTATCTGCTTAATAAGATTCCTAGTAAGGCAGTTCCTAAGATACCTTATAAACTGTGGAGAGGAAGGAAACCCAGTTTACGACACCTTCACATTTGGGTTTGTCCAACAAAAGTAAGGCTGTATAATCCACATAAAAAGAAGCTTGATGTAAGAATCGCTAGTGGTTATTTCATCGGCTATTCTAAAAAGTTGAAGGAATATAGATTTTATTATCCTAATCATAGTACGAGAATAGTTGGGTCTGGTAACACTTGGTTCATTGATAATGGTTCAATCAGTGGGAGTGGATAATCATGAGAATCGAGTAGACACTACCACATCAGACTTGATCCCATCGATTATTATTCCTCTTGTTGCATCACAGATACGCAACATACTGGAACAATAAATTAATGTTCCAATTCCACAAGTTAAACTTATTAATGACGAACCAACTAATGGTGATCAAATTACAAATGATCAAGTAACGTCACAAGACGTAGCATTATGAAGGTTTGTAAGGCAGAGAAGATCAACTATTTCAAGTGACTATGAAATTTACTCCCTTGAACATGAATGTGACTTGTACATTGGTAAAGATCCAGGCTCATTCAAATAAGTCATAGAATGTAACAATTCTAAAAAATGGTTTAATGCTATGAAAGAAAAGTTTAAATCAATAGACGACAACAATGTTTGGGAATTAGTTAAGTTGCCGGAAGGTGCAAAACAAGTGGGTTGTAAATGAGTCTTTAAGACCAAACATGACTCATAAGGCAACATTGAAAGGTATAAAGCCAGACTTGTTGCCAAAGATTACACTCAAAAAGATGGTATTGACTATAAAGAGACCTTCTCTCTAGTTTTAAAGAAGGACTCTTTAAGAATTGTTATGGCATTGGTGACTCATTATGATTTAGAGCTTCACCAAATAGACATAAAAACTACTTTTCTAAATGGTAACTTAGAAGAAGAAGTTTATATGGATCAACTAGAAGGTTTCGTGGTCACAAAAAAGGAATGATTAAGTGTAAATTGAAGAAGTCAATATATGGACTGAAGCAAGCCTACCGACAATGGTATCTTAAGTTTAATGATATCATTATATCTTATGGTTTTGTAAAAAACACCATTGATCGATGTACCTATATGAAGGCTAATGGGAGTAAGTTCATTATATTAGTCCTATATATTGGCGATATCCTTCTTGCTGCGAATAATATGGTTTTGTTATATGATGTCAAGAATTTTTTTTCTAATAATTTTGAAATGAAACATATGAGTGAGGCATCCTATGTGATAGATCACAAGGATTGTTAGGATTGTCTCAGAAAGGTTATATCGAGAAAGTATTAGAAAGATTTCAAATGAAAAAATACTCTGCAGGGATAGTTCCAATTTAGAAAGGGGACAAATTTAGTCTAATGCAATGTCCATGAAATGATTTGGAACTTAAGAACATGGAGTCTATTCCTTATACGTCAGTAGTTAGGAGCTTAATGTATGTTCAAACATGCACTCGGCTAGATATCGGTTTTACTGTTAGAATGCTAGGGTGATATCAAAGCAATCCTAGAATGGACCACTAGAAAGTTGCAAAGAAAGTCCTTAGATACTTACAAGGCACCAAGGACTATATGCTCACATATAGAAAATTAACCCATCTCGGAGTGATAGGTTACTTGGATTCAGACTATACCGGTTGTGTAGACTCAGGAAAATCTACATTCGGTTATATGTTCCTGTTAGTTGGAGGAGGAGTTTCATGAAAAAGTGAAAAGCATTCCATCATTGCTACTTCTACTATAGAGGCTGAATTTGTGGCGTGCTTTGAGGCCACGGTTTATTGATTGTGGTTGCGAAACTTTATCTTAGATCTTAGTATTGTTGACAGTGTTATTAGACCGTTAAGAATTTATTGTGATCTGTATTTGTTTTCATTCATTCAAAGGTTGCGAAATAAATGAATTTGAAGTATTTTTCTGTGAAAGAAGTGCAAAAATATAAAGTGTTAATTGTGCATATTAGTACTGATCTTATAATAGCAGATATATTAACTAATGCCTTACCGCCCAAAACATTTATGGGTCATGTTGAACGGATGAGCCTTATAAATAAGTCCTTGTTAGCATACCATTCTGACATGTATATATACATATAAGTGTTTTGCTCAAAGTTATGAATACCGTATCGGATTCCGTACCGGATTGAATTCTGGAACGAAACTGTACCAATATCGGTCAGTTCCGGGTACCGTTTCAAGTAATCTTTTAAATTTATAAAATAGTTCCTAAAATTTTTAAAATTTGCAAAATAGTCCATTGGTATATCGTACAGTTATACTGTATACTTTACTAGTTTATTGTTTACATCAACCATGCTTTCAAAAATCTTAATAATAAATAATAATGATAATTAATATGAAATAACAATAATTTTT
>JANIJH010000001.1:26007355-26033870 GCA_024520975.1 Erythroxylum areolatum
CTCATAGTGGGCCCTGGGCAGGGGCTATGCCGGCGCTGTTAATAAGCAATTAGTGATTGTGGAAATTTGGTTTTCTTTTGTTTTTTGGGGGCTTTAGACAAGTAAATGGTAATTGTTGAAGTTATTTTGACATTTTTCCAAGACACAATTATTATCATTAAGACTGCCTATTTGTCCAACAGAGATAACATGCTCTTGCATTTCTTTTAGAAATGTAATAGATCACATGACAACAATATTTAAATTTAAAGTAACAATAATGTCATTAACAACATCTCAAGCACTTGGCTTTCCAAAAAACACATCGCAAGCAATTCTATCATTAAAAAAAGATCATAATTACAAATATTAGTAGAAACAACATATCAAAGCACCAAACAAAGTATGATTAATAAAACCAAGTAAAAAGAATTTAAAAGAAGGTTTACTAAGATCTATATTTAAGAATATAAACATAAATTATTGAAGTAAATTATAAATAATGAAAAATAAAATGTAAATAAGGACTACCCTTATGCATTATATATATTAATCTATGAAAACCAAATAAAAATAGAGAAAAATATTCAAGAATTCATTAGAGAAAATTATCATAGCCTAAATGCATCTTTCCTAAGTTGTCTTTTATATCATAGTTTGTCATTAAAAATAAGCTCTCAACTCTTTGATAGAATTAAGAGTTCCCTTCCTATCTTATCTATTTGTCAACTTGGTGATAATAATGATGAAACAAGGGATCCCTTATTGTTTAAATGTGAAGCCTCATAATGGTTATGGAATTACATCTAACAATTGAATATGCATTTTTGCAATGAGGTTGATTAGGAAGAATTGTTTGCATGGGCATCTTGGAAACCATTATTAAACGATACAGATTTTCTCGTTACCACTATATCCTTTTTTGTTACTGCCTATTTTATATGAAAAGTAAAAAATGGGTATATTTTCAAGGGCAAAGTTTTATGTAAAAAAGCCTTCTACTATAGAGCACTAAATTGGATTAGAGGTATTATGTTATTAAATGTCAACACCAACCTAGGCTCTCAAGTAATGACATCCAGATGGCGCATTAACTAGAATCAAAGCATGCACTCATTAAGTAATAAAAAACAAGATATAGTTGTACAAATTTCTGTTGTTGTTAGCTAATAATTTATCTATGTTGTCAACATTGTTGACATAGTGTTGGTCAAGCTCTCATATCATTTGTTAACTTGGTTTTTGAGATGGTTTATTAATATAAATATTCCATTCAATTTTCAAAAATGAAAAGAAGGAAGAAGAGGCCGGTTTTTATTTCTTTTTCATTTGTTTGGATGATTGGAAAGGGAAGAGCAAAGTTTCCCTTCTCAAGTTTTTGTCTACACTAGTTTTTTATTTACACTGCGTATGGTTACTGTCTCTTGTATGCAGAGACAGAACGAAAAAACAATTTGGAGACAGAACAGAATAAAAATTGGAGACTATGAAGTGTTTGGTTGTGATGGAAAAAACAGATAAAATTGTCTCCATCTCGAAGACAAAAATGTGTTTGGTTGTAGTTGACATAACTTAAAAATAGTGTCAATGACTAAAATACCCCTGCAGTATAATAAGATTAGAAATATGTAATTCATTGATTATTTTAAAACGAATTATTTGTATTAATAAAAAAGTTAACAAATAATAATAATAACAATAACAATAAAAAATTAATTTCTTATAATAATAATAATAATAATAGAAGAAGAAAGGGAAGAAAATTATTAATAATAAGGAATTTAATAATCACAATAATAATAAGAAAATTAATTATGTATAATAATGATAATAAAAATAATAATAAGAAAATTAATCTTGTATAATAATAATAATAATAATAATAATAATAACAACAACAACAACAACAATAATAATAATTACAAAATTTATAATAATAATTATTAATAATAGCAATAATTAATAATAATAATAAGATAATTAATTTTGTATAATAAAATTAATAATAATAACAATAATAAATTTGTATAATAAAATTAATAATAAATAATAAATAATAAGTACAAATTTTATAATAATAATAATAATAAGATAATTAATTTTTATAATAAAATTTATAAAAATAATAATAATAATAATAATAATAAGTAGAAAATTTATAACAATAATTAATAATTAATAATAATAATAATAGCAATAATTAATAATAATAACAACAACAACAACAATAATAATAATAAGTACAAAATTTATAATAATAATTAATATTAATAATAGCAATAATTAATATTAATAATAGTAATAATAATAAATTAATAATTTTAATAATGATAATAATAATAAGATAATTAATTTCGTATAATAAAATTAATAAAAAAATAACAATAATAATAATAATAATAATAAGTGAAAATTTTATAACAATAATTAATAATAATAATAAGATAATTAATTTTGTATAATAAAAAATAAAAAATAAAAAATAATAAGTACAAAATTTATAATAATAATTAATAATAATAACAACAATTAATAATAATAAAATTTTAATTTTAATTTTAATTTTAATAATATAATTAAGAATAAAAAATTACTTATGTGAGAAAAGGGGTATTTCTGGAAGTTGCTTATGTGTTTTGTTTTGGAGACGGAAATAAGAAAATTTTATCCTTCGGTTTTGGAAGGAACAAAAATTTATATTTTTGTCATCCGGAGACAAAAAAAATCAATTGGGACAACAACCAAACACGGAGAGGGACAGAATATTTTTGTTTTGTCACCTATCTCCACTAATGAAGATAGCAACCATACACTACGTTAATTACAAGGACATCCTTGTACCATCTGCAACATGAAAAGGAATTCCACTTGTTTAAGGAAATTAGATTGACACAATTATTTAAGGAACATTTATGATAATAGTTTCATGTGAATTATATTTTTAAGATCATACATTAAAATTAAAATTTCGATAAAACTACTTAGTTGCTTAATGGTTGATGGAGGACTATTTTTATTATTAATTATTTAAAATAGATGGCTCACATTTAGCTACTAATCTGTGTAGGCCACAACAAAATGATTGGGTGTGAAAGCTTATTATTACACGAGACTCGGACCAAATATTCATGCAAACAATAATAATTAATAATCTTGCAGAAATACAAAAATGAAGGTATAATACACAATCTTATCCCTGTCAAGTAAAGAAACTGGGCAAATGTGAATGTCATTTTATAAAATGTTGGTGAGGCATAATATTTACAAATAAGAAAAAAGTTCAGAAATTGTTATTTTGATAATTTCATATCAATATCAAATAAAGAATTACATAAAGAAAATTACATTAATACAAAATTTTTATATTGTTTTTTACTAAATGAAATACGAGTGGCTATATGAAACAAAAAAACGGACAGACAGACTAAATACTGTCACCAAGCCTAGCTTGGATTGGACTCGCAACTTCCTTCCTCGGAAACAACATCCTTGCTAAAGTCCATACGATTTTATAAACATATATATAAACATAACTTCTGTGGCACATGGAAAGGAAGATGAGTAAGTGATCTTATAAACATAACTTCTGTGGCACATGGAAAGGAAGATGAGAAGTGATCTTCATGCTAGGTCCATTAAAACCTCCCCAGGTACCCAGCCACCTGCAAAGGTCTTCCTCCATGCCTGTGGCCTACTCTTTCCACAAACCAGAGGCTGCTTACGGGACAATACATGAAAAATAAAAACGCAAGTTTGGAGAGAGTAAAACAGAGACACAAAGAAACAGAGTAATAACATGTCAAATCACAACTTATGCTACTTGCACTGACTTTTGACGTCAAATAAATATTTTTGCTCATAATAGACGTGATTGCAAATTAAGAGGTTCATAAAACTAAAGCTTGAGGCTTTTACTGCACATGCCTGTTATCTTGGACAAGCTACTTTACAAGACGAGCAGTTGCATAGTTCATCACTTCAATAAGCTACATACGATTCTACAAAATTTGCTGTTTCTACTTCTTGCATTAATTCACCATGGTATTTAGGCATTCATTCAACATGATATTTACGCATGCCTATTATAGTCTCAAAGATTCAAGTTTTTCATATCCGAAAATAAATTAGTAAAACTTATTAGCTAGTCCTCCAGGAACGGATCCAGTAAGGATTAGTAAATGTTGGATAATGTTCCTAAACTCATCACTGGAAGCCAATGCAAAAATTAAAAATAAAAATTCCAAAAGTTCTCTGCAACAATTTTTCCTTGTTTCAAAAGAAAAAAAAAAGAGATGAAGAAAAGGGGAGAACCATAATGCAAGATTAACGTTCTGACCTCTTATATATGGGTTTATTCCTAAGAGATAAGCAAAATAGATTCTGATGAGCACCTGATATAACTTCACATATTCCCATTTGGATGTTTGTTCCAAGACAAGTAAGAAGGATCAGCAAGTGGCCTGCACAATCAGAAATATCAATTTTCCACACGAAATCACCAACCTTGAGTATTCCTCAGAAAAGCAACCAACTGATATGATATAATGTCTATCTAAATCTACCTCTATGCTCGTATATGTGTATGTGTGTGTGTGTGGAAGTGTGCTCACTTTAACATAGGAAAAGGAACGGCCAGACTTTGCTAGAGCAGCAATCGCACAGCCATTAGGTTGCCCTAAAGTCGGGTCTATTGATTGTTAGAAAATCTGTTTGATACACATTTTCTGCCTTAATGTAAGTATAGAACACTAGTTACAGGATCTTCCTGAATTATATGCAACATAAAGTAAAACATTAGAATGAAGTAAATACTATTGGAAACCATATCCATAGCTGAAACATAACCGCAGCCTGTAGGAACAAAAGCTACTTACTTTCTAGTTTAAGGTTTCCCTTTATGACAGTTTTTAAAAACGGGGACCACAAAAATAAGCCATGCATCAACAACTAGCTCAGAGAATATAATATTTTTGTTATAAACATCAGCCAGAAAAAACCAGACTAATCATATGGGCAAACAGAAAATGATATCATTCAAGAATTGGAATACAGGATTCTTCCAAGGTCAAAGTCATTAACTCACCTTGGCCTCAAGACAAACACAAGTATGAAGAGTATTGCTATAAACAAGCACAAGGAGCCGACAGAAAGATATGCTATGCCCAGGAACTGATTTCTTCCACCTATCCAAGTTGTTGTTGAAAGAATCACCGTCTTCTTTCCATTATAGCTGTATGTGTTGTAATTGTTTTGTATGACAACTTCAATTACATCATTTGCTTGAAGACTTTCTTCAATTCTTCCATAGAGTTTTCTAAAAGTTGGCAGTGCTGCAGTACGCATCCAGACAATGAGATCCTCTTGCTCACTCAACTGTTACATGCAAATCCATCAGACAGATTTTTCAAATGGAAGGAAAAACTGAAACCAAAAGAAAATGCTTATGTTACACAGCCATAAAGATACATACCGGTATGCTTGAATTAAGCTTTGCACCTCCAATCAAAACACCACTCTGGAAATTCTTAGGATAGACATCAGAACCGTATTTGTGCTCTCTGTCACTTTTCCATGCTATGTTCTTCTTGCTGACATCTAAAAGCTTATTTCTAACTGAAAATCTGTACGTGTCATTGAACAAACTCCATGCTATGAGGCCACAAGGAACAATTGGCCCATTAGACGATGTCACTTCAGGGTCACAGTTTTTGGTTTCAGCCTCACTAGCCCTGCTCCTCAACTGCTCATCATTTCTGCTTTTCACATATCTAAGAAAATGTGGGAAGGGAAAAGTAGACAGAAAAGAAAAGGTTTCATTAATTTAAGAACAAACATCAATGTCAATTATGTTTCAAATTGTGATCCATGTGAACGTGTTGAACAATGTAGAATTGATTGCATTCCAGAACCAAACAAACAAGGATCATAAAAGTTTGACAAATGCAATTAACTGAAAGGTTATACCTCAAGAGGAAACTTCAATTTAATGAACAGAAAGGTTCTAAGTTATTGAAACTGCTTCTATTCTGTGATTAAAGATATGAAAGTGCAGATTCAACTATAGGGTATGGAGGATTCTAAAGCATTTATATGGAAGGTTTGCATACTATACAGGATTATATAGAAGCTATCTGAAATAACCTAGCATAGAGCCAATGCCCAAAGATGCAAATTTCTTCATATTTGAAGGCCCATCTTGCCTACTAGCATAAAAGAACACCAAAAGCAAGAAAATATTATTGTCAACATCTCATTTCTAATTACTACTCTCAAACAGACATCTGATTTTCCAGTAAACCCAGAGGAGAGAAAGAGTATCCATTTTCATTGCAGAACGAACAGTAACCGGGGAATAAAAAGAGTTCACTTCTTTTTTGTGGGTAATTACCGGCGATGGTTTTGATAGAAGTTATCAAGTTGATAATACACGAAAATTGGACTCTTCATCTCCCTCGGAACCTGCAAAGACACTTGGCATTAGTAACTTACTATAAATTCTTGAAGTAGACGGAATTGAAGAAGAAGAAGAAGGATTGGACCAACAATGAGGCTGCTTGTGCAGGTCTTGTTAGTGATAGTGCTTTGAATGTACTGAAGACCTTGATTGCTGTACATCTGAGGAAGGCAATGCAGGTCATATCTGTGTTGAATTTCCACCACCTACACGTTTGATTCAAAATCACGCACAAAAAAGATTAAGATTAACACACACACAAAAAAAAAGGGGAAAGAAACAAACAGAACACTCTATCTGAGTGAAGAATTCATACATTGTCTGATGCAAACAAGCAAGCAAGGCCAATTGGAATGAACGCAACTGCTACAAGAATGAAAGAAGAGACCACCTGAATCAGAAAAAGAAAAGAAAAGAACATTTTAAAGAATAATTGACCGATGGCACCAACAACAACCTAGGTAAAAACAAAAACAATCACAAACTGTTCAATCATAAATAGTACCACAGCTGGTGTCAGAATGGGTTTGCAAGCTGGGAGCTCCTGCTGTGAAAATCTAGAATCTGAAATTTAAATATCCAAAGCATGATAAACAATTTACATCATAATCATAGTAATAATCACATAACACCATTTTCTGCGCAAAATTGAGAAACAAAAATAATAATCTTTTCTCAAAAAGAAAAAGACTGATGATTAGACAACACCTCCACGCGTGACAAGCGAAACGCCAAATGCAACAGAACCATTAACGTGAGAAAATTTTTAAAAAAATAATCAAAACCCACGAAAATAAGAGAGGAAATTAAGAAAAGGAAAATGACATTTGGGCCTTTGGTTGATCTTTTTGGGAGGATGATCGACGGAGCCATTCGCTTCGTTCATGTTCATATCAACCACTACAGGAGTCTCCAGAGTGCGAATTTTGCAAATAAAATTGAAAAATCTGTATATAATGATACTCAAATCTTAAGGTAATCCAGATTCCGGGTGATTTTGTCAAACGATTATTTGTCACTAAATGCAGTTTCCTTTTTCCTATTCCTTTGTTTCTCCATTTTTATTTGTTTTCCATTAATTAGTAATTACACTCTAAATTAACGATTTTCTTTTGTGGCCTATTTTCAGTTTTTGGCTTAAATCATAAATGTAACTGTTCGGAGTAGAACTTGAGAGTAAGGCTTTGGGCTCACATATTTGAGCTTTGAAAGCCCATAAAATCCCAAATTGTGAATATCAAATTTCGATAGAAATTGAAATCCTCGTATGATCGGATACTTCGTCAAGAAATTAATATGTAATAGGATAACGATTTACTTTAATTCTTTTCATTTAACAGAAGGGCATATGTAGTATTCAATATCATAACATAGTTAATATGCAACCACTTAGATGCTAACTAAGCTTCACACATAAACGACTCGCATCGTTGACGTAGCTTTAATGGATTTGTCATGCAAATTTCCATTAACGTGAGTCTCAAAAAAGTTATATTTTTTACTCTTTTTTTTTAAATAATAAAGATCAATCTTCTATTATTTTCTATATTTCTCTTTCTATAATATCATATTTGTTATTTTATTTTCAAGGGTTTTTGAAAGTTATTTTGGTAAAGACATGAAGGTAAATTATTATGCAAGTGTAGTGTTAATGTCATTGGGAAAGTTTCAAGGACGAATCTTAATCAAAAGCAAAGATTTGCAACTTGTCAACTAATCGGTAGTTGGAAGAACTTGAAAATTTTCTCTAGGTGGCTGAAGTTTTCATGTTGTTCATGTGAAATTCTCAAAGAATTACATAAGATTGGAAGAAAGAAATATCCAAATCGATGAAAATCATAAGATAGTTGGCATTTGGTTCGTTATTGAATTAAGTGTTTTTCATCCTCCTCTTAACAAAACAAAAAATAAATATAAGCATTGTTAAGATTAAAAAAAAAAAGTGGGAAGAAATCGGATGAAGTTGTAAAAGGTTGTCACTAATCTTGTATTTATTAAGTCCTACTTTTAGATTTTCCTAATCTTGTGTAATATATGCTGGAATACAAGATTTGTAATATAAGATGTGTAAGTTGATATTGTTAGTTTTGATTTATTTTGTAGACCAAATGTTTAGATTGTAGTATATCAATGTACTATTTTTATTATTTCAAGTGAACAATGTTGTTTTTAAGACCAATATATCAATATTTATGCACCAAATATCCATACCCTTGCACTAATAAACAAAATAACACATAGAGAGATTAATTAACCAATAAATTGCTTTGTCCCTATACAATTTTTAAGACTTCAATAATTCAATATGTCCATAACAAAATTCATAATACATACAAAGATTAAGTTAAATATCCAACAGAAAAGGATAATTAAAATTTTTCCCATAAATATTTATTAATGTCGAAAAAAGAGGGAAATATAAGTATCTTTAGGTTCACATCGTACTAATTAATAAATTAAAATCTAGATTTGGATTATTGTATCCTAATAACAGCTCCAAACTGAATTAATTGCCTCCTAGCTATTTTTTAAACCTTTTTCATTGCTTCATTTGTTGAACCTATAACAACAACAATAACGTTCCAGTATAAATTTAGCCAAGATGGTGGAGATGTCTAGTAATATGCATTCTTATTTCTAATTATTAGATAGAATGTTTTCAATAAACCCATAGAAAAGAAAGAAAAAGATACTGAAAACGAATTGAAGAGGAAAAGAAAAAGAAAAGTAATAACCAAATACATAAACAAATAATTGTATAAATAAATAAACTAAAAGTAAAAAATAAAGATTTCAAATTAAATATAAAAATTCAAAATTAAAATAAATATTAAAGTAAGTAAATAAATAGACCAAAAAAAAATAAGCTAAAGGGCAAATACTACTAACAAAGGTATCCAAGGTAATTATAAGACATAAGAAATGAAGAAAAAGAAAGCAAAATTTTCAAAAGGCCTATGAATGTTACCTTAGACTATTTTTCAACTACACAAAACTTGTAAAAGTCTAACTTATAATATTTGGCACCCTTCAATAGGCTCTTCTTATAAAGTTTCATCATTCCTTGCTCGCTGAGATGATATAGACACAAATGTCATAATGCAATACTATCATCATCTGACTTTAGTGCAACAATCTCTCCACCTATAAATATGCTCCCTATCACTTACAAACATTTCTCATCAATTTTTTTCCCTTTTATCACAGTTAATACACCCTTTACCACATTAATGTTGTCTTCATCAATTTTATAGCCAAAATTGATTACATGTAAAGTGCCCAAAAAGATCAGATTCTTTCTCAGATTTAGTATATGTCAAACATCTCACAACATTATGATATTATTATTAAACATATTGATCCTAATATGATGATTTCATAAGCTTTATCATCCCTAACCATATTTTATCAAGTTGCCTAATATATATGAAATAAACCAATATTTTTTCAATGTTATACCATCACATATCTAGTATCCATGATTCCTGAAGTTGACTGGTTTAAATGTAAAGTATAATGTCATTATTAGAAACATTAACTTCATCATTACAATATAAATCCCTGCTTTGTATTATATTAGTAGACCTTAATGAATCATCAGACTTTCTTTTATCATATTGTCTATTCTTATTTGGATAGTTCCTAATTATATACCTAGTTTTCTCGCACTTATAGCAATAGATTATCTTTCTAACTTAGATTTAGATCTAAAGCTCCTCTTAGGCGAGGCATCCTTACTCTACTTCCATTCACGACCAACCTTCACATATAACTCTTCATCTTGAGAGCTTTTATTGGTTGAGACTACGTTAATTGTAAGCCAAAAGTACAATAATTATGTTTCAGCATTAACTATCTCTTTATCCAATATGAGTGTAGTCACAAATGTTCATAAGATGGAAGTAAAGAGCTAAGCAGAATAATTGCTTTATCCTTGTCACTAATAGTCACTTTGAGCCTCAATAGATCACTAGTTGTTTGTTTGAATACATTGATATGTTACTCCATATTTGTTCCCTCTTGCATCTTCAATTTGTATAGTATTTGGTCTGGATATAACTTGTTTATGATAGACTTTAACATATACTAACTCTCCTTCTTCCTCTATATCGCCACAATAGATGCAATTTATTTGACATGGTACATGATATTGTCTGTTAGACAAAGTTGAATATTCAAACTCCTCGCACTTGTAATTCTTCCTAATTGAGCGTATGTATATCTTTTAGCTTATTTTTTGCAACCCTTTCAACATTCCTTATTATGCTAACAAATCCTTCTCTCTTTGTTACCACAGTTTGAAATTTTTAGTTTTGTTTAACTTCTCACTTCAAATCTTATAATCAAAGCCACTATAACTTCAACTATTCTTTTATACTACTTTTTGTTGAGAAAATTAGATATCAAAAATAAAGAAATTGATATAAACAGACAAGAATATAAGAAATTTTTAATGAGGTTTAGCTAATTTTATGTGCCTATGTTCTCATAAGCCAAAAGTGACTAATTTTACCAACTAATTGAATCTCACCTTGAAGGTTACATTTTTTTTCTCTTATCTAACTAGGTATATAACAAGAATATTGGTATTTAAACTCTTGTTAGTATAGTTTTACATAACTTACCATTACTAAAACACAACCTAACTTAAACTTGACTATAACAAGTTATAAAATCCTTCTAGAGTTCGAATTGGAGTATACCTCTAACTAAGGTTACTTTCCATGTCCCAAGTTGTGTCAAAATGGAACAATAGCATAAACGCACCCAAGTTCTAGACCGTGTAACATGCTTTTATTTAAGCTTATGCCATCATCTCTTCATTCTAGAGAAGAACATACCCAGAGACATGATTGTGTGTTAGGACATGTTCACCCAAAAACTTTCAAAAACACTAGCATTATTCTTGGAACACTTTAAGATGATAAACTAGTATATATGAGTTATATGTAACATTTATAAATGTCTAACCTTTTAGTTGTCACTCATAACAACCTATCAAGTTCTATCTCTGATGGCAAGATCAACTTTAAATAATTCTAAAACTAAGCCTACATGTTTCTTATTTCCAAATTCACTTGTGCCCAATATATAGGAAACATCTAGTTGTTTACATCTCTACTTACAAAAGTAAGAAGTAATATTTTTTATCTCCATTTAAGAACACCCATTAATATTTATAATTTTTATATACCTATTGATCATAACATTCTTATAACATTGTATGTTAAGTATTAACTAACTAGTTAGGCTTATTTTATTTAATAGCTCAAATCTAATCAAACCGAAATTGAAATTACATCATTTTTATCAAACCACCTTAGATTAATTTAAATTGTCTGTCAGATTAACTAACTTTCAAATTCAAATATGACCTAAAATCCAATTAATTTGAATATAATTTTGGGTTAGAAAAAATTTATTATTCCTAATTTTAAATATACAAACTTTAAGTCAATTAAAAGGGTGTTCTTTTAATATCTAATTACTAATTTTCATTTTATGTGAAGTCTATAGAATAAATTATTAAAGGTGTTCAAATGTTTGATCCAAAGCAAAATACTTTTCAGTTGTATCTTCTGTTTCAAAAGGACAATGTCATATACCATAAGCTCTTTCAATTGAGGAACTGTGACAATTTCTCTCATCAGCTCCAATTCTTCCTTAGAGTAATTCATTGCAATATTTTCGTAAGTGATACCTTAGATTAATTGAGTTAGTAACTAAAACTCTATTACAAAATGAAATTTTGAAACAAAGTAGATGCATTACACGAGAATAAAAATAAAATTAACAATCTCATTTCTAGAAACTAGTAGATGCATTATGTTAGTAAACGATAAAAAGAAATGGAAGTTATCTAAAAATTAAAACCAATCCCACTGCTTCCTAAATTTAGCTATCTATTCCCACTTCTTCCTGCAAGGAGTATTAAAATCGCTTTAAAGAGGATTGAAAGGAAACTACCCTAATTCAAATAACTAATAGTTCTATTTAGGAGATGATAAAACCAGACAATATTTGGGATTCATACGGTAAAATATATGTGGCAGAAATGTTTCATGAAAATTTCTAAAAAGTGATACAGTCATTTCATATGAAAAAAAAAGAGATGGTAAGGGAACAAATGATATATTAACTAAATCACAGGGGTATTATGTGATAATTTTTAAAAATAAGGGATTAATGTGATAATTTGTCAAACCAAATATGGTCTTAATAATATAACTTTTTTTGTTAATATAATGGTCTTAATAATATAACTTTTTTTGTTAAATATATTAATCACTTTTATTCTACGAAACAATTATCCTTATTAAATGTTATACATGTTGCACCATATTATCTTTTTCTTAAGACCTTTAGGTGTTTACGTTATATTTTTCTTTTTCCTTATAATAAAAATAAGATTGAGTTCCGGTCTTAACCATGTATATTCTTATAATATAAATATAAACATAACCCCTACATGTCTTCATCCTTCTAGTAATAGGCTTTATATTGTTAGGCATGTTGTATTTGACGAAGAAAATTTTCCATATCCCTCTTTTGTTAAGCAGCCCTCTGATCTATTATATCCTACTCCCATAATTTACTTTTTTGTCTCATTGTTACAGCAGGCAGTAAGTATTCCAAGTTTGGGAAATATTGCAACTCCAATAAATATTTAAAGTCCTACCACCTCCTTGTCCCACAAAACAACAACAGTCAGTATATAACGCGACACCAGTTTCCTCGCAACATTATCTTCACAACCTCCATCTCCACGTTCCCCACCCGCCCACCTTAAACACATGCACCCCTTGACCAACATCATCCATTCTATGACTCCTCGAGCCCAAACAAATTCCCTTAAACATGTTACTCATCCTGAATTTTAGGCCTTTATAAATACCAAATATCCCTTGTTGCTTACTTGTTCTCTTGAGCAGGAGCTCTCTTGTTTTATTCAAGCCTCTAAGCTTCCTCAATGGCGTGATGTTATGGAAGCGGAGTGCCATGCTCTTATGAAAAAATAAACTTGAGACTTGGTTTTGAGGCCAACCAACACTAATGTTATTAGAGAAAAATGAGTTTGTCATATTAAGGCGTGACCTAATGGTTTAATTGAATGGTATAAAACTTGTTATATGGTTCAGGGATTTGATCAAGAAGCTTATGTTGCTTTTTCTAAAACTTTTAATCTAGTTATGGAACCAACTACAGTTTGCTTAGTTATTTCTATTGCTTTCACTTATGGTTGGTCTCTTATGCAACTTGAAGTTATCAACACATTTTTAAATGGGGATCTCCTTGAAACAATTTTTTAAGAACAACCAAAGGGCTTTACAGACCCTCGATTTCCTAACCATGTATATCAACTTAATAAGGCCTTGTATAGCCTCATGCAAGTGCTTAAGTGTCGTTTACCAAGCTCAAAGATCTCCACCTATAGTATGGTTTTTGAAGTTACTATTTTGACTCCTCTTTATTTGTTCATGCTCAGAATTCCTCTATCACATAACTTTTTGTATACATCAATGATATTATGATTACAAGAAGAGATAATCAATATATCCATGCTTTCATGCATGCCATGAATGCAGCTTTCTCAATCAACTAACTAGGTGAACTTCATTATTTTCTTGGCGTTGAAGTCCAACATCTACCCTCTGATCTCTTTTTTTTCTCAAACAAAGTATATTCGAGAACTTTTGAAGCGCACCCATAAGGATAATACAAAACCTATTTCTTTAACAGCTGAAAGTAGGTCCCAACTTATTGCCTCGAGAGAAGCCATAAATGATCATGCATTATATCATAATGTAATATGTTCCCGTCAATATGCTACTATCACTTGCCCTAGCAGCTCATACGTTATTAATAAAGCATGTTGATACCTTTGCAAGCTCACAATTCAACATTTACAATCTATTAAGCACATTCTTCGTTATTTAAATTCTTTTTTATGGCTTGCATTTTTAACCTATTTCTGATCCTCATCTTATTACTTTCTTTGACGTAGATTAGGAAGGTGACCCAGATGCACATCATTCCACAAAGGGATATTGAGTTTATTTTGTTAGTAACTTAGTTGGTTATCTAAGAAGCGACGTGTTGTTTCTCGATCTAGCACTGAGGTAGAGTATAGGGAACAAGCATCAGTCATGGTAGAGTTAGTTTGAGTATAACAACAACTTCGTGAACTTAATATCTCTTTAAGATATTTTCCTGTGATATTTTGTGACAATCTGGGTGCTCGTTTTATGAAAATAACCCAATGTTCCACAAACATTCCAAGCATATTCAGATTAATTATCACTTTGTACCATAAAAGGTGGAGAGGGGTGACTTGAGTGTTTCTTATATTGTCTCTAGTGATCAATACATTGATATATTCACCAAAACCATCACCTGAGAGAGGTTCAATGCTCTTTGTTCCAAACTTGACATTTCTTCATCCTCTACCTCAAGTTTTGCAAGAGGATATTGAGACTAATTGACTTAGTCATATCTTATCTTATATGTTATGACAATTAGTAAATCTTCACTCAGTAAGCTTTTATTTTTAATCCTTAATCTTTAAATTTGTTGTGTAACAAAATATTTGTTATTCTCAAAGTCCTTATTATAAATGAACTCTTATACAATTGATGTGAAGTCTCTATAAATAGAAACATTGATACAGAGGGGAAATTAATTCGATTCCCGCCAAAACTAGATTTTTGAAAATTATTTTTGAAAATAACGATATAAATTTTTGTGGTAATTGTACAAAAATTTAGTAGAAATAAATAATTCAATTACTTACAATTTTCAATTTTAATGTAAAATTAGCAGCTATGTCAACTTTTTTTTCCCTCATATTTGTTTGTTCACCATCACATGAATTGTGGATGGAAATAGTTTAATTTTGATATTATGTGAAAATACGTAATAAAATCATGTGTACACGCTTGTCTCTCTCTTTCACGATGTTGTTCGATCAGTTCCTTTTGCACATTTTCAACTAACCGTTTCATCTAAAACAATTAGGTACTTGCATTCTACATTTGTGGACCCAATTATTCCAACGTTTAATACCGCTGGGATAAAAGATAACATGACACAATAATTGAACTAAATGTAATATATATATATATATATACACACACACATTAATTGTTGACAGATATATACATAGATTTAGCTCATTAATTTCCTTCAATTAATGTGACACAAGTTTTTACGGGAAAATGTAATTTATACATTTAAGTCATGGTTTTAATTTTAAGAAGAAAAAAAAACAGAAGGTAACTCTAAATATGTCAGTTTCAAATAGATATTCTTACTTATACAAATAGATGATAGGACTTGATTTCCTACACTCGATTATAAAAGTCAAAGAAGTGTAAAATAAGTCATCCAAAGACTTTAGTGGGGTTGGCTTGCTAAATAAAGAAGTATCAGCAAAAGACATACATGAAATTTGGTGTCTATTTGCAACGTCGACAATAATATAATAAGAAGTATTAAATTAATAGATGATAAGGTTATTAAAAAAAAAAGAGGCTGTACGCTCTCCAGCTAGCAATGGAGACTGGCGAATCCAAACATAATAAATGCTAGGCAAGATTGGGAAAGATGCGGCTTTTATTAACCGGCAAACTGGTGCATGCCATTGTGTTACGTTCTCAATTTCACTACAAAATAGCCAGCTAGTATATGCTCGGATAGTCTTCTTTAATTGTTGAAAAATCGGTCTACACAAGCATAGAAACAGTTCGGTGCCGACCAGCCTGTTCTTGGTTCGGTCCATAAATTAAATTGCTTAAGGTTACGTGCTCAAGTTTCAATCACAAAAGCCGATCGTTCCATCACATTGATATTATATAGTTGTACGCTTATGACTTAAGCTTTATTCATATTAAACTTTCGATAGGAACAACAATTAGATCTTCTAAAACTCAATTATGGATAGACTTGTGACTTTAGTATGTAAAGATTGATCTAAATGTACATATAACCATTTATACGTTTTTTAGAGGAAAACAATGTACGAAATCAGAGAATACACGTAATCAATTTAGTGCCCAATAGAAAGTGACTTCATTGAACAGATGTTAGTAACAGCAGACTGACGTTGACATCACAATAAAAGTCCAAACAAATTTATTAATTGAAGTCCAGATAATTGGGACAAAATTTTCTGTCCAATATTACTCTGTCTTATTCTGTCTTATAAAATCTCAACTATTTATTTTGTGGGATCCACGCGGGACCTACATAAGACCCACATAAATAAACGGCTGAGATTCATTGGACACAATAAAATACCATAATATTAAATAGGGGATCTAGACTTCAGATAATTTACTTATTGTTCTAAGTTTAACAACAGAAATTGAACAAGTAACAACGAGTTTTACTATGTGTCTAAAAAATTTTAAAATTACAAGTTGATGCTGGCAAAATAATTTTCCTAATTAAAATACGATTTTTAATTAATTATCCCTAGTTTTGATTAGTAATTGCCAGTTCTAGTGTTTGGTAATGATATTTAGCATTACAGGAACTTAAAGTCTTTCTAAATAATAATTAATAGTTGCACTGTGGTACACTGTGAAAACCAAATCGAAGGGTACGCACGCTTTCCTCTTCCGATAACTTTCTTATCTCTTGTGGTAATTTCTATCCATCCTGGCTAAATTGGATTGTCATAAAGTTTTTAGCAAATAGCTAAAACTACAAAGTTAATTCTTGTTATGAAGACATGCATGCTTACATTTGTTGTTGATCAGTGGAAATTAAAATGGTGAGTAGCACCTAGGTTAAGGTGAAAGACTGTGCATACTGAACTGACACACCTTTGGTTCTCGGAAATTTACAGGTATAGGTATTGAATGTTTAACCATGTTTGTCTTCTGTGTGGGTGCTTTGCATGTCTAAAACTTGTAGTAGAACCAACAAGCGTCGGTCACCAGATGCACGTCATTCTAAGGCCTCAGTAATTATGGGTCCTCTTTATAATCGTTCGTGGTCTCGTCAACTACATTTGCTGTAAAAGTTCTCTCTTGGATGTGATGACACTGATTCCTCACTCTGCTGTTTCATGGTTTCTCAATTATTATACTTAGTTTTATTTTATTACCTGGTCTTGTTTCAGACGATATGTAACTTTTTCCTTATGACTGGATTCGACTTTCGAAACTATTGTAGATATGTACCAACAATTTATGTTACTGTTAATTAATTGATCACCAGTAACCTAATGCTTCTTCTTCATCCTTAACTTGTTACTGAGAAAGGAAAAGCAACAACTGACGTCCCTTTTGAAGAGGACTTTTTCTTCACCTGCACATATGTTTAAGTTCGTCCACTAATGATTCATCAGCTCCTGTGTGTTTTGATTGGAAGTCAATAAATACGCTCGAGGATCGATATTATTTATATCGGTTGAGACTTGAATGGCTGCACTTGCATGCTGAAATTCATTTTTCTTGAGGCCCCATATGATGAATCAAAACCTTGGGTGTTCATATCACAAACTTTAATCCACCTAAATGGAGCAAGAGTTTCCAGAGAAGCTTTTATGGTGCTTGAATAAGTGGGTTGGTAGCGATGGACGGGCTAAACAGCTCTTAAGATCATGCGTCCAACTTGAATATGAAAAGGAGAGCTAATTAATTGTGCAAACAAGTCAAGATAAATTCCTAAATCAAATATGGCTGGTTTGAATTTCAACGAAATATTGATTCGCAATGACAGATATAGTTAACGCCACAGATTACGAAACATAATATCTTTGCATATAAGTTATAGGCGGATGTATTTAATGTTTTCTTTTATACAGTAATTTTATTTTAAAGAAGACTTAGGTTAAGAAATCAAATAATAAATTCATTAAAAATTAGGGATATCGTTAAGATTCTGTTATTATATTAAAAGACATTTCAACTCAAAAACTTAACCTATTAAATAAACCATATATTATTTTAACAATTTATATAAGAATTAGAGTTTATTAAGCTAAAATAATTATATTTTAAATTTTATCTTTTGTATAATAATTTAACTTTTTTGATACTTTAAAATGTAATTGAAAAAATTAATTTAGATTAATTTGGTCGTAAAAAGCATATTTTGAAGAAATCCTAATTGCTTATATTCAACTATTACTCATCCTATTTTTGGTTTTAAATATTTAATGAAGATATTTTTATATTTCATATCACAAATTATAAATACTCGTATGCCAATTTTGGTCATATATTTCTTTCAAATTTTATTATTCTCTTATTTAATTATTATTTTCCTGTCCAGTTATTTTAATTCCTTTAAGGAGTTTAATTTCCTTTTTTTTTTCCCTCTCACCAAGTAGTAACTATTAAAAATCAGGTATGGCATTTACGGGGTGCCTACTTGTGCTCCTTTCACATTTCAACCCTCCTACTTTATATAATATCTTAATAAAGTCTTTGTTGTTAATTCTATCAAAATCAAAACCATTTCTCTTGTTTAATCAAGGAACATTATAGTAAGTGATAAATTAAAATACTTTTGATAAACATATCAGATTATGAATAAAATATATAATATGTAGAAATTAAGGTCGATAGATTTATTTTTATCAATTTTTGTAACGAAACTCTAATACTCCGAATTTCAGTGGAATTTTATTGTTGCAAATTGTAATTTTATAACGGAACTAAGAGAAAAAAATGAAATCATTAATTGATTGAGAAATTAACGTAAGTAAGAAGAATTTCAAATAAATTATCGAATAAAAGCTATCCAAAAATAAAAATGAAAATAGTTGCTGATTTTAAATTTTAGATTAGATTTAAAACAATATTGGAACAACTTCTTTTTGCTTAATAAAACTATTCTTACGAGCGAGATGATTACGTGCCTGTATAAAGGACTGACCTTTTGATCATGTATAATTTGTCTAACGGGCCATTAAATATTCTAATTTGAAACTTATGGGAAAAAAAAAGCAATTTATTAACCTTAATCAAATACGTTTATGTATGCCAAGTTGTGTTTCTTTATTAACAGTAATATAGCCGTAGAAGGCTTCCATATTTCCATAGTCGACAGATGAACCTTTCACGTTGACGTCAGTGTACTAACCAAATCCTAGTTTAATAAGAAAGTTGACGATCAAAAGTTGTGTTTAATCTGGTGTGATAAACAAGTGACGGTCAAAACTTGTTTATCGTAGTCATGAGTCCGAGAGAGGCAAGGTTGAATATCTCAAAACGACTTTTGATCTAGTCTGGTGTGATAAACAAGTGAGGGACCCTCACTTGTTTATCGTAGTCATGAGCGTGAGAGAGAGGCAAGGTTGAATCTCTCAAAACGTCATCCATTGCCCATAAGCGTAGACATCCAATATATATTTCTTAATGGCGGGAGTTCTTATCATCATTCATTTACTAATAACTCAAATATAAATCAACCTGTGTCAGAAGTCTTAGCTGACGCTCGGAAAAAGACAAATTAGTTATCAATTACACAAAGCGAATAAGCGATTAAACACAGAAAGAAGACGAGGCTGACTATCAAACTAATGGCAAGAAATGCAAAGCATTCTTCCCACTAGTTTTGGCAAATTGGCCCACTTACATTCAATTTGATGCATGAAAGGCGACTTAATGACAAAATTATTAGTTGACTAATAATTTCGTTTGGAACTCAAATTGTACATGTACGTGCCCTTTCATATTTGTTTAGACTCGTGACTCAAGCTTTCAAGTAATTGAAGAGATGTCTAGGGTTAAAATTTCAATTTCTAGTGGCATGTTTATGCTTTCCAGTACAAAATAATAAAGCTAGATATATTTAACATATGGGTCTTATGTGGGATCCTTAAATACAATATCCTTTAAATAAGATATTTTATGAATTTTAATGAAATTTTGAAACATGACGATCTTCTACTGTTTAAGGCAAATGTTATATTCATTGTGGTCATCCACATAGCATAGCAATCCATTTTATGGTTATCCCTAATTAGGATGTGAAATTAAATCTGAATTTTTAGCAGATGAAATTTAATATCCGATCCCCAACACTACAAAAAGAAAAAGGATAATTGCTTTTACATAACATATTAATAGTTGTTGAAAGCATTAAGAGGTACAGTTGTGAGTTAACATTAATTTTAGGAAAAGTCCAGTTATTGATCAGTTTGGGTGAAGCAGCCCACCCGGCCCCTCCTCTCTCCAAATTTGGTTTCTCATCATCTCCACGTGTCTCCGTGGTCTGTATCTTTTCTTTAATGAATTTAATAGATAGACACCTAATCATAATTCAACAATTTCCCTGCTCCCACTCTAACACACCACACATGTTGCATGTATATATATAATACCCTTCGCCTGTGTATGCATGCCATCTTCAGTCCCCACTAGCTGAGATTAGGGTGGTGTGCGTCTTTCAAGTTTCAAATTATGATGCAGAAGAATGGGAGTGGTGGTGAAGACCAGATGGTGGTTGATTTAGGTAACATTGACCCTCAAAGACTCTTTTTGGAAGGAGAATACGATGATCATCAGGTACATCACAAACCACCCTTTTACATCAGCTCTCTCTCCCCCTCACAAATGGAGTCTCTGGCCGCTGTTTGTGACGCCTTCTTACCATCCGTCGACGTCCCCGTCAACACTGCCGTAGACGACTCCGTCGCCACCTTCTACCGGTCATCGGCTTCCATGGCCGGAACTCCTGAACGAGTAGGACTTCGTTCTTCACAACCCCGTGAATTTGATACATATAATATATTATCTCTGTGCTGGTCACCATCCAATATATGTTAATCACTTTGCATGACACTGATGCACGCACATCTTTACAGTTCTTTAAATTTCTTTTTGAATTTTTTTCTTCCATTCATATATATAAACTGTTACAATAGACATAATAGAGATGACTTCTGGTGACCAACGACAAAAAAAGGTCCTTCTCATGCATGTCCCCATTTCTAAGCAGTTGATGCCGTGACTTTTCCTTTATAAACTAACATATGCATACGGAAGAATGATGCACTTCTTTAATCCAAGTTACACCGGAATCAAGTAAAGAAGTATACCCGAAGTCCCTACCTTATTAATTGAATATATGTGGTGGTCCAAACTCCAAGATTTTCCCGAACAACTTTTCCCGTATTTTTTGTGATATATATGTACTTTGATTCGCCAAGATACTACTGAAGCTAATAATAGTTAAGAGTCCCGCTATTTTAGACTTGCTATCTTTAGTTTTAATTTTAATGGTACAGCTTTACACGACTCCCATGCCATGTTAAAGCTTTAAATTTGCCATCGTAGTCATTTTCCAAGTCCAAACTTTGTGCATTATTATAATAGATTTATGTACTTTTTTTATTAATATGAGAATTGATATTAAAAGTGAATACCACAAAGCAATGATCAGTTACATGTTTATTATTTAATGGTATTCATAAGAATGAATTGTGTTTATGATATGGATGCAGGTAGGAGGAATGATGAGTGAAAGGCTGAAGCACCCAAAGAAATGGTTGATTATGTTGGTGTTATGGCTTCTATCAACAAGGCTTGGAACATTAATGTTGTGTGGGCCGAACAGTATTACAAGCCATTTTCCATACTTTCAGAGTTTCCCTCAACTTCCTCAGAAGAAGAGAGAAGAGATACTGAATTTTTGGAAATTCAACTTTATCTATCTGCTCAGAATGCTTTTCAAGGCCATGAAACTCCTCTGTGTACTAGTCTACTTCTCCCAGGTAATTAAGTTATCTTATTTATTATTATTAATTAAGGGATCCTTAGTTCCTTGTCCTTAAATTTCAAGATCAATTTTGAATTTTTTTTAAGCTCAAGTTCGGCTGCTGATTCCACCCTTAGTGGCAAGTGGTGATCTTTTATCTACAGCTGCAACTTTTTATATTAATTTATAAATATTAACAAATAGAACCTTATTGCTTACTTGAACATGATTTTCACTAAAATTAGAATAGAATGCATCACGTGAAAACGACTATTAATAAGAAGATGTGTGATAGGTGCGCCTTTGTATCTTATAATTAATTAATGAAAGTCTTATTATATGAAAGTGAAATAATGATAATGTTATATTAAAATATTTTTAATGATTTTAAGTATATTTTTAAAAATAAGAAAAGTATTGAAAAGATCATTATTATAATGCACGAAAATCATACGTAGTAGAATTCCATACATAATCACTTTCAGAGGCCTAAGAGATGGATTTTCAATTAACTAATCAACAAAAACTTCGGACCTCCAATTTCAGGTAAACGACGAAAACGAGAACCTAACATGGAAAGCGATAGGCTATCCTGGACCTGACCCACAGTTCAAACCACCAATCAATAGCCAGAATAAGTCGTCACAACATTCCCCAAATGGGAGATCAAATCATAGACATAATGAGCAGATCAAAGAGGAAGCTAAAAAGGAAGAGCTATTTGGACCTCTATATAGAGGACTTGTTAACATGAGTCTTCCAAGAGACATAGTTGCTGACACTTTACGTCTATCTGGATTTCCCGTCTCTGTTCATCACAGCAAAGGAAATGTGCCTGGTTCAACATCTCCATCATTGGTTATACAATGTGATGCAGTGGTGATTGGTTCTGGATCCGGTGGCGGCGTACTCGCTGGAGTTCTTGCCAAGGCTGGCTACAAAATACTCGTCTTAGAGAAAGGAAATTACTTTGCTAGAAACAATCTGCCTCTTCTGGAAGGGTTTGCAATGGACCAAATGTATCTATCTTCTGGTTTGTTAGCTACTGATGATATGGGGGCAGTAATACTTGCGGGATCAACAGTAGGTGGAGGCTCTACGGTTAATTGGTCAGCTTCCATTAAGACCCCTCAACATGTTATGAACGAATGGAGTGATCACTATAGTTTAGAGTTATATGGCAGCAAATTGTACAAGGAAGCACTAGATGTTGTCTGTGAGAAAATGGGGGTTCAGTCTGAAATCAACGATGAAGGGTTCAATAATGCAATTTTAAGGAAAGGGTGTCAAGAATTAGACTACCCTATCAACACTATTCCACGAAACGCAGAGTCCGATCACTATTGTGGTTGGTGTAGTCTTGGTTGCAAGGATGGAAGGAAGAAAGGCACTGCCGAAACATGGTTGGTAGATTTGGTGAATTCTGGGAATGGCGCAATTCTGCCGGGATGTGAAGCCATAAAAATTTTACGTAAGCGAAAGAGCGGTAAACGTAAGGAAATGGCAAGTGGAGTAGCATTTGAATTTGAATACAAAGGGATAAAGGACTTATGTGTAGTTGAGTCCAAGGTGACAATTGCTGCTTGTGGTGCCATAAGCACACCTGCATTGTTAAAGGCAAGTGGCCTGAAGAATCCTAACATTGGCAAAAACCTACGCCTCCATCCAGTAACAATGGCTTGGGGTTATTTCCCTGAGGGTCAATGGCCAGAGGAATGGAAGAAAAGCTATGAAGGAGGGATAATGACAGCAATGTCTACAGTTGTTGCAGACTTTGACAGGAGTGGATATGGAGCAGTGATTCAAACACCATCATTGCATCCTGGTATGTTCTCAGCACTTATGCCATGGGTGTCAGGTTCTGACATGAAAAGGAGAATGTCAAGAATTTCCAGGACAGCTCATATATTTGCATTGGCCAGGGATAAAGGATCAGGAACAGTGAGTTCACCAACCTCAATAAGCTACCAAATGAATGCCGACGACGAGAAGAATCTACAGAGAGGATTAGAGAGGATTTTACGTATACTAGCAGCAGCAGGAGCTGAAGAGATTGGTACACATCACCCTAAAGGAAAGAGCCTGAATGTGAAGAAAGTAAGCTACCATGAGTTTGAGAGGTTTGTGAAAAAAGAGAGTTCAAGACCATTGAGAGACCTGTCATCGCAGATATGTTCGGCACATCAAATGGGGAGTTGCAGGATGGGTTTTGATCCTAAAGATTCTGTAGTAAACCAAATGGGTGAGACATGGGAAGTAGAGGGATTGTTTCTGGCAGATACAAGCGTTTTTCCAACAGCTTTAGGTGTGAATCCAATGGTTACAGTTCAGGCAATTGCTTATTGCACGGCACAATCGGTGTTAGAAGTTCTTAGAAGAAAAAAATGAATTTGACAAGGAAAATTTGTTCTAAAGAAATTTCTCAGGTTAGTCCACAACTTTGACTTGACAAACTTAGCAAATGTCTGTGGTATGAGAAGCTAAGTTTAACATTTGGGACTAATATACATAAAGCCTTATTATATAACTTAACTCCAATGTACCATCGATCTTATTAAAGGCCAAGCTTTGTGATTTGATGGGCCTTAACCTATTGTCATGGTATTCACGTAAATACATAAGTAGCTTTTAATGTCTTAAATATTTCAATATTTTCAAAACTGAGACAAAGTAACATTGCCGATACAATTTATTTACAAATGAAAAAATGATTTGTTAATATAAGTCAAATTTAACCAAAAACAATTATTACATATCACTACAAGTATTGTTTCGTTCAAAACCAATCTACTTTTAACATATTATACATAATAAAGGTTAGATTTTTCAAATTGAGAGTACATCTAATTTAGTGATAAATGGTAAAATTTAATGAATAGTTCTTCGAGTTTGGTAATATGGATCTTAACTTATGATATAACAAATTGATTTTATTTGTTAATTTTATATTGTCCTTATATTTGAGGAGACATCTTTTTCATTATATTTTCAGAGTGTTAGATCTTTAAAATATAATAGAATATGCCATTGAAAATAAATGATTTTCCGATGTTATATTGTGAATCGTATGGAAGGAATTGAATCATGAAAAAATTGAAAGTATTCTTAAGGCAAAAATAGAAATGACATTAAAAGTGCCAATACTTATCCAATATTTTTTAATTGAAACTAAGAAATTCAGAATATTTCTTGTCCTAAAACAGTAAATATTTTATGTTGCACACTAAATGTTTCATTTATTTTTATGCTATATTTATATCGTTTAAATGAATGGCAAAGATCAAGAAAGCGAAAGAGGCGTTCATTGACGACAATGACGGAGTTAGCACCACTGGGCCCCCCAAAATTTATAAAAATTAAATATTTTGATTTTAATATATATATATATATACAAGGGGCAGAATTATGTAGAGTTTAGTGGTATACTGGGCCCCGCAAGATTTAAAAACTTAAATATTTGGGCCCTCCTATTTTAAAGTCCTGGCTCCGTCACTGATCGACGACCACTTCGAGCTCGTCGTCGATCTCTATTCTCAGGCCATTGACATAAATCCTAACGACGCCAAACTCTTCGTTGACCGTGCTCAGGCTAACATCAAGCTCAACAATCTTACAGAGGCTGTTGCTAATGGGAACAAGGCTATAGAGTTCGACCCTTCAACTACGAGAGCATACTTTCGAAAGGGGTTAGTATACTCTCGATGAAGGTAACATTTATTTATTTTATTTTATTTTAGTATTTGGTAATGTCTGCAAGGCTCGATGCAACAGTCTCAGCCCCATCACACAATTTCCAGGTACACGCTTTTATCTTATGTCTCTTTTTTGTCATGCAAGTTTATTATAGGGTGTCTTCGGGCGTCTCTGGTTAGTAAGCTGTTAGTTTTAGTTGTCTCCGAGTGCTTTCCCCAGATGTTTGTGGTGGTTTCAGGTTTCTGTCCCAAGTGTTCAGTGCTTTCTTCTTAGTTTCAACCGTTACCCTTCCCTCCCGCCTTGAGCCGATTGACAATCTACTATGGTAGAGCGCCGACTGACTATTCTGCAGTCAATTCGTTTTTTCGAGAATCGTATGACAGTCTGCTTTTAAAAACTGAGTCTATTAACACAAGACTTCTTTATCTTAGTTTTATTTGCCTCTTATCCTTCTCCGTACCTTTCATACTTCCTGCCGTGGAAGGAGTTCTCTTCCCAATGCCTGGGTGTCTCTGCATATTTTCAAGCCTTCACCTTTTTCTTTACTTTTCTCACTGTGCGCTAGTTTTATTCATATTATTAGCACCTTTGAGTTTTGTTCTTCTTCTTCTTCTTCTTCTTGTTATTATTATTATTATTATTATTATTATTATTATTATTATTATTATTATTATT
>JANIJH010000001.1:26033970-26054845 GCA_024520975.1 Erythroxylum areolatum
TCATTATCATTATTATTATTATTATTATTATTATTATTATTATTATTATTATTATTATTATTATTATTATTATTATTTGTGATTAATATTATTAGTGTTATTTTGTATTTATTTTAACTATTTCTTGATATTTGGGTATTTTTATTATTATTTCTATTTAGTACTTTCTCTCATTACTTGTATTTTTATTTATTTTTATGTGTTTTGAATTGTTTCTGTTACCTGCATCATTATTATATTGTCTCATTTGCATGTAGGTCCATCAGAAACAGCCTCTCTACTATGTAGAGGTAAGGCTGCGTACTATCGGACCTCCCCAGACCTTGCTCATTGCGGGATTTCGAACTGGGTGATGATGATGATGATGATGATTTATATTGTTTAAAACTAAATTGTCTCATAATTGGATTTAAGTAGAATCATTTATATTTAACTTTTAATCTTTAGTTTTTAAAATTTTTCAAATAATATTAACTTTATGCATTTATATTAAATTCACTGGTCTAAATTATCGGTACAGGTCTCCATACTCAATTAGACCTCTTGCAGAGAGCATATATTGAGTGAGTGCTACAAATGCTTAATATGACTTATTGTAAACTTGTTGCAACACCTAACTCCTACAGAGAGATTATCTTTAGCACAATGTCTAAAGAATAATATAGAGAAGCTAAGAAGAAATTTCCTTATTCTATTGCAGTTGGTAGCCTAATGTATGCCCAGGTATGAACTAGACGGGAGATTGCATTTGTTGTTAGACTATTGAGTAGATATAACCTAATAATCGACCACATCAGGATATATCTTTATGTTAACGGATGGTAAAATATTGTAAAAGAATGTCAAGCAGACATTAGTAACTTCCTCGACTATACATGCAAAGTTTGTAGCATACTATAGAGCTGCTACAAAGGCAGTTTGGCTCAGGAACTTGATTTCTGAGTTGTTTGTGATTGATTTAGTAGTTAGACCCATTTATTTATCTTGCGATAATCTTCTATTGTGTTATTGAATAACAACAATAATCACATCATAGGGTCTAAGCATTTAGAGGTAGAATATTTGACCATAAAGGAATTAATACAAAAAGTGACATTGAGGTGGAGCATCTAAGGACTAAGGATATGCTTGTTGATCCTTTGACTAAAGGACTTCGCCCATATGTTTTTAAGAGACGTGTATATAGTATGGGTATATTAAAGTCCTTAGACACTATTAGTTAGGGATCACAATGTTTGCTCCTTATACATTTGTTTGTTTTTCATGTATTATAACAATATAGTTTATCAATACAGATGATCATTATTTTGCTCTCAATCATACATGTTGTTATATGTTGCAATAATACATATGAAAGTATTAAGATTTGTATCGATCTTAAGCATTTTGAAGGCCATTAGAAATATATATACAGATTGACCTTGAGCTATATTATTAGGACACATGCAAATACATATATAAATCCATTGATTTTGACATGATATAGGGGGATGTAAGCATTTAATCCTATAAGGATTCTTTAATGTAGTTTAACATTCATCTTTAAGAAGTTAGGCATCTTTATAGGCACAAGAAACTTAAGGAGTAATTTTGCATCCTTACAAATAATAGACTACTTCTGAGCGAGTTTGCATCTTTTAGAGGTGTGAGATTGTATATAAGCAAGTTTACATTTTTACATGCATAAGAATGCTTAGGAACAGACTTATGGGTCTTTTTTGTGAGTATACTTATAAGCTAGTATGCATTCTTCTTTATTATATGTAATTACTTATTGCATATATATCTACATTAAGAATCAACAAAATAAGTACTACACTATATATAAACAAAAATATATTAAGTACATATCTCCACTTTTATCGACTAACAACCTTGTTTATTATTGTAGAATGTCTAAGATAGTAAGTTGAGCTAGAGGGATGAGCTGTGAGTGTTTTAGTTTTTCTAGGCCAAATTATCTATGACATTCATCACAGTAAAATAAAATAAAAATTAATAAAGATGACTTTCATGTTCAGATGCTTACCTACGACACAACAACAATAACAATAACGATAATAATAACCCAGAAAAATTTCTGTTAAAACGAGGAGTCTAAAGGTTCATTGGTATGCAATCTTACCCTCTAACTAGTAAAAAGGTTATTTTCGAATCTTACATACGACACTAATTAATGTTAATAAAATTTACCATCTCTTATTGGTTTATGATTGTATCTAATATATCTGGTCCTTGTACTTAAAGAACTATAAAATAGAATCAAAAGGTATATCTAACATAAAAACACTTGAGGGGACTTATAGTTGAGAATTGGGATAAGTAAAAGATTTATAAAATAATCAACAGTAGAAAAGCATCATACCAAAAGGTTTTAGGAAGAGAGGTATAAATGAGGAAAGTAAGATTAGTGTTAGTAATATGAAGAATTTTTTTCCTTCAATAAGGCCATTTTTTTAGGGAGTGCTAGGATAAGAGATATGATATGTAATGCCATAAGAAGTAAGAGATTGAGCAAAGGCACCGTTGATGAGTTAAGAAGCTCCATCACATTAAAACAATTTAATAGTGGTGGGAAAAACATTTTTAACTATGGTTTTAAAAGACTGAAAGTGAGAGAGAGCCTAAAATTTGTAAGTTAAAGGAAATATCTACACATAACAACTGAAATCGTCAATAAAAATGATAAAACAATCAAAACCAGAAATAGAGAGGAAGGAATAGTGTAACATCCCACTCTCATAAGACACATACCCAACATCCTAAGAGATATCCGAGTACGAATCTCACATGCGAAGACAGTCGGTAAATTAAATTCATTACTTTCATTTTAAAATAAAACGTAAAACGTGGAAAAGAGATAATCAATTTCATCCTAACTTATTTATAACCAATTTCAATCTAAAAAATTACAATCATTATTTAACTTATCAGAGTTTCAGTAAACACTTTGGGCCATTACAAAAATGAAACACTTGTAGTCACAGTAACATTACATTTCAAGATCATTTTTATACACATTGAATAACACTTAAGAATACACTTTTCAATAAATCATAACAAAATTCATATGCAGGCACACACTGATCCCAACCTGAAACTCTTACTCGGAACCTTTTTGGAGTCCTCTACTAAACCTTGAAACCCACGTTGCAATTTTTTATGAGTTTTGCAAACTCAGTTGAGTAACCATCCTCAATGGTCCACTAATATAACAAAGCTCAATCATTATATAATCACACAGTTCATATAGTCAAATAATTCATATCAATTTATCATTACATTTCAGCTTTGCAAATCATTCAATAAATTCCAATCATATATGAATGCTATATGTATGAGACTCACATTCATTTTTATTGTTATGACCGAGTGCCCATCACATATGTATACAGATACTGGCCCATTAGGCTCAGTTAGAACAGAATCATGGAGCATACCTCTACGTGAAGAAATAGTAATCACGAAGCTAAGCGCTATGTGTAAGTGCTTTCATATTGACTACTCCGGTCACAATGCCTTTATATTACATGCATTGAAATGATATGCATGTCACAATTTAGTCATCAATTCAATCACTTTCACTTGCATGTATTATCACAGTATAATAGTCTCAGTATCAGTAGTCATCGAATTGGGTCTGGCATTCAATTTTTCAGTTGAGAATCAGAATATTCAATTAGGTAGTTTCATTCACTTACAAGTAACACTTCCAATATTCTTTGCAGGCATCAAACACCTCGAATATATATTATCTGGAATTCAGTACACAATTAGTCAATGCAGTTCAGTAATATATAGAACAGAACAAATAAAGTGAGATATCTTAGGTTACTCACAGTTGCTTCCTTAAACCTATTGCTTTGACGTTCCGGCAATCGTCGCTTTAGTTGCTCGTTTATACACAATAAAAACAATTTCATATTACTAGAGCACTTATGTAACAGAATAAACACATGTATCAATGTTTCATATCTTATGCATGTTCAATGAAAAATTCTCGAGTATATTTCTGTCATACATTGATGTACATATCATTTGTATTCCAATTGTATCAAAATTCAATCACTCATTCCCATTTCAACTATTTTCGAAAACATTTCATTCTGGTTAACTGTATATGATCAATAAGATCTAGAAAATGAAGGATTTAAATATCACTTCCTTCTAGACAATTATTCCTCTGTGTCTTAGGTTTTTAATGACACCAAGATCATTCAATTTGAATCAATTTACTAAAAGTTATACTTCAAATAAGTCAGTTTGCTCTTAAACTATAATAGAATTCATAACTCAACTTCAGAACATATTTTGGAATTCTTAAAACCAAAATTACAATTTGCCTTCTTCAGGAAAGTTGTAGCTTTATGTCCATAGATTCATTTGAATCAAGAATCACCTCATTTGGATAGATCAAGATATAATCAAAATACCGAAGTATGTTCAGTAAAATATTCCAGTTCATACTATTTCAACAAATTCCCTCACTTTTATTCAATCAATTTTTTTCAAATCAATATAGAAGGCTACCAATTTTTATAGAGAGGTAGGAAAATTGTTCCTTTATGTCTTAAATTTCTAATGACACCAATTTGGTACGATTTGGTTCAGTATTTTGAAAGTTATCCCCAAAATACTACATATTGTTCACAAATAGTGACAAAATCCAAAAACTCATCTTCAAGCTAAATTTTGACCCTTTTAATGACAAAAATCAAATTCGACTCCTTCATAAAAGTTGTAGGTTTTTGTTTCTAGTTTAATTTGAATTTAAATTCATCCAATTTGGATACATACAGGGAACGATATGACTAAAATACCGAAACTTGTCTAGCGTAACTACTCTTTCCAACCAGTTTCCAACATATATATCTAACCTCAATTCTTTCTTTATTCAGTACACGTTTGATCCATTTCAAACATCAAAAAATACATGTCATAACAGGATACCAAGTCTATAATTCCTTTACCTTACTAAGCTTTAAATTAAACTCCAAAAATCTAGCTAATCCAAGCTTCCAAACATCCAGCACATACTTAAGTTTAATGTGTAACTTTCAGCCTTAACAAAAAAATAGTACAGAAAATTAATATAACCTTTTTATAGATTCAAGAGCTTACCAAACATTCAAGTGATGACAATCCAAGGTTCCGCAGAAATTCTAAAAGTTAGAGAGATTAAGCAAGTTTCGGTGGAGAGCAGTAAGCAAGGTGAAAAATGAACCTCTCCACCGTAACTTGCTTCATCACCAGCTAGGTTTCACTAGCTTAACATGCCATTTAACGCCAAGGCATGAAGCCCATTTGCCCACCATTTATGTGGCCACATGTCTCCAACGTGTCATGCCATTAGTCACATAATGAATGATGCCACTTGTCCTCATATTATACTGCCAAATGTCGTACATTGAATGGTGCCAAATGTCAAATTTTCGTAGGCCTAATCATACTAATTTTTATATACCAACTTAACTTATCACATGATAATTTTCCTAGTCTAAAAATATTCCAATTTCATAAATTTCTAAAGTTCACCAAAAATTTTGAAATAATACTAACAGTCTTCAAATAAAATTTTATCACTAATAAGTCACAATTCACATTTTAAATCACATTATTCAGTCAATTATACCCAAAAAATGTAAATGAATTCATGAACAATTATTTTAAATATGTCAACAATAAATATTCACATATGTGTGAATATACAATGATGCATGAGTAAACAGTGCACTTCGAATTTCTCACAATATGCTTCGTTCACATTCCTAGGGTCTAGCCCCGAATATGAGGTGTTACAAAGAAAGCCCTCAAATGTCATAGTAAATAAGTTGTAAAAGACTAATGGAAACATGAGAAGATACTAAAAATGGAATTTCAGTAAGAGATTTAATTATTTTTTACAATGAATTTGGAAAAAAAGATATGACAATCGAGAAAGTGTTGCAAAACAAGGATGACCAAGATGCTAATGCCAAATGTTAGATGGAGCAGGAGTCACAGTGAGGGAAACATGATTCGTAAAATTCAAAAAAGTCTTCGACTAAGACACGAATGTCAAACATTAGATGGAGCCAAAGTGACAGTGAGGGAAACATGATTTCTCATATTCAAATAAATCTTCATAAGATAGAGATTGTTGTGGATGAAACCAACAAAGAGTAGTGTCTTGGTGATGAGATCCTTTACAACATAGCCAAAGTGTTTAAAATTTAATAAGATAAGAATTATATTTTACAAATTTGGTCATATAAATCAAATTTGTATTTAGGTAAGCAACAACTAAAATATCAGTATGATGAAGTGGATGATATGGCGTATAAAGACTAAATTTACTAGTAAAGGAGATAGAAAGTGTGTGACCATTATCGAAAATCATTTGATTTGGACCATTATACGATGCTTCAGATTCCACAAGTTAATGGCTTGGGGGCAAGTGAGTGGTAGCACCAGTGTCAGGTAACCATTCAATAAAATGCTTGAGGTAAATAGGGAATTATCAAAAGGATTTTGAATGCTCAATGCAGTGAAGGCTATAAGAAGATTTTGATGATTAATGGAAGGTTTATGGGAACCATTTCAAGATTCAAAATACCGAAAACGATAGTAGACAACAATATGACCATATTTCCAGGGGATTTAGCATTAGGATGGTGACTTATTGTTGTAATTGGATTAGGGAAAAGAGGAACATCTTTGAATTTGGGTCTATGAAAAATAATGGGCTGTATATGGGGTTTGATTAGTGGATGAGTCAAAGAAATTCACTGGCCTAGTGGAAAAAAAGGTCTACAAAATATTGCTTGCACATTTACGCCATTTAAGGGTTCGATGAGCACATTAGAGGTAAAATAAGGTCCAGGTGAATTAGGATTATTGGGGGCCAAAAGGAGCATCCTTTTTCTACCCCAGATGTCGACACACCCTCCACTGGTAAGGTGGCCAGTGTAGGAGACAGTGAATGCTGCATAAGTTAGAGTGGAGGAGCCTTGCTCAGTGTAGGATTGAGAACGTTGCTCATAATGAGTAATTTGGCTTGAACCTCATCTAAGAAGATGGATGTTCCGTGATGCTTAATAGTGGTGATGAATGATTCCTCATTTGAAATATTATCTGTAATGACAGGCAACTCATCAGTAGTGCAGGAAATGGTGAAAAGATATTTGGTGGCCAGTGTTGAGCCTTTTTTCAATGAATAGAGTTCCATCGAAGGAGAGATCTTTGGGAGGTGGATTGTTGCATGAAGTGTCTTCCTAATTCAACCCAGAATTTGTGTGCAGTATGGTGACTAAGTGTAAGTCGAATAGTAAAGATGGAGACAGAAGCAGTAAGGAAGACATAAATAAGTCGTTCCGTGTTTTGTGGCTTAAAAGATTCTATTAATAGAGGATATATGCTCATCTGAGGTTGTAGTGCAAAAGTTATTCTATCAACATAGCAAAGAAGATCAAATGTAGTAAAGATTGCTTGAATTTGATTTTGTCAAATAAGATAATTTGATGATTTTAATTATGTGGTTAAGAAATTGGTAACGGGATTGAAAGTAGCGTGTTGTGTTTTGCCATCATATGTGTTGCAAGTTAGTAATGAATGGATGTATTTAGTTTGGTGTTAAGGACGAATGTGTAATGGTGTATTGCGGATGTTGAAGATGAGTATGTAACACTGTAAACAAAAAAAAAGTTATGTTGTACACTATGACATCATGGTAGAGTGTATAAATTGTGATTTTTTTTATTTATATTTTTTGTGATGAGAGGAGGGCCTACACAAGTGCCTTTATGAGCTCTTTTGATAATATAAGAGCTTATTCAAATATGCTAAACAACCAGGGTATCTTCTTTAGATGATTTGGGACATTTTTTTCACTTCTTTTTCTTAGCATTGCTTTCTTTGAAGAAGTTTGCAAAATTTGTACTTGATTATTAAATTTGTACTATACTTGATAAAAAGAAGTTATTTTTATAATGGCCCTTAAATTCTAAATATTTACACTTTTATAAGAAATTTATCGTTAGTATATTTTATCAAAGGTTACAACAAGTTAATTTGCAAATTGGTTAAAACTGTTATAGGAGATCTAAAAGTAGACAAAACACTATGAATACTTCTCGTCCAAGAACATGCTACTAAATACCAAGAAAAATGAAATGACTATACCGCTAATACTTTGTCAACAAACTCTCTGTTACACATGTCAACATCGTTGCTCCTACATACCAAGAAAAATGAAATGACTATATCGCCAATACTTTGTCAACAAACTCTTTTGATGAAAATTCGCTGCCTTTCAAGAGAAAATTCCACATTTATCAGGTAGAACTAATTAGATGGAGCACAAATCCTTAATCCACAATTTGGATAATTAATAAATGATTTGGGAAGTTATAAGTTTAACGGCTTCATGTCAATTGTAAACATAGCATGCTAAGAAATCTCTCTTGCAAAACATCACTTGGTTAATATGATTGAAATATAATTAATCCCATCGTCTTCTTTCTATTTCACAATTACTCGATGATTTATATAGAAAAATCTTCTCCTCCACTTCTGTACGAATTGGCCTCAGAATTTCTTTCCATTTGCGTTAAAGTCAATATTCAAATTTACTGTTGTGTACTGAGCTTGACCTTACTAACCTTATTTCTAGGTATCTTCCTTAAAAGTCACGTAAGCAAACCTTGTTCATCTTAAGGATTGACTTAATCTCCCAAGCCACCCCAAGTATGAGTTGTAAGCAAGTTTTTCACCTACAACCTCCAGCGAATGGACTGAAGGATTGACTTAATCTCCCAAGCCACCCCAAGTATGAGTTGTAAGCAAGTTTTTCACCTACAACCTCCAGCGAATGGACTGAGCCAAATCCTCCTTTCCTAATAGTGTGATTTATGATCCCTAATCAACTATCAATTATCAATCGTCAATCCCTAAACAGCTATTCATATTTTATTACCAGTTAAGTCCTCCTAGAAACAAAGAAGAAAACTTAATCTCTATCCTTTTCTTGTATTATCAGCTTCTCTCACTATTAATGATGAAGCGGCTGACCAAGTCCATGTAACCGAAGAAACAATGGACAGATCAAAAGAGCTTGATGTATATTCTAAGAGCCGTCTACAGGCAGGTAGAGAGAATGTTGTCTCTCCTTCAAAGCAATGAAAGGCGGCTTTGAAAGAGGACTTCAACAACCACACTAGAAGGCTACCAATAAAGGATCATGGAGAGGACGACCAATATTCTTTTATATGCCACTGCCCACATCTTTGCACTCCTTGAGTAAACTCTAAACCCTGTTCTTATAATTCTTTGTCTATTCTCTTCCTATCTCCGCCAAAGATTTCTGGTATAAAAGGGCATAATTCGGCCCTCCCAACCTCACCATGGAAAAGCCTCGACATGGGTTCTTGCTACTCTTAACGGCCGCCATCTTCCTGAGCCTTGCCTTCTTTGTTTTATGTATCATCGCCGAGGCCAAGAAAGCCAAGGTCAGTGCTTTCACTATAAAGTTTTCTCCTTTTCCTTCTTAGTTTGTTCATTGGACACTGGGTGGTTGTTGTCTTGTAGAAGGAAGATGCCAAGTTGGATGGAAAACTGTGTTATGTGCCTGAAAGTGATGCGTTTCACTTTGGAATTGCAGCATTGGTGTGTTTGATTGCTGCCCAAATCGTCGGAAACTTGTTAACTTGCGGAAAATTCCTGCCAGGGGATGGTAGAAATGCTTGCAAGGCCAAAAGGACAACAATGGCCATAGCTCTTCTGGTTCTGTCCTGGTAGGCGATCAGTCATATTCTATCTTCATATCTACTGCTCTCAGTATCACTAAAACATGCACTTCCAGACAGAAGTGTGAAATCTCCTTAGGTGCAAACTGACTTAGAGCATTTTGACTTTTCTCATTCAATTTCTCACTTATGGCGGATGTAATCGTCTGTCCATAAATTTCTCATCCCCACTGAGATGGCATTAATTGAACTAACATCCGAATAGACATACCTTGGTAAGTCCTAGTGATTGGCCACAAGTTGGCAACTAGATTGATTTTAATATGAATCCGCGACAAAAAGCGGACGGACAGGCTGGAGATGCCCAAGCTTCAGCAAGTCTGCACTGAGATTTCAATCCGTAGGAACTAGGAAGATTAGTTTAAAACCGGAAAGGAGAGAGAAGATGCATTAAATACTAAAAAGCACGTGGTTGTTAATTAAAATATACGATAACATTTCTGTAGTTGCTGTGCTGCAGGATCAGCTTTGCGCTGGCACTGATTTTGTTAAGTTCAGCCACGAGCATGAGCAAAAGACAGTCCTATGGAAGGGGGTGGTTGGACCACAACTGCTATCTAGTAAGGAACGGGGTGTACTCTGGTTCAGGAATTCTAGGCCTCGCAGCTACAGCTACAACTCTTGGCTCAACCATCTTCACAATCAAGAAGACACAGGTAGAGCGAGACCTCAAAATCCATGCTCAGTTTGTTCTACAAATTAACTCCAATTAACACCACCTACTTCGGAAAGAGGCAGATAAACATGAAGTTGGTATATTCCTGGCGTTTAGATTTAGATTGGAAAGTGGATAGTTAGTATTTGGATAAGGGGAAGCCCCACAAGCCTACGGGACGCACTGAGATAACAGAAAAAGACACAAACTACCTTCATACAGTAAAAATGGCATAGCACACACTTCCTTTGTTCGATTAAGCAACAAGGATAATAGTACCTCAAGGTATGTCAACATAAAGAGTCAACTCTGGCATACAACGTATTCTATTCAATTATCAAAGATTATTCCTCTTTTTTTTCCCCTCTTTTGTTTACTTGATAGAACAAATCAATGGTCACACTCAAATCTATCAAATTTTTAAGAACTCAATTTACCAATTTCTAATTGGATCATTAATATGAAAACTGATCTAATTGTTCACAATAGGCTTGACAACGAATCAAACCCAATTTAAAGTTAACAAACCAGGTTTAAATTGATCAAACTAAAACTTGAAAACCCGGCTAAAATTTCGATCCTAAAATGCAAGAAATCTAATCTCTCCAACTGCCAAAATGACGTCATTTTTATATAATTAACCAAAACAACGTCATTTTGATTTGTAAATTTAGAAATCTAAAGAACTAAAACAACAACGTTTTGGTCTCAAGTTGTTGACAATGAGTGTCTGCTTAACCTATTGTCATACCTATTTCATAATTGCATTAATCTGTAACTTTCATGCACTAGACCCATGAACAAGAACTTTTGTCATGCATCAAGCAGCCTTTTCTCCACGGGCAGTATTTCTACGATGCTACAACAACGCAAGTTTGCCAACAATGGTACAACAAACAATGTAACACAATGAACTATATAAACTCAAGTCTATTAACAATTCAGGAGTAACCTAAAAAGGCAACTGGGGTGTGAATTAGATCCCTAAAAAGTTTTCACAGCAGTAAACATGGGAGGCCAGCTCATAAGATAAAAGCATGAACTTGCCATAACTATCAACATCCAACCATTCCCATCAGGAATCTAAAAATGAAATCCTAGACAAGGATGATATTCACTGACTTCTAGGTTGAGGAGGTCAGAATAGATAATCTGAGATACACAAGGTAATGGACTTTCGAAGGTTAATGAGATTAACACAGGATCAGAAGGTAATGTTCCCACGCCCCCTTCCACCATGCCCACGGCCATATCCCCTTCCCCAACTGTGTCCTCGATGATAGTTATTGCCACGTCCAGTGCCAAACCCACCATAACTAAGATTAGGATTCTGACGAAAAATACCAAAGGTCTGAAGAGAAAATTCACCAGAAACGATCACTAAAATATCCAACACATCAAGTTTTCAACAAACATCATGTTTCAGAATCCTTAAGAGAGCAAACCTCGGTATCATGTTTCATTCTGTCTGCAAATCGGTTCTGCCCATTCCCACCTCGGTTGAGTGAATTGCAAGAAATATTGTCAAAGAAATTGTCCTTATTATATGCAGGCTGCATAAACAGTAACCATTATAAGGGTGAGACAATCAAATATACCACATGTTATTTGAATACTGAATACAAAAAAAGATCTAATTCAAAACTTGCAAAGTAACCTTGGCATCAATAGTAGAAACCAGGCCACCAAACTCTTTGTCTCCCCAGCTTCGGTCATTTGGATTTTCATCTGTGCCCTTTGTTAGTTGCTTTGCTTTTCCAAGACAGTCCCATACTTCATCCTTTTTAAACTTCTCATTCATGGCTTCAAAATCAAACTCTTCAGTGAACTGCAACCAATAAAGGACCATGATGATAGTATAACACACCATGCGAGACATGGAAAAGTTTTTGTTTGAACATCAGCAAGCACAAGCACTATACAATAGCAGCAGCAGCAAAGCTAAAAAATATTTGGTTAGTGAACACAGACATAAGATCAGAAGGAGACACAATAAGTAAGGACTTGAAATTGCATTACCACAAATGGAAACCATCCAGCAGCTTTGCTGTGCAATGTGACAAATGTTTGGTTAGTGAACACGGACATAAGATCAGAAGGAGACACAATAAGTAAGGACTTGAAATTGCGTTACCACAAATGGAAACCATCCAGCAGCTTTGCTGTGCAATGTGACAGACATATCATGTTTTGGTTTATTAAGGTAAAGAATGTTCGCTTGTTTAAAAATCAAGTGAGCACCAAGATCTTCTCTATTTTCAAAAGAGAGCCAGAGATGCCTATTCTTGGTATTGGCTCCAAAATAACAGTTATATCGTCACTCACTGGCAGCAGTGGAAAAGTACTTGGAATCTAACTTCAAAGGATTAATTCTGTCTTCAAGAATTACTTTCTAAGAGGACGGTACAAAACAGCACGAACCAGAATCTTATCACATTTCATATCAGGTGTTCTAGTTCTGAAGGTTCTGAATTGCGTCTTTTGTTTTGACTTCCTGATCGTCATACATCTCTTTATGCAGATTTATGTATTTGTGTGTGTATTTATGGCTTTAAGCACATATATGTCATCCTACTATTACATAATGCAAGCATTTAGAAAAAAAGAACACAATCACTTAGATGTCATGATCATAAAGCCAATAATCTGCAGTAAAAGATGTAACGAAATAAGAGTTAAGAATTAAATGCAACCTCATCAGGAAACATTCTAGCAGTAAGAGTAAAAGCTACGTAACCTGATTGGAAGAATTAGGCAACGGCAACAAGGGTGGTTGTGTTGCCTGACCTGAACTCCAATGTAGAGAAGTAGATGACATAGAAGTCGGAGCGCTCACATCATTCTGATCAGGAAGAACTTTCTGTGTTGAAGGAAACACGTCTGGTATGAAATGTGCCGATTGCTGTGGACTTAATAGAGATGGAGAGGGTGTTAGGAAGGGACTTGTGAAAGAAACATCATGAGATGATGGAGGATATGGTAAAAATTGTGTAGGCTGCATGATTGGAGGGTTAAAAACACCTTTGCTAATGCTCTGAGGAATAATTATGTTAGTTTCTTGAGTCGAAAAAGGAATTGATAACGTAGTTAGCATATTAGGTGATTGGAAAGAACCCTGAGAAATAGAAAATTGTACAGGATTAGTAAGGTATTGGAAGTTGGGCTGTATGGGATCAGATGCAGCAGGCGGCATATGAGAAACAAATTCCGATGAATTTGTCGGTCCTAAAACAGGGGTATCCTCCACTCCTAGGAGCTGCATCTGATTCTGCACTGGTAAGGGGGGTGACACCATCGATGAATGTTGAAGGGTAAAATGTCCACTGCTTGATGTCCCATCCAATCCCTGCCAGTAACTTGGTGTTGAAAATGATGGACCCGCATTCTGAGTAGCTTGGGAAAGTCCAGCACCACCATCATTTGAGGATGGGTGTGTGGGCAATGGGTAGACTCCACTTGCCAAAGCAGGGGTATTCAGTCCTTGAGCAGGTTCTGTGAAATTTTTAATACCAAATGATGGTGAAATTGAACTACCCGATGGAACTCCAGCAAACTGTGACTGTAGAACAACAGAACAAAGAAAAAGCATATATATGAGACAAAACATTCCAGGTTCACAATCTTCAACAAATAAAGATGGAGTAAAACCTGAATAATAGCGGGGTCAGTGTGGACATGTTCCTCCCTTGGAACAGATAGCATAGGCTTGACTTGCAAATCCTAAACATCAAAATATTCAGAATTGATTAAGGCACCTATCTACATTGGTAAAACCAATTTCAAACTTCAATCATGAATATATATAAACTTTACCTTAATGTCAGTTCCACGAAACAGAATGTATTCATACAAAACATCACTGGGGGGAATCTGGGGACCATCTTTCTTTCGACCCTCTGATCCATAGGACCTTACTGGAAAAAAAACCTATAACATTGTAAATAAAACCCAAAAACCGTGGAGATCTCAAAGGAACAAAGAAATGAAAATGAGATACCGGTACTGAGGGCAAGCGTGGAATCGGAGACTGAGAGATGAGAGAGGACGCCTTCGTATCGGATATCGCTCTTCGATATCAAACTTATAAAGCTTCCTATGTACGACTCCACCCTCTTATGGTTATCATTACTATTACTTGAAGCAGGCATTTTTAAATCTCTCGCGTAAATTAATATGATGTCGGTTACAACGTCATAGGGTTACGCCCTTCTTCTTCCTCGCTCTATCATGGCGCTCTTCAAATCGTGTATGTACAATCGCTCTTATTTTTGGCTAACGGCAGAATCACGCAGCCTTTTTGCAATGGGCCTTTCAGTGGCCCAAAAATCTCGCTATTTGGGCCTAAGAGACTTTTTATTGGAAAACTACTATTTTTTTCTTGTTATATGATGATTTTTTTTTATCTACGAGGTGTCTTAGAAAGGTCCTAATTATAAAAAGGTACCTTTAAATCATCCACACCTAGACTAATCCCCGCTCGAATCAAATAGATTCTTTATGAGAGGCAAAGCTCTGACCCCAAGTTTTAAACGACTGCATACAGTAAAATTGTCGTTCATAGCCACGTGTCACCTGAAGGGTTTAAATTATTGTGGGATGTCTCTTATGAATTCTTTGTTTGAAGTCTTAGGTTGATACATTACAAATTCGTGTACTTATTTAAGTTGTTTATACTTTTTTTTTTGAAGTTAAAGTTGTTTATACTATTATTTCGATGTTTAAATAATTCACGTGTGTTGGTTCATAAATAAAACATAATAACAATAATGTAGGTCTATCCATCAAAAAACATAAAACCTGGTTGAATATAAGGATCATATTAAATGTACCACCAAAAAACTAAAAGCATAGTTTCATTTAGAGGTCATAATATACGCATTCCGTTACAACACTAATATAGCTTCATAGTCACTGATTGCTTAGTTTATTTCATACTTTATGGTTATTGTCATATATAAATGATAAAACTCATAATTACATCCTTCTATTTACTAGCCCTAATTCTCTTTGACTTATTCCTTTTATATTATATATTAAATCCACCATCTATTGTATATTCAACATTACATTTTTAAATTTCTTGCCATTGACAAACTTCATACTAAAGTCCAATGACATTGGCTGCCATCTTCTAGTAGATGGTCTTCGTAATGGTTCTTCACCAATAGGATAGTCATCGCAGTTAAAAAATTTCCATAATTTGTTGAAATATATTTCCAATGTTTGGAATAGACACATTAAAAGTATGGAGGACATCTTTATGCTGTGCATTTTCTTGTTCTCTAGCTTCATAAAGAATTTCATCACTTCTATATTCAATCTTTTTATTATTTTGAATTGGATCCACCATAAATTACTAGTTTCTTCTTCATCTTGGTTATCTCCGTCATCAAATAAATACTCTTAGCTTTAAGATGACAACCTTCATTAGCTATCCTATGACCACCATTTTCATTTATATCATCAACACTTAACCCTAACAATGGAAATTGGTTAAGTCAGATTAGATCCGCCCCTAGCCTGATGCAACACAACCCCTCAAGGTATATAGTATGCTCATATTACCTAAAACAATATCATTTTGGTTTTTTTTAACTTGCAAATTAAAACAATGAAATTTTGGGCAATTAAACCAAAATGACACCGTTTTAATGAAAGTATTCGGGTCATTTAGGACAAAATCCCATTCAACTTAAGGGGAACCAATTTTGGTGATTATACATGTCCCTTCTGGCTTATCGCTAATTTTGGGGTCAACACTCATCTCACCACTTACATTTTCCTTATAAGTTATTTGTAATATCTAAGCCACCGTAGGTTTATCTAACTTTTGTGTCATATAAGCATCCATCATCTCATGGATCTTCCTCAAATTAATTAGCCTTGTGCAACTGTCATTATTCAATGTCTTTATGACTTAGAAAAACTAAAACCAAGAACTCTATAACAAGCTTTGTCAATTTGGTTATACCTTAATTTCATTCCCATCATAATATTTTCATTCCCATCATAAATCCACTTATAAGTTGTAAAATTTAAGTCCACCTTATCAAAAATACTGAACCTCCTTCATAACTCAAATCATGTTACAATTTAAACTCTCCACCATAAAACAAACACTATTGCCTAAAAAATGCTCACTTAAAAGATGCTCACACGAGCCATTAATTACTATTGCCTAATTAGCACTTTATATGTCTCAAGTCAAATTTCAGGTTTAAGACACTGAGTGAACACGTAATTATGGATTGATCTAACTGGGAAATTTGTCTAAAGGGGAACTTTGTGTCTTAAAAACCTTATGTGCTTTGCTTTTAATATCACATCATGACAAGCTGCCCCTGATTCATAACATTCACTCAATAAACCAAATGATACTACAAAATGTCGTGACCTTTTAGTTATATGGATAAATCAAACAAAATATTCATTATATAATGTTGAATCAATATTATATCATGAATTTGCTTATATACTTAATACAAAATTCTTGGCTTTTAAGATACAATCATTATATATCTTCAATAGAAACAATATATTAAGTATCTTGAAGATGCATATTGAATAAGACAGAAGACTTATGGCCATCCAAAGTACAAATGGTATCAATTTATAACCTAATTTACAAATAATAATGGTTTAGGACCACGTATAAAACAAAAGATTTAACCTAGAAAATTAACTTTTCAACTCGATAACCCGCAAGCCCTATAACTTTTAATAGTAGATGGTTCCAAATGTTGCCTCCTATATACATGGCATGTTCTATCAATTTAATAAACCAAGACAAAGAAGCAAAGGAACAATGTTGCTAAGAAGGAAAAAAGTAGTAAAGCTGAGACGGAGAGAAAAGCATCAACGATAAAGGCCAAAGACAGAGAGAGCATCAGAGGTATAAAGCAGTAGTAAGCAACACCCAAAACATAATTTGTGGTTTCAAACAAATTAGGGTCCATGTCAGTTATCTATATGGAAATATGGATTCCTAATTTCAAAAAATTTCCACATAAGTTAGACTGAGGAAACCTTAATAAAAATTTGAGATTTCATCACTGTAAGGGTTACATTATATTGTTTATAAAATAATAAGGTCGTCTTTTAATAATGAAAACATTATGGCCTTTTTGGAATAGTGAAAAATATTAAAGACTGTTAAGATATATTATATATATCTTTTATTTAGTTTTGGCATTTTAATTGGACATATAAGACATGTTGATATTGGAATTAATTATATAGCTAGACACGTGAATAAATTGGATGGAAGCTATTGCAGAAAATATTACTGAAGCTGTTGAAGTGGTGGTGTTATAGTGGGACTCTCATTGGTTGATAGATTGCATCTACGGTAGAAACTCTAAAAACTGTGTATTTTTCATATCTTCTATTAACAGTAGAAGTCTATTGCTAATTGACTAGTGCAATAAATTGAAGTTATGAACATGCGTGGCATAGGTGTGGAATGTGTCATTGGTGAATTGACAATTGTTATTGCATGGTCAAGGTGTGTGTGATATGTGGTAGCTGTCGTGAATCTTGAGAGTGTGTGATATGTGTCTATGAGTGTGTGATATGTGTTTATGAAGAAAACTACCACTGCGGCGCATGTGAGAATATATAACTGAAGAACGTATCTTGTGTGTGGGTGCAAAAGCTTGGTGGAGGTGTGTGTGTGAGATGTACAAAAACCAAGTTGATATGTGTCATTGGAACACAACAGGTATGCTCTATCTCTAACGTGAGTGTGTGTCAAAGCGAAGGATGTGATTGTTTTGCATTAATTAAAAAGGTGAAGATGGCATGTGTGTGTGGCTTTTAAGGAAAAGGAGTGCATATGTGTGCAACGTGAGTTAATTATGGATTTGAACAGATATTCGGTGTGTGCATGTCTAATTGGAACCTATGGTGAAGAGGAGTTAATATATTACGTTGTGGATGTGCTCATGGGAAAAGTGAGCTTCTCTGTGTTTGTGTTGCTTCTCTGCGCACTGCTTCTCTGCGTCCATGTTACTTCAATGCTTTCCTTTAAAGGACGATGATTCTGTCAAGCTGGCTGTAGTGTATTGTGTGTGTAAAAGGCTGTTAGACTCCTTACTTGATTGATCTCTCCACTTTCAAGAGCTATATGAATATGGATTCAATGCAGTTTGCTTTTCATCAAGTCAATGGATGGTAATTCAGAATATTACCTGAAGTTGCAATTTTCGACAACAATTTTCATATTCATTTCAGAGGAGCGGAACTCATCGAGAAGTTGTTCTTTTTATCTCAAATGAGTTTGTCTTTGTTTCCAGTTATTTTAATCATTTTAGTTGTTCATTTAATTATCTTTATTATTAAATAGTGAGTATAAATCCTCTGTTAAGGTTAGTACGAGGTGGTCATACTATTGGATATAAAATACTTTCACGGGAAGTGAGGTTGAAAGATAGTGTCAAGGGTTGAGTGGTGTCAGCTCAGTAAAGCCTTGGGTAAATCTATTGTACTTCGCTGAAAGTTATTAAGCTAAGTGAGGGCCTCGCAGACGTAGGTAAAATGTGTCAAACTGCGTTACCAAATTTTTGGTGTTTTAATTATTTCAGTTTTACTTGTTTCTATTTTGTTGGTGCCAAAGAAGTTTGTAGAAAGCTTGCAAAACTATTAACCCCCTCGATTTTTCCATTAGTATCAGAGCAAGGTCACCGATTCAGAACTTGGTAGTAAGTTGGTACAGATCCTAGTTTCGCAAGCATGGCCATAAGAGAAGGAGCATCAATTATCAGGCCACCATTGTTGGATGGATCTAACTATCCTGCATGGAAATTACGGATGAAAGTCTTCATCCAAGCTCAAATCACAAAAGCTTGGTATTCGGTAGTATATGGATGGACGCATCCGATGATCACTGATGATAAAGGTGAGGCAATTCAGAAAGATCCATTTGAATGGATAAGAATCAAAGAAGAAAGTGCACTCGAAAATTCACAAGCAATGCATGCGATATTCAGTACTATTGATGAGGGACGCTTCTCAATGATTGATTGATTTCAGCCTGTGAACCGGCAAAAGAAGCGTGAGATCAGTGACGGAGCCAGGAATTTAAGATAGGAGGGCCCAAATAAAATATAGATTTCACAAAAATTTTCATATCAAAACTAAATAAAAAATAAAGTTTTATTAAGAGTATAAAATAATTAAAATTACAGTGATCCTCGCCTACTTTTCATATATTGAACTCTTTTCATAATAAGATCATTATCAATATTTGCAAATACATCTCTTTCAATGTAAAGCACTAAACCATCATTCAATAGGTAATCTCCCATTTTATTACGAAGTAAACTCTTGATAATTTTCATTGCAGAGAAAGCTCTTTCCACTGTGGCTGTAGCAACTGGTAAAATTAATGACAATTTGACTAACAAATAAACCAAAGAGAATACATGATGCTTTCTTGTAGCCACCATTCTCTTAGCAAGGTCTCCAATTCCACTCAATTCAGAGAAATTCTTAGCCATACGTACATCAATGATAAAATTCCCAAGTTGATATTCAAGTACAATTAAAGGAATAGGAGGAAACTCTGATGGATAGAATTTTGCAAATTCAATCAATTTGTCCATGTCAAATGTAGAAAAGGAGTCTTTAGGATCAAGATATGCCATCTATAAAAGCAAACTTGTATTAACTTCATCAAATCGATTGTTAAGCTCTTGAAGTTGCATGTCAATCATAGAATAGAAAAGCTCAACACAATAGTGATGAAGATTCGTCATGTCTTCGCTTCTACGCCTTGTTCTCCCTCTAACTATAAACATATCTTACATATCTATCACACTTACATTATTTTCACCACAAAAGTCAACGACTTGTTTCAATAAAGACTCCCAACCATCATCTCTAACTTGTTGCAAATGACATTTTGAGACTTTAACCAAATGCATTGCATTCACTATATTTTGATCTTTTTTTCTGTAAAACTTGAGATAACCCATTTGTGATTCCCAAAATCTTTATCATAAGATGCAAAATGAAGAGAAATTCAAAGCAAAGCATAATATCAATTAAATCAATAGCTTCAGCCCTTTGTGAATCATTATTCCCATTTTCTCTAACAAACTCAAGAACCTCGATGACAGAAGAAAATAATTGTAGCAAATTAATGAGCGTACCAAAATGAGAACCCCAACAAGTATCTCCGGGTCTTTTCAGTGTCATTTCTTGATTCAATCCCTGCCCAGTTTCTATCACCCCTTGTGAAATTCCTGCGATCACTTTCTCCATTTGTTTTTCTCGGAGCATATCCCTACACTTACAAGATCCTCCGATAACATTGCAAAAACAAGTAATAGTATTGAAAAAGGAACATACATTTAAATGCATTTTAGCAATAGCAACAAGTGTAAGCTGAAGTTGATGTGCAAAACAATGGATGTAGTAAGCACAAGAATTTTCCTTC
>JANIJH010000001.1:26062326-26085340 GCA_024520975.1 Erythroxylum areolatum
TTGGTAGGATTTGTGCCGGAAAACAAATCAGTTGTAAAGGTAGCTTGAGCCGGAAATCAAGTGGTATTGTAAGAGTTCATACTAAACTAAAAAGTGTACAGTAAAGTGGTTTGCCAAATCCTAAGTGGGAGCTTAGGTAGAGGATGTAGTTCTTAGCACCGAACCTCTATAAAAACAGTGTTTGCTTTTCTTTCCTACTCTTTTCATTTGATTAATTTGATTGTTTCGTGTGTATTAATTCCGTGTTTTTATATTATCTTACCTTATATTATTTTTTAAATTTTACATTAATACAACTACAAGTACTGATGTGCAGGTAACTATTCATACACATACTCATACTTATCAATCAGGTGAACATTATTTGATAAAATATTTTATGATGAAAGTATATTTAATTATTTATTAATTATTATTATGTTATTAATATTCCTTTAGTTTTAATATTGCAGTACTAAATATAATGTTTCTATATACAAAAGAAGTAATGCAAACAGTGACGATCTTGACTATAATGATTAGCTGCTCTTTCTAGTCTCCACTCTCTCCAGTCTCCACTTTTCACTCTCATAATCCTAGTCCAAAACATTATTTCATGATTTTTTTTCTTGAATTTTTGTAAATAAATTTGGTTTTATCTTATTCATTTTATCAATATATATACTTTTGATATATTTATTCATTATAAAATCTCAATTTTTATTAATCAATTGAAATTCATAACTTCAATTAATTGAATTGATAAGTTTAAATATAATCTTTTTATTTACTATAATTATATTCTCTTTTGTTAATGAATTTGGTTTCATCTTATTCATTTTGTCAATGTATGTACGTTTTATATATTCATTCATTATAAAATCTCAAATTTTGTTAATCAATTGAAATTCATAACTTCAATCAATTTAATTGATCACTTTATATACAATATTTTTTTCACTTCATATAATCTTATCCTTCTTCATTAATTAATTTGGTTTCATCTTATTTGTTATCAATATATGTACGTTTTATATATTCATTCATTATAAAATCTTAGTTTTTATTAATCAAGTGAAATTCGTAACTTAATTGGTCACTTTATACATAATCTTTTTTTTCATCTCCTATTATCATATCCTCCTTCACTAATGAATTTGATTTCATCTTATCCATTTTATCAGAACATCTATGTTTTATATTTTCATTCATTATAAAATCTCAAATTTTATTATTCAGTTGATTGTAACTTCAATTAATTGAATTGATCACTTCATATATAATCTTTTTTTCTTTTCCTATAATCCTATCCTTCTTCATCAATGAATTTGGTTTCATCTTATTCATTTTATCAATATATGTACATTTGATATATTCATTCATTATAAGATCTCAATTCTTATTAATAAATTGAAATTTATAATTTCAATTAACTGAATTTCTTATATTATTTTTAACTAAAAATTTTTTATTAACATTTTTTTAGAAAAGGGCCAGCCTGGGCTCAATCAAACTTTGGGCCTAATAAACCTAATCAGGCTTAAGCCTTGAGCCCAAAGCCTAGCTCGACCCACTGTCATCCTACCTTCTAGGGCACGGAGTGGCACACTAGTGTGAACTAGATTATGTTCCTATAAAAAATTGTGATTTTCTTTATAATTTTGCTCATAATGGTCTCTAATTCTTAAATAACATCATCCATTTGTCCACTTTGTATAATTACATAAAAAGAAATAAAAATTAAGTAAAGTAAGGCAATTTAGCTTTAAAATTAAGAAAAATACTTTAAAAATATGTTTTATGCATATCAAATATCCTCACTCTTAACCTTTTCTTTTTATGAATGCTCTTAATTACTTAGATAGATCATTGTTTCAAATAACTATTAGTATCATTCTTTAACTTTAACCTTTTCATTTATGTTAAAACCAGTATAGTGGATCTATTTATATTCACTTATTCACATTTTTTTAATTTAACTAATTTATTAGTTATCATTTTTAGTGGGATACTAAAATGCTTAAAAAAGTCCACTTCTAACTTAAAGATTTGCCTAAATTATATTAAAAAAAAACATTACAATACAAATTGTCAATAATTATAACTATTGACCTAAATTAATTGAACTGCAAAACAACTAAACTTATAATGTGTCATCTTGACTAAATTTCTTTCATTTATAAAAATATTCCCATTATTATTCCATTTTAAGATAATTGCAACAATCTTGATAACCATAATAAGGTTTATAAATAGTTTATTTCCTCCTCTCACTTAAGTTGTGCATTATCCTCAATGTACAAAATGTAAAGAGTCAAAGAAAAAATAAAGGATGATAAATGTAAAGGAAAGAAAGTGAAAAGAATTAGAAACTTCTTTAGTTGTTATTTATCATTTGTTATCTCAGGTATTTATGATTGACATCTATATTTATACCTTGCAAAACACACAACTAAAGAAATTATAAAAACAATAAAATGCAAAAGGAACTTAACATTAAACTATAATAAATATACTAAAATAACATAATTAAAAAAATTAATAAAAGATCATAAGAGGAAGAACAAAATCCTCAAAATGTATAAAGCTTAATGGCAAGAAAAGTAAATAAGAGCTTAATTGGCAACATGCTAACTCTTATCATCCTTGTCCTCCTCTAACATGATCAAAAATTATAGAGACGGTTTGAAGTATCTCACATGTTGGAAGTAAGCAAATAATAGTTGTTACAATCTTTCCAACTGCTTTCTCCACTTGGAGGGATACGTTAGAGTTGAAGAGTTTTAGATTGAGTAGGACTAAGATAATGTATGTGAAATATAACTTTTTAGGACATAGAGTGATTACCGATATGGAGGTAAAGATTGGCTTAGAAGTTATATCACAAAAGTAGTATTTTAAATATCTAAGATCTATCATCCAGAGCAATGGGAAAATTGATGAATACATAGTTTACCATATAGATTAGGGTGGTTTAAATGCAGAAGTTCATCAGGAGTTTTATGTGACAAGAAAATACTACTTAAGTTTAAAGGTAAACTCATTGTTTAGTAATGAGACTGACAACACTCTATATGGCGGAGTATTGGCCTATCAAACAAGTGTATAGTCATGAGCAAATGGTGACGGAGATGAGAATGCTCTATTAGATATGCAACCTTACTTTAAGAAATAAGGTCAAGAATGTGATGTTAAGGGACAAATTAAAGGTAGCTAATATTATTGACAAATTAAGAGATACAAAACTTAGGAGGAAACACCAAGATGCTCCAGTGAGAATATATAAGAAGATCATACTTAGAGATTATTAGAGGAAAAAAGGGAGGAGGTGATCAATAATGATATGACAATGTTAGAACTTATCGAGGATATGACTTGCAGTAGAAAAATTTGGCGTATTAATATTCAGTTAAAGGATTCCTTGTAAAGTGATCTATGTAGTTCTTATAAGTCTTTTAACTATTTCCTCTTATAGTTAGCCTATACTAGTAAATAGGTAGTACTTACCTCTTACAGGGCGTTTGGTTCACCTGAAATAATAGATAAGGAATGAAATGTTGATTCTTTAGGAATAGAATAAATGAAGAATAAAATAGAATATGTATTATTTAGTTTGGTTTATTCCTAAGAATTTTAATGATGATGTAATGTCAATGTTTGGTTTGAAAAAATAAATTTAAAATGACAAAGGAATAACTAACAAAAAGATCAAAATATCCATTAGTCCCCACTAACTACATTATTATTATTATTATTAGGGTTAATTACCAAAAAAGCCCAAACTTTCGTTAAATTTTCAATTATAGCTCAAACTTTAAAAAGTAGTAATAAAATGCCTAAGCTTGCAAATTTTTTTCAATTATAGCTTGAGTTTTAAAAGGTAACAATAAAATGCTTAAACTTCAAAAATTTTCAATTCTAGCCCAACGTTAATGTTTCCGTTAAGTTTGTTGACGTGACTTGTCACGTGTTTCAGAAACCTTAACTATTAATACACGTTAGTCAAAATTAATACAACAAATGAAGATTAATGAAATAACATTGTTTAATCACATAATTAAAACGACGTCATTGTTTAAAAATGACTTAAAATTAGATTACGCATCCTTGATGACCTTATATTTTCATTTCAGTTTTTTCTTTCGTTTTTAGTTTGTTCTCTCGATGCCCTCACCCTTCGATTTTCATATTAAACAACCCTAATGCCCTTACATTAAAGACATTAGGAGAACAACTAAAAACGAAAAGCTTACTAATGTAGTACGTTGTAATGCGAGAGTAGTTTGAGGCATAAGAGACAAAGGGTTGAGGACTTACAGAAAACAACAAATAATGTTGGGGCTAGAATTGAAGAAAATTGAAAGTTTGAGCATTTTATTGTCACTTTTTAAAGTTTAGAATAAAATTGAAAAAAATTGAAAGTTTGGTCATTTTATTACTACTTTTTAAAATTCATACTGTAATTAAAAATTTGACGAAAGTTTGAGTTTTTTTTGTTATTATTATTATTATTATTATTATTATTATTATAGTTAAGTAATTATGTGGATTCCTTAAGGATATTTTTATCCAATAAGTCTTCATTTTTATTCCCAACTCACTTGGAATAAATGAAGATAGGGGGAGAATATGTTTACTTATTTCTCAAACTCAAAAAGTAAGTAGAACCTTGGATTATATATTTTATATATTTCTTCAACCAAACAAGGGAATAACCTATTACTAAGAATAGATCATTAATAAAATGGTAATTTCAGTCAACCAAATACCCCATTAGGGATTTAGCCTAAACTTTTATACCTAGGTTGTTTTAGTAGTTTTATTATTATTATGATTATTATCTTCATGATGATGATGATGATTATTATTATTATTATTATTATTGTTGTTGTTGTTGTTGTTATTATTATTAATTAGTTATTTATATTTATTTATTTATAAATTATTTATTATTATTATTTTATTTTAATTATCTCTTCATGTGGGTCATTTAGAAACATCATCTCTATTAATTAGGGGTAAGAATATGTACTCTTCATATCCCACGTGTTAGTGAGTTTTCTACCGAGTGTTGTTGTTGTTTAAAATATAATTCTTACTATGCATCTATGACTCTCTGCTATGAATAGTTTTATTAATCCTTTTTCAGACTAGTTGTTGCGTGGAAGACTTGATTTCTCTAGAGTCCTCCGTCGTCTCTTCCACTTGAGGTACACAACTTCTTGTGGAACTTCAACTGTTGACTGTCAATTTTATATTTCCCTTTAACAAGTTAAAGGAGAAAGAATGGGTTTTGTACTGCCAAATATATGGAAGTCTTTGGTGGGTTTTGTACTGCCAAATATATGGAAGTCTTAGGTTTAGACATCAATTTTATTTCACACAATTTTCCTCTCAACTCTGCATTTCTATTTATGCTATGTCAAATTGGGCGCTATGATGGTTCCTTCTATAAGGAACAAGTACGCCTTTAATTCCACAATCACATTAAGTCATGAGAAATTGATGAAGAACCATTTTTTAAAGTGAACAATGTATAAGAAGATTACAATTAGTTGCTAATGTTCGAAAGGACTCAATGTTACAACCCTTCTTGTATTTTAATTATTGTTACAATATTTTTCATTATCTTAAACTCTCATTACGATCTAAATTTTGAACTTCAACTTTTGAGTTGGAGAATATGATACCAATAGTTGAGTTAGTGGATACGATATCAATGGTCAATACTTTCACTAGGTATTAACCATCCAAATAGTATCATTGAAAAAAAGCATTAGCAAAGTATCTCAAGCATCATTATAAGCATAGTTTTAAAAACCGGATCGGACTGGCCGGTCCGACCGGTTCGACCGGTGACCGGTCGGCTATCCGGTCTGGTTAACCCATTAAAACCAGTTCTCAATTGAACCAGTGAGAACCGGTCAATTAATCTGTCGGACCGGTCAAACCGGACCGATCCGACCACTGGTTCAATAAAAATTATTTTGTTGTTTTTTTTTTTAATTTTTTGGTATATTTATATATATATATATTTAATATTTTAATATTATATATAATTAAATATAATTATTGCATAATTATGACGTCATACTAGTTCGACTGGTGGTTGAACCGATCAAATCGGTGACCAACAAAGCCTCTGGTTCGATGATCGGTCCGAGTTTTAAAACATAGATTATAAGTATGTAAAGGACTAAAAGTAAAGAAATTTATTGTGTTTTTGTTCGGTGTCAATTAGTGGCAAGGATGACAAAAATGGCTTATATTGTCCTAGTTTGACACGAAGTTAATGGTTTAGGTTTGAGTTGATATGATTTAGGTTGGACTTAAGCTTAGGAAGACTCATTTGACCTAAGCTAAATAGCTTAAATCGGCTTAAAAAGATGTTGATTTAGTTATACTTAATAAAACACGTTGTTTTGCTCTATATAATTAAAACGATGTTATGGCTGTTAAGCCAATCAAGTTTTAAACTATTTAAACTGAACTAAATCAGACTGTCCTAGCCTTATTAAATCGAGTTTGGGTTGACCGGTTCCAGCTATATCAAATTGTGATTTAAGTTCAGATTGAAGAAAAAGTTTTGGATTTATCGACATCCCACTGTCAACCTTAATTAGTGGAGCTAAACTTTTTTAAAGAGTTTCTCAAGTCTCAACCTAAAAGGTTGTGAATTTGAATCTTAATCAAAAGAATTAGTAATTCATTTAAATTTTAGAAATTCATCTAAAATTTTTTATTTGTTAAATAATTTTATCCATAATTTATTAAAAATATAAAGAATATCCTAGCTAATAATCAAATTTATTATTTACTTTTAAGTTGTTAATTTATTAAATAATTTACCAAAATTTAATGATTTTAAAACTGGACCGAACTAGTCGATTCGACTAAAATAAGTATAAATTAACCTAATTTTAGGTTTGATTCACGTTTTAAACTGTTATAAATAAAAACCAGTTAGTTAAATAATAAGCTAACCAATGTTTTTAATCATGAAGAATCATAAATCTTACCTTTTCTTTTTCAGTTGAAACAAATCTAGCAATTAGGAACAACAATTTAACTTGCCTTACTTGTCAGGGAGGAGATCATCTGTTCCTTTTCTCCTATTTCCACTTTGTGTCATTGCATCACATCCACACATTTAGCTCTCTGTGGATGTCATGCAATGGCACATAGTGGGAATAGGGGGAAAGAAACAAATGATCTCGTTCCTACTTGTCAACCTCAATTGATAAGAGATTTAGAAAAATTTGGTATTATTGTTGTTGTTATTTTCGACAGTAGAAGAATAATGAAGAAGATTCTTTTCACAAAGGTCTTGTTTGACAATTATCTGATTGCATTAGCTATTGGTTGATTCTATCAACGATTAACTGATAACTGATTATATCAACTGATTTGACTAGTAGACAACATCAACTGTTTATTAAAGATGTTTAGTAAAATTAGCTGTTTAGTATTAGCTATTAATGTATAAAATGATTTATGAGGACATTTTTTTAAGAAGGGGACGTAAGTATTATATTTTAGTATTTTTTTGAATATTATCAAAAAATTTAAAATTTAAATATTTAATTTTACAAAAAACTAAGTCTATAAATCTAATAAAAAACATAGAAAATAAAATAAAATAAATAAATTGATCAAATTTTAAATTTAATTTAATATTTTCTATAATTTATAAATTAATTAAACATTTTTAGTAAATTAATCAAATTTTAAACCTTAAATTTATTACCTTATCTACAATCTTTAAGATATAATTTAATTTATATATTAAAATCTATTCAAGTGAGATAAGTCTTAAAAATTATTATCTTTTGATTTAGAATTATATTCTATAACAAATTCTTATTTATTATAAAAGTTAATATAATATATCATTGTATTAATTGAAGATTTATTATCCATATTTATCTTAAATCCTATTTTATCATATAAGTTGATGTTGAAAATTAGTTAAATATTAGTATTTAAGAAATTATATGTTACTAAAAATAATTTATTCTAACAAAAAACAAATATTTTCATCGATAAATAATTCCAAAGTAATATATATTTGTTAAAAAAATTTAAATTTGAGAAATTAAAATAAATTGTTGAAATCAAAATAAATTATACTTCCACATATAAAATATAGTGTATAATTTATTTGCATTTCACAAACATTCTTTGTAAAAAAATTTATTATAAATATACAAGATGTTTAATATTGCATTAATATGACATGCAGGCTAATATAATAATAATAATAAATTAATCAAAATTTAAATTTAATTCAATATTTTTTATAATTTATAAATTAATTAAACAATTTTAATAAATTAATCAAATTTTAAGATTTAAATTTTTTCTCTTAAAATTTTTTTTAAAATAAAATAAAAAATATAAATCAATGTCACAGGCGTAACAGAATTAAATATAAAACTGACACTTATTTTGGTTTATTTTATTTTTATAAAATTAATAGCAACATAATTAAAATTAAATTAAATTCTTTATTAAAACATAATTAAAATTAAAATAATAAAAAATAAAAAAAGACTCACGCTTGTGACATGTAAATGTCACACCTAGTATAATTTTTATTATGGGCATGACAATTATGTTTTAAGAGCAAAATAGAGAGTATTATTGACTTTTGCATTTTACATTTTTAAGCAGTTGAGCGAAATGTTTCTATATTTTAGTATTTTTTTAATTGATTGGGTTAAAATTTTCAATCCAATTAATCGTTTACTAAATATTTTTATCGAAGGTTTCGTATGTATGATCATTCAATTAAAAGTTTTGAAACCGCTAAAAATCAGCTTATGTGCTGTTTACCATTCGAAACCAAAATCCATTTCAACTTTTCAACATGAACTGATTAATTAGCTGTTTTAAAAAACCTATAAAAGTAACAAAAAAACACTTTTCTTCTCTGACACCATCAGAAACCAAGGGTAAATATGGACATTAATTTATACAAAATATGAAAAAGAAAAAATAAGACTGAAAACACAAAAAAGAGAAAGAGTATGAGTGTGAGTAAGACGAAAAAGAGAACGTGAGTAGGTAAAACCAGACGGAGATGCCAATAGGTCGGCTAAACTCGGGCCTCTCCTGGCTTAGCCCGACGTATAGCTCAACTCATGGTTTGATGGTCATTGGTGGGGCGAGATGGCTTGACTCAATCTAATATATATATTTTAAAATTAAAAAATATATTATTTTTATTTTTAAAAATTTGAAATCATTTTTTTTGACATTCAGAGCAATTTTTACTTATAATCAGCTCGTGACCTAATTAACCTAAGCCAAAATTAAGCTAAATTAAGGAAACCAAATGCACCGGTCAAAATTAACATTCCTAAAACTGTAAAAAGCTTAAAGGATTAAATTATCTGTTAGGCTTTTATAAATTTAAAGTGATTCTTTTCGCTACTAACAAAATGGTGAGTTAAAAATAAAAAATATATTGATTATATTTTAAAAAGTAACATTTATAGAATGACTTCTTTTTCATTGTCCTTTTAAAAATATAATTAAACCTTTAAACTATTTATATGATTTATTAAATCTTTTCAAATATTTTAGTTTTTGTCTCTTAACAAAATAAATTTTCTTTAATTTGTAATATTTTTATTTAATAAAAAATTTTATTTTAATTTATTCTTATAAATTTTTTTATTTATTATATATCAATTTTATAATGATTTAATATTGATTAAATATTTAAATTTTAAACTTTTTTTTACCGCTTAAAATATTGATAAATTCCCGTGATTTAAGAATTATAAAAGATGCAAGGTTTTGGATTACTTAGCGCATGCCTACTCGGCCGTGAGCTGGTTGGCGGGAAGAGAGAGAAATTTAAAAATTATGAAATTGAAGGGTAAATTTGGAAAAGAAGAATTAATATGGCGCGAATGGGGGTGGAATGAAAATGAAAGGAAATTCCAAGAAACGGGGTTGTTGTTGAATAGGATTGGGGTTTTGCAATGGAAATAGGAAAGGGAGAGAGGCAAGTGGATCTGATCAAGTCGTTTAAGCTTGCTGTTCGTTCTCTTCTCACATGCTGTTCTGCGCAGGTTTCTCTCCTCTTGTTCTCTCTCTCTCTCTCTAGTTTTGTATTTTGTTTGTTGATTTTTTAATATTTAATTCAGGATTTTAGCGATGCATTCTCAAGTTTCAGTGGCATCGAGCAGCAACGTCTTCGTCGTCTCTTTATTCAGGCATTTCACTCCGTCTTCCTTATGTTTCTTTGTTTTCCATTTTCTCAATTTCCTCCAAATACCTTGCAGGTCATTACTTCGTTGCATCCTTTGATTGAGGTATTCATATCTCTCACTATAATTAATGCGCTCGGTTCTCTAATGCGTTCTTCTTTAATCTTTTTTTTTTTCCCCTTATCTGTCTTTGCAGGAAGAGTTCGAGTCTTTGTGCCTTGAAACCCAGGTGCGTGTTTCTTTCTTTTCATCATTACGTTTAATTTCCAAGTGATTCCGAGTATTTGAGTTGAGTTGCTCTAATCATTAGGATCCATAGACATTTCTATTAGTGAAAGGTCAAATTTTCAGTGGGTTTATATCCCCTTTAGTTTGGTGATAATTAGTTCAAAGTCCTTTATGTGCTTCACATGTCGGTGTGTTCTTAAGTGACGATGTTGGAAATAACAGAGCAAGAAGGTTAGAACAATTGCTGTGTGCTATCTAGTTATTGAGAGAAAGAAGCCCTTTAAATAGGCTTACAAGAGAGACGTTAAAGTCTAACAGACTTATCTAAGGAAATCTGAAAGTAACGTTCAAAAATAAAACAAACTCTATAGTTACTGAATCTCAGAAGAACTTTGAATTAGTCATAGCCTTCAACACTCCCCTTTAATTCAATGTTGGTGATATGCAATTGTGCTTGAAGATCTTCAAATCTTCCAGCTGGTAATGCCTTTGTATGCAAATCAGCAAGTTGACACTTTGAATTGCAGAATTTTGGCTTCATTTGCTCTGCTGTCACAAGATCCCTTATGAAATGATGTTTGATTTCCATATGCTTGGTTCTTCCATGTATAACTGGATTTTTGGCCATAGCAATTGCAGATGAACTATCACACATAATATGAGTTGCCTCTGTTTGCTTTTGTCCCAAGTCTCTAGCAATCTTTGAAGCCAAACTACTTGGCAAGCAGCAGTTGTTGTTGCTACATACTCAGCCTCAATTGAGGATAATGCAATTGTAGCTTGCTTCTTTGATATCCATGATATTGGACCTGATTTGAGAATAAAACAATTCACTGTTGTACTCTTCCTATCCATATGTGAGCCAACCCAATCACTATCAGAGTAACCTTTCAAGTTGAAGTTTTGACCTTTCATATATCAGATTCCATAATTACTTGTTCCAACTATATAGCAAAGAACCCTCTTTGTAGCTCCATAGTGCCGTTTTGATGGATAGTGTATAAACCTTTAGATTACACCAACTGCAAAAGACAAATCAGGTCGAGTATGTGTAAGATATATTAATTTTCCCACTAGGCTTCTGAACGTCCTTGCATCTGCCATATCTGTTCATTCTTCTAGTTTCAATTTCTCATTTGTATTCATAGGTGTAGTAGCTGTCTTACACGTCTTCATGTTGTAACTCCTCAAAAGATCTGTTGCATACTTCTGTTGAGACATGAAAATGCCACCATCAGTTTGTTTACCTTTAACACCTAGGAAATATTGTAATTTTCCTAAATCTGTCATTTCAAATATGCTCATCATGGCATCCTTGAACTCAAATATCAATTGTCAAACATGCTCATCATGGCATCCTTGAACTTAAATATCAATTGAGTTGATGACCCTGAGTATATCATATCATCCACATACAAACTAGCTATGAGAAGTTCATCAACGCCTTGCTTCTTTAGGTACAAAGCTGGGTCATTTGGACTCTTTTAAATCCATTTTGATGAAAGAAAGTGTTTATCTTACCATACTATGCACGAGGAGCTTGTTTCAATCCATATAATGCCTTTTTCAATCTGAACACCTTCTCTTCTGATCCTAATACCTCAAATCGTCTTGGTTCTTGAACATAGACTTCTTCTTTCAATTCTCCATTTAGGAAGGTTGACTTAATATCCAATTGATAAACATTCCATTGTTGTTGTGTTGCTAGTGCAATAATAATTCTAACTGTCTCAAATCTTGCAGCATGAGAAAAAGTTTCTTCATAGTCAGTACTTTGCTTTTGAGTGAATCCTCGTGCCACAAGTTTGGCCTTGTGTTTCCAAACTCGTCCATCTGAATGAAACTTAGTCTTGAAAAGTCATTTAAGGCTAATGGCTTTTTTTCCTTGAGGTAGATCAGTTAGTTCTCATGTGGCCTTTTTCGCAATTGCTAAAATCTCATCATTCATTACTTTCTTCCATACTTCACTCTTCATAGCTACTTCAATGTCTGTTGGATCACCAACAAACAAGGCAAAAGTGTAAGCCTCCCCCTCAATTTCAGAAAGGAGGCGTGGAATTTTGTCACGTTCACTCCTTCGTAGCTAAACCGACTCAATGTTTGTGTCTTTCTGTGAAGGCTTTGAGCTATTGCTACTAGTTGTTGCTGAGGAGAATCTTATTGGAGAGTTAACTTACAGACTAGTTGGTTGCTGTTCCTGAATTTCTTCGACCTGTTCTTCACTTACAATTGGATCCAAGGTAAGTATTGGCTATTCTGTAGCTTCCTTCTAGCTCACTTTTTTATCGAACTGAACACTTTGAGTTACAACAATCTTCTTGCCTTCACGATCATATAGTTTGTATGCCTTTGAATTCAGGCAATAGCCAACAAAAATATATTTATTGGATTTTTGATCTAATTTGCTTCTCCCAGAAGTTATTAAGGCATAACATACACATCCAAAAACTTTCAAATGACTTACAGAGGGTTTTGATCCATGCCATGCCTCGTATGGTGTCATATTCCATACTACCTTAATTGGAGAGATATTGACTAGATAGATAGTTGTTGCTATAGCTTCTGCCCAGAAGCTGTTAGCTAAGTCTTTGGACTTCATCATTGATCTTGCCATTTCAACAATGGTTATGTTTTTTTGTTTTGCTATTCCTTTCTGCTCTGGGGTATAGGGTGCAATGAGCTCTCTTCGAATGCCTTACTCTTCACAGAATTCATTGAATTCTTTTGAGAGAAACTCTCCCCCTTGGTTTGTTCTAAGCTCCATCAGTTTGTTGCTGCATTGCTTTTCTACCAGGGTTTGGAAGTTTTTGAAGTGATCAAATGCTTCGGATTTTATGTTTAGAAAAGACACCCAACATAGTCTCGTGTAATCATCAATAAAAAGTAAGTACTTACTTCTTGCATGAGACTCTATCGTCATTGGTCCACATAGATCTACATGAATCATCTCTAGTCTCTTTGTAGCCCTTCTTGACTGTCATTGGGGCAATGATCTTTTTGCCTACTTGCCTAAGACGCACCCTTCACATACGTGCTTGAGCTCCTTGATAGTAGGCAAGCCATTCACTATATCTTTAGTAGCAAGTAACTGCAGCCCTTTCACATTTAAATGTCCATATGGTTGATGCCAAATTTCTAATTCATTAAGTCTGTTGCTCATTAATGTGTGAGTTCCTTTGTAAGAAAAATTGATAGGAAACATCTTGTTTTTTGTCATCTAGGCAAGCAATATAATATCACCAATGTCTTTCTTAATAGTACAAGTGTCTTTCTCAAATAGAACCGAGTGTCCACATTAAATTAATTGCCCTACACTAATTAAATTGTGTGCTAGACTAGGTGCATAGTGAACATCCTTAATTAATTTCTCTCTACCATCAACAGAAATGGAAACCGTACCTTGTCCTTTAATTTGCACTTGTATATCATTTCCCAAGCGTACCTGAGCCTTATTGTTTTCATCTAGTTCCTTGAATCTGTCTCTTTCTCTAGTCAAATGATTTGAACAAGCACTGCCAATGTACAGAGTGCTTTGAGAACTTACATGAGTCATGAAGAGATAATCTTCAGGCTCTTGTTCTTTTGCATATTTGGCTTGATCTTTGCTCCAACAGTGATCTTGTTTGTGTCCATACTTCTTGCAGTAGGTGCATTGGATAGAGCTTCCATGTCTACGTCCTCTTCCTCAAAAAGGACTCCTACCTCTTCCTCGATATTGAGAAGATTTTCTTTGCTCCCCTTGGACTTGAAAAGCTTGCTCTTCTTCTTGAGCTGCTGTTCTATTGATCCTTACTTCATGTGTTTGTAATGAGCCCATCAGCTCATCAACTGTGAGAGTGGACAAGTCTTTAGATTCTTCTATAGTTGCAACAACATGATCAAACTTTGGAGCCAAACTCCTCATTATTTTTGCTACCACAGTCTCATCACTTATCTTGTAACCATACGCACGCATTTGACTGACAGTACTTGAAAATTTAGCCAGGTACTTTTGTACCGTCTCATTACTGTTCATGCTCGCCATTTCAAATTCTCTGCATAAAAATTGAAGCTTGACAGTTATTACCTTTGTTGAGCCTTGATACTCAGTTTTCAAAATATCCCATGCTTACTTTGATGATGTTGCTGCAGCAATTCTTGAGAATATTGACTTATCCACTGCTTGTTGGATGAAAAACAGAGCCTTAGCATCCTTCTTCAGATTTTCTTTGTGTCGTGTGTCTTCAGTACCTTCTTTGTCATAGCCAGTCTCAACAAATTCCCACAGCTCCTGAGATTTGAAAAGAGTTCTCATCTTTATGCTCCAAAACTCATAAGCTTCATCGTTGCATATAGGGATTTGGGGCTGTGAGACATTCACTGCAGTGCTATTTGAGGCCATAATGTGTAAGAAACAAGAGTAGGAATATCAAACAGCCTGGTTTCAACCTGTCTATGATACCACAATGTTGGAAATAACAGAGCAAGAAGGTTAGAACAATTGCTGTGTTCTATCTAGTTATTGAGAGAAAGATGCCTTTAAAATAGGCTTACAAGAGACACGTTAAAGTCTAACAGACTTATCTAAGGAAATCTGAAAGTAACGTTCAAAAATAAAACAAACTCTATAGTTTCTGAATCTTGAAGGATTCAGTTAACAGAACAACTTTGAATTAGTCATAGCCTTCAACAAAGTTTTCATTAACATTTCGTTTTGTGTCTCGTGTTTGGTATCATCAATTTTACTTCTATGTTGCAGGTGGGAACTGCTCTTGATAGAGTGGAGCAGCTTGTAGAAGAGCAAAGTCTAGACCCATTGTCTTCAGAAAAGTATGCATCTTCTGTTTTTGGTCGCACATGGATTTCTCATATTAGTCAATAAAAATTACATATACTTCTAATTTCATTTTTTCTTGTTCTTTTCTATTCACGGAGATGGATTTATACAATTATACTTTCCAGAAGCTGGAACGGCTAAGAATTAGCTTCTTGAAACCTTTGCCAAGCCTCACAGACGGGTTTTATATAATTATATCAGCTTTCTATCAGAATAATTATGATTTGGATTGTTTGTTTGTTGGTTGTTAATGGTTCAGGTACAGTCTATCTTTCTTGGGGGAATAATTGGTTCTTTATAAAATTTAGTATCTTTGTATTATGGAATTCCTAGTTTCAAAGGAAATGAATACAAATGCAACACAGACACTCTAAGAATGAGTTAATTTTCCTTTCGTACAACTAGAACTTTTCCTGAGCTTTTTGCACCTTTACCAAAAGATATTCAAATAATCAGTTGTCTATCTCTATGTATAAGTTCTATCAAAAACTGCAGGGTGGCATTATGATTGAAGTTGTTAAAAAGGGCAGAAGCAGGTGGTTTCTATGTAGAAGTTCATGATTTAAACACAAAAGTTGTGCATTCTCAATGGTCTTATGTTCTTTCTTGAAATAACATGATCCCGTGGGGTTACTTTGCAGGACTAATGTATCAGTTGTTGCACGAGATCTATGCACCACCAAGGAAAATGAGATCCGCCAGTTACAGGGTATTCTGGAAAGAGTAAGTGTTGAGGTCTATCATTTCAAACCATTAAACCGTGGTGAATACTGCCAAATACTTCAACAAATGTTACTGGTCAAACATAGTATAATCACTACTTCAACAGATTTATGGCTTGATTTTTTAGTGAACTCCACAGGCCCTGTATGTTTTAGAACTTATCTAATTGATGAAGTGAAGATTCGATATCCCCACTTCGTTGTTGTGAAGGGTTATCTCTAGTCTGACTTGGAAAAATATTAGGTCATGTAGCCATTAATTTTTTGTGCCTTAAGAATTGCTCCTCGGACATAGGCCTATGTACCTGTCATTTTTTTGTCTGTTAGATTGGTTTTCATGTTTAAGTTTTACCAGAGGTGTATGTTTCTGGGACATTCTTGGGATAAAAATGGTTTTGCAATTACCTTCACTGTGAATTTAAACCTTTTCCTTTCCTCTTATTCAACTACTTTATATTAATGAGTGAAATTCATTTAATCTCTTTATGCTATAAAAATTTGCACCCTTAAAGTTGGAAGTTCTTTGGCAGCTCCAAAAATGGTTTGGAAATCTCTATCTTGTTGCTCAGTTACTTGGTTTTGGACTGAATAGTTGAAGGTAGAAGGTTGTATAATGTATCTGTAATTATCTTATCTCAACTGTCAACCAATCCTCTTAACACATTTTTTGGCTTACCTAGCTGAAAATCCCTTTACTTTCATGATCATATTGCTTAAAAGGAGAAATATACTGTTTTTAAGATCTTGAAAAATATCTTGATTATTAGGCTGAAGAGCAGAACTGCCTCATCCGATCTCAAATTGAACTACTTAAGAAAAGAATGCAAGACATTCCAGGCTCAGGAGAAAATATACAGAAGGTTTGATATTGCTATTCCTAATTTTTACTGGTACTTGGTAGTAGTAAATGAGGTAAAGAATTGTGTTGCTGAAGGTTGGTGTACACGTTCGATTTAGCTAGAAATAGCCTTAATTAACAGTTTCTATATACGCCAATGTTGCAGTTGAGAAAAACGATTGCAAACTACGGAGGATGCAGTAATGGTCTTTGAGTCACAGAAGGAGAGGGTACATATAATGTGATATGTGTAACAAACTTTGTACTCTTTATCGTGTATTTTGCACTTGTAATAGCTTAATATGCATGATTCATATATTGGACTAGTACTTGATGCTTGAAGCATGATGACGAGTTATATTGTTTGCTTGATTGTTAACAGCGTTAATGGCATTACTTGTAGTATGGCTCAAAATGAAGATTGTGAGATGGGAACAATGTAGAAAAAGATTGTGATGTGACTTGCTTAAAGAATATGTAGTAGAATGTCCTTGACATTGAGACAGATGACACTTGCCTGAAAATCTGAAAAAAGAGTTAACTCGTTGAATCTGGGCTTATATATGCCCTTTAGATTTTCTGTACCTAAATACCCTGTGTTTCCTGTTCCACTTATATCTAAGTCATTAATAGCACAGGATATTTAGGTACAGGAGAATAGGTCCCCTACTCATGGAAACTCCAAAACTAAGAGTAGTTTAGCTTAAAATTATGTTTTCTGTTGTTTTTAGTTTTTTTAATTAACAATGTTTTTAGGATTGAAAAAGCTGATCTGCTACAGTACTTGGTTTGTGTTAACTTACTAAAATCGGGGTACAAGAAAGTGAAAAGTATAAAAATGGTAAACCTACCTCCTCATTTTGTTAATTTTCTGGAAGTCATAATCTGGAATCCTTCTGATGGAATTATATGCCTGAATGTTAGATCTATTTGTATGTAATAGACTAGTAGCAAAACATGATGGGATAACTCATTAGAGTCAAGCAGGTATGCGTCGTGGACGACCCGCTTCTCTTTTTACAAATCCTTGTAAATTTATGACTTATAGTCCATATGCGACATGTACACTGATTTGGCAACAACATTATCGTTGAGAAACAAAAACCATTCCGTTCATGATGAGTTGAAATCTTTATCACGGAAGTCATGGCCTACATGTGACATTCCTAGGAGAAAACCTACAACTGATAAAATGATGATGCCAAGGATCATGGGATGGCAGAATGGCTGTTAACTAGCTGCCTACTTTGAATGAGTTTATACGGAAAGTTGAGATTTGATTTTTTGTTTAGTTAGGATGTTTCTATCATATTCTATTAAATTTTACATATATATTTATATAGTCTCTACGTAAGTATATAAATAAGATTTAAAAAATAAAATTAGAATATAATAAATGAAACAGAAGCATATATATTTATACAGACTCTACGTAAGTATATAAATAAGATTTAAAAAATAAAATTAGAATATAATAAATGAAACAGAAGATTTAACGTGCGGAAAGTTTTCGTATGTTTTGTGATTTTCACGTTTGTTTAATGAAGTAAACGATGTGGGGATGAATGAAAATGAAAATTTGATTTTGGTTTCATGATTTGACACGAGGGGACACGTTAGGGACAGATGTTCTTCACAGATGCAGTTTATAAGGATGACTGACATATTTCAAGTCAGACAATAGAAAGTCAATGGAGAAAATTATTATTGTATTGCGATTGATAATTGAGTGACTTTGAGGATATGGTAAAAGTTGTTCACATTACGGCAGCCATACGGTCTATTTTGGAGGTTTAGACAACTTTAGTGTAGTACTATTCTTGTTCATCCATCAAGATAAGTTACTCAGTCTAATATTTTCTTCAACACGTATGTGCAATAATTTCAATGCAAGTAATAGTTATACAGTTAATTCCATTAAAAAATATTGACTTGTTCAACATTTAGCTTCGGAATAAATTTATAAAATTTTAATAATATGAATAAATTAAGTATTTTTAACACACAAGTTCTTTGTTTTATAGAAGTCTGAAGGATTATAATATACGTAATTTTTTTTAAATATTTTTACAAAGAGATTATTTCTATTACTTAACTTTATAGTTGCAAATGAACAACTTTATTAATTACTTTGAAGTTCATCTTATATTAATAGATTAAACTCTAATGTAAAACCAAGTGGAATTATCATAACTTGAGTCTTAGTTTAATTAACTTGAGCATTTATATCCACTGTAAGGTTAAAGAAATCATTCCATTTGATCATGTTACTTTTTCAAGTTTGTTAATTCTTGAAAATTAAGTGGTAATTCTATAATTCTATTTAAATAGAGGTCATAATAAATTAAGAAACCCTTTTATAATAAAACAAGTCAATCCTTGATATTTAGTTTCAAATCAAATTTTGTATTCAGATGTTCCAAAGGATTCCATTAATCCATTAACAATTTAGAAGAGTATTACTTCTTATCAAACAACCATTAATAAAATAATTAAAATTTGAAAATCCAACATACATTTTATGTCCAAATATACATAAAGATCAACAGTTCCATATTCATGCGAAACTTAATTAACTTTTTATGTTGACGAGTGACGACTACCAATTAAATTTCTTGACACAATTTATTTTACAAAAATAAAGAAATGGTAAAAAGATAGAGACCAATGCGATAGTGCCAAGTTATCTAGGAACTAAGACAACACAAGATGGCAATGAGAACTGAGAAATATCAAGGAACATGCATGGCTTGGCAGATTTTTTGGGTATACAATAGGAAAATGGTGGAATAAGGAAATATGATAATAGCAGGAGCTAAAACTAACGGAAGTCTTCACTCTTTTGAATCATTACTAGTAAACAAGAATTGCGAATGAATGCAACAACGGTTTTCCAAATCCAATTCTATAGCAACAATTTAATTAGACAATCTCTTAAAAAATCATAGACTAATATAATAGGATATGATGAACTTGCACAACTTGATTCTTATCATATTAGCTAATTTGTTTGTGAATTTTAACATTTATACTAAAATATAAATCATATCATAATGTATTAAGATATGACAATTTTTAATATTTCAGATCATATAATTATAACTTTGATTCACAAAATTCTTAATTATGTTAAGAGTCTTTCAATTAAGTATCAACTAAAAGTGTATTTTGAACCTAAACATTTACGTCAGAATATAATTTGAACCATAACATTTCGAAGCGTTCAATTTAAACCCTAATGTTTTCAAAATATTTTAAACAAACTTTAAATATACAAAAAGTTTAACGGAGATAACTATTTATAACTGAAATGGTTATGTATAGTAGTAGAGCTCAAATAGAGATATTATAGATTGCGTTCACATGTGGAAATTACTCGACGCCTAGGTTAGCAAAGATGATTTCTTACTAGAATGATTTTCATGACCTTTTTCCTCCCCTTATATACCTAAGATGAGAGGAGGAACTTGTAAGGAGCCTTTTATGTTAATTTTTCAGGTAACAGATCCCAATTTGTTACAAGATAGTAAAACTCATTTTTAATTGAAAAATAATAAATAATGCCACATAAGTGTTGACATAGCATTTAATTAACGAATAGTTAATTATTTTAAATTTTTCGTCCATCTAAAATCTTTTTTGAATGTTTTAAAAATATTAGGGTTCAAATTGAATGCTTTAAACTGTTAGATTTTAATTTGTATAATGATGTAAAGGTTAAGGTTCAAAGTACAATTTTAACCACTAAATATCATGCAAGCTTATTTTATTACCATCCACACTTTACCTTTCAACCACCACTGGTATATTTGTAAGTGAAGGAAAGGGTTGTTGGATAGAGAGATGAGCTTTTGGAATTCCTTGAATATAGGTGGTTTTGGTTAGTGGCAAACTAAATGAAAAGTTTTTCTCTACAGTAATCTTAATAATCAACTAAAAATACAAACATTTTTGTCTACCATCTAGTGGCACTCATTCCTAGGACTTCTAGTTGTTCCTTCCTTTCCCTTCTCTCATAGACTCCAATGCATTATGACATTGGAAACCAATTTTCAGGTTAGTGATTTTAGTGTTTGTGGTTTAGTTTGATATGTTTACTACAATAGAGACATTATAATTGGTAATTAACATTATGAAATTAATTTATCTTTTTCAAAATCATGGATTTTTGTTTGATATTTGAACTTTGTTAGTTCTTAGATCTACCCCATATTCTCTTTCACTTTTATAAAACTCACAAGTTCTCAACATATTTTTTGGATTTTTAGAATAATTTTCTTATATTTGTGTTCTTTTTATTTTTAATTTTAGGGATATTTTTAGATTGTACTTATATAGATGTCGACTGCATATTCAACAATTCAAACTTTATTTAGAATGAACAAGTAATTACATTGATAAATTTCATTAAATTTTGTATAATAAAAATGAAAATTTCCACCTTATTTAGATGAATAATGTTGGTTCCAAGTTCGGCTTGTGCTAAGTTAGGAAATTGTTGCTTAGTAGAAGGCTTTTAGCTCTTTATGCAAAGAACTCTCTTTTAGTATCTCTTCCATCAAACATTATATTATTGACCATCTCCTATAATGATTTCATAAAGGAGTGGTTTGATATTAGGAATGGTAAAATAAAAGTTAAGTCTGATCCAATCTAGTTTAGCCCAATCCAAAATTGATTGTGTTTTTACCTTAGTTGACCATCTTTAGAAAAATTCTAAACTTGAGTTTGATCAAAAACCTAACTTTTGTCTTAAAGGAAATGAACTCATCTAATTGTCCTCTATCCTTGAAGTAGCCTTAGATCAATAATATGATCAATATTAATTCCCTTACTTAAGATACTAAAAGTAAGAATGAGAGTGTCATCACCATTGTTAAAGTATGAGTCTTTATCAATTACGGTGACATATATAACAGAAGATGAATTGAAGCTTCTGAAACTCTCCCTTTGATAGGTGACAATGGAAAGTTCTTAAGGCTATCTCTTCCTCTCTACATAACTACTTGTTGGATAGCCTATGGCTCGAGTATTCTCAATACGCAGCGGAAAAGACCATAAAACACAACAAGATGTATAACCAAAAACTATAGCATGTATGAAATTTCTCTTAATGTGGATTTTCCTTTTCAGATTCGTAAACACTGCAATGCGCGAATGTTCTCTACCGGTATCCACACGAGGGTGAATGATCCGGGCAGCGACTCGTGTGTGCTAGCACGCCCAAAACTCTTTCTAACGCCGCACAGTTTTTCTCTTGGAAGGTGGCTAGGGTTATTTTTCGACTCTCTTGTCTCTAATGAGACATAGGTTTCTCTATTTATAGAGAAACCCTAATTCTTGTTCCTATTAGGAATAAGAGTTTCATAATCCTAATCCCATCAGAATTATGAAGCCCAATTAGTTTCGACCCATATTATATCTCATATAATAAAAGCTCGACAACTTAAATAATCTAACCCAATAAATATATCCACATATATTTATTCAATGCCTAATAAAATAGGCCCAAAGAATAAGCCCATATCACATCACTCTTTGTGTGCAACCTTGTAGGCTCATTTGATGTTGGCAATGAGTTTGATCACACTTCAAGGCACATAAGTCATAAGCGGCCTCTAGCAAGACATTATGATTACCCAAATCAAATGAGGATCGGTAATCCGATTTAACCTGTAACCATGGTTACAAACTCTGTCCCTTTGTAACACGATATTAAGATTAATCACAAGACATGGTACATGTCAACCTTTGATTAATCATAGTTTCTTAATCCCCAAGTTGACTGATTATAACAAATGACATTGATGACTCCTCATCAATTCATTTGAGCACGGCAATGCATTTCTTCAATCATACTTGTTAAGAGGCCCAAATGATATCTTTCTCATTTAAGAGAGGTACAAATCTTATCTACGTCATTCACATCCCTCCGCATGATTTACTTAATGTCCAATATAAGACTATTTGTTATCCGGTTAAAGATAACTTAGTCTAATATAAAAACACTAAATTCCTCATGTAGAGAACCATGATGACTTCAGGTCAGAGGACTAAAGTCAAATCATATTGAGAATCACTAATGACATAAAACCATGTGGTGTTCTCTTTATGGGTCGGTCCAATATATGTTTTCTAACATATATCTATATTTCTGATTTGATAACTCATATCCATGATCAAAAAAACGTGATCATCAATCAGAACACAT
>JANIJH010000001.1:26085440-26100857 GCA_024520975.1 Erythroxylum areolatum
GTTTTACTATCAAGTCACATACTTGATGACATAAGCCTAATACTATTCATGGAATGTAAATCACATTACATAAACGACATACATGCATATATAACAGAATACATCATAATATCTTATTAATAAGCCATAATGTTAGTTCAAAAGTCACATATGTCTATTGGCCTAGGGCACATTACTAACACTACTCTCTTTCTTTTGCTTTTTTTTTATACTCTCCTTTATATCTCTTTCTTTTTTGTTTTAACAACCTCTTTTGACCCGTTTAATTCTTATGTATTTTAATTAACCTAAACACTTTTGTTTTTAACATTTGTTCTTTTAGTTATTTTGTTTATTTATTTATTTCATTTGTTATTCCTTGTTTGTTTTATTTATTTATTTGTTTTTTCTTGATTATTTATTTATTTATTTATTTATTTTCTTTATTTCTTATTTCTTATTTTGATTTTTGTTTTGATTTTTCATTTATGTATTTATTTGTTTATGTATTTGTCTATTATTTTCTTCTAACCATTTAAAAAACCTTTTCTTTTTTTATGGGTATATCGAAAATAACCTTTTTACTTGTTAAAGATAAGGCTATGTACTTCTGAAAGTTCCCAGACCATACATCTTAGCTGGATTCCTATTGGGATGTTTTTGTTATTTTTTACTCTTTTTTTACTTGTCTCATTCACCGTCTTTGTTTTTTCCTTCCATTATTGTTTTTTGCTCTTTCATTCTCTCTCTTATATTTTACCCTTTATTTCTTTTTTCTCTCCTTTTCATTTTCTTGATAATCCATCTTTGCCTTTTTTTTTTCATTCCTTATACCATTTATCTCTCAAGCTTGTTCTCCCTTTATGCTTTTATTGTTGTCTATTTCTTATATATGTTATCTCTCATGTTTGGTAGTTTTGGCGATTAAGAGGGCTTAGAGAGATTGATGAAGGGTGTGAAAAGTTTGAATCTTTGTTGAGTCAAGTTGGGTCAGATTGAGTCTCAAATTAGGTTCGAACTGGCTAGTTTGGGCTTTAGGCCACCTAAAGCTTAATTGAACTTGGGCTTGTGCAATATAATCTAGATCCAATCAAGCTTCAATTTAGTTTTAGGGTACTTATAAAAGGGCGTCAGGTCAGGCCTAGATAGTCTCAAACCCAGCTTGACCTAATTCATTATCAAATATATTTGGTATAATCGAGAATTTGGAATGAGCTCTTCAGTGCCATATATATAGTAATGATTACACACAACTTGCTATCTCTAGAGTAATATAGTCAAAAGATAGGTTAAATGTTAGTATGTCATATTAGGGATTTTAGGGAAAATTGTTTGTGAAATTAGAGTAAATATAAAATTGTTTTAATTTTAGTGAATGGTACTCACTAAACTAGCAAATGATCCCTGTGGTATTTGTAGTTCTGTACAAAGAATAAAATTAAAATAAAAGTGGCATGTCATTGCTAATATGTCTATATATTTCAGGGTAAATGTTAGCTTTTAAAAGAGACATTTTACTTGTGCTATTAGTTGTGTAAAAATGGATTTTGCATTTAGTACGATCAATTCCTATGTTCTTATATATATATATATGATGGGTTCTAAGGGAATTTGGTTAGGCTAAGAATAAATAAGCCTATATAACATCATATAGAAACCTAAAACGTTAAGGTAATGATTTATGAGTCTCAAATTTGTACATAACCTACTTCATTTTATGTCCCTTTTCAATATGAGATAACTTTACTTGTGAATATCCAATCTTTACTGATGACAAGATAATCCACCTACATCTGATTAGCTGCCTTTTAACCCATAGTTAATGGAAAGATAAATCAGTCAATCCATCTACATCTAAATATGACTTTTGGTTTCTAACTTTCTACATTGAGATTAGAGAATAGAGAAGCTTATAGGATGTAGATATGGTTTGATAAATTTATGGCTTGGGCCTTGATTGCTTGATACTTAAATTGTCATTGGTCATTGAGAATTTGAATGGTTGTGAAATTTGTGGTTTTTATCAATTACAAGTTTATGACTAAAATTAATTAATTATGTCAAAGTGTAAAGTGAGTTAATTAATTATTATTAATGAACTATATTCTTAATTTAACATGTAAAATTATTTGGATCTAGAATTTAGAGATAAATTAATAATTAAAATTTAATTTTGTGAATATTAACTATTTTCTCAAGAAATTTATCTAAATTATATAAATTAGTGTAAAATTTGATTTAATTATGTTTGAACTTTCAATACTAACTTATTTAACTAGTTTCCTAAATTAATTAATATTAAACTAAATTAAAAGGATTCATTTGTATTATAAAACTTAAAGTTTAAGAATTATTTATATGTGCGTGTGTATTTATTCTTTATGATTTACAGAGGAAAACTAAAAATAATGGTAAAATTATAATATTGATAAAAGATAGAAAGTTGGGAATTTATGGTTGAATTATGTAATAATATATAATAAGTTATACTTGTAAGTTTATGGTTGAATTATGTAATCACACAAAAATAGGCTATAGTTGTGACGTTATGGTTGAATTATGTAATCACACTAAATGAGTTATAACTATGGTTGAATTATATAATCACACAAAATATGTTGTATTTGTGATTTATGTTTGAATTATATTATCGCACAAAATGGGTAATAGTTATAAGTTTATGATTGACTTATGTAATCAAACAAAATGGGTTATAGTTGCGAAAGTGAAACAATCGTTTGTATAACTTAGTCGAGTTCATTTACATTTCTATATCATATGATTGTTGAGAAGTTGTTGTTGCTCTATTTGTTCTTGTTATTTTATATAACTTATTTTGCTTTTTTTTCATGTTATTAGTAGTTGTTAATAATGATTCTTGAACTATAGACTTTGAATATAAGATGCGTGTATATTTTTAAAGTTCAATTTATGTGTATCTTTTTATAATCTAAGATGTGAATTTGTGTTTGTTTAGAGTTAAGTAATACACATTTTTTAATAATAGTTGACATTGAAAATATTAATTTACTATTGACTTATGTCTTTATTTATTTTACAAATAAATGGAGGGAAGTTAAAGTCTCATGATAATTCAACCAATTCAAGTTTAGGAAGATTTTGAGCTCATTCTAAATTGGTTCCTCGAATAAAGAACCATATCATTTGTTTGTATTTGTAACAATCATTTGAAAGATGGGAGAATCACTAGATTAAAGAAGCATTTAACTAAGATCAAAGGTGATGTGGAGCCTTGTAAAAAAGTGAGCCATATTATAAAATGGCAAGTGAGGACTTTGCTTGAAGAGTATCATGATGACAAAGATAGAAGAAAAAGGCTAAATTATAAAATTAGCTCTAGAATTCCTTTTATGGTGGTCAAGATTATATTAGGGATATTAAAGGTGGTATTCCTACCCAACAAGAAGGGAATGTTACACTTGATGTAAGAAAAAGAAGAAGACAGGTGTCTAACTTTTTTGCACCATGAACAATTCCTAGAGCTTAACCTTTAATTTGTAATGCCTTGTAATTTAAAGAAGTGGCTCATAATGTGGACATAACAATAGTTAGATGATGGTATGATTCAGGTATAACATTTAATATTGTCTAGTCTTATTATTACCAGCCTACGGTAGATGTTATTGCTACTTATAATCTAGGATATAAAGTTTCTTCAATTGATAACTACATAGGTAATCTTCTAAGCATCTTTATTTATGAAATAAATAGTTATTTGGATGAAATAAAAATGACTTGAGTTACTTATGAGTGTTCAATCATATGTGATGATTGAAAAAATAGAAGATAAAAGCCTATTACTAATTTTTTTAGTTTATTATGCAAAAGCGACAATGTTTTTGAAGTTTATTGATGTATATGGCCTTGTTAGAAATGTTGATACTTTGTTTTGAAGTTTATTGATGTATATGGCCTTGTTAGAAATGTTGATACTTTGATTCAGATATTTGATGAAGTTAGCCTAAAGAATGATTATGCTTATAAAGCAAGTATAATTCTTTTCATTGAGCTCCTTGTGCTGCACATTATATTGGCGTAATGTTGAAAAATATAGGAGATATTAAATACTTTCCTATCATTGATGAAAATGTGTAGAAAAAAAATGACCAAGTTCATCAATAATAGTGCATGGTTCTTGAATTTCATGAGAAAATATTTTACCAATAATTAGAATTTGTTTTATCATACTCTTACTAGATTTGTAACTAATTTCTTATCACTTTAACGTTTTGTTTTAGTGAAGATGAGGTTGAGGTGAATGTTTTCAAATAATAAGTGATTTGAACCTCATTATGCTATATTTAATGTTAGATTGGAGGTTTCTAAAATTATACTTGAAGATAATAAATTTTGGTCCTATTGTCAATTTGTCATCCAAGTTTGTGAGTTTTTGGTGAGAATACTTTACTTGCTAACAATGATGAGAAAGTAATAATGAGTTATTTTTATGATGTCATGAAGAGGGTGAAGGAAGCAATCAAGGCTGATCTAAAAATATATCTTCTTTGTACACACCTTATCATGCATTCATTAATAAGAGATGAGAAAGATAACTTTATTCTATGTTATTTATAGCTAGGGCATTTTTGAATCATAGTGTTTATTTTAGACTAAGTTTTATAAAGAAATATGAAGTTAATAGGAGAATGCTATTAACTATTATAATAATTGTTGCCCATGGGATGACACAAGATCTCTTCAGTTAAGAAATAGAGGTCTATAAGGATGCTTTAATGATTTTGGGATGCTAAATGTTATTTTTCAAAGACACAAAATTAATCCAAGTATATACTTTTCACTTTATTATTTGTCGAAAATTAATAATCACTTTATTTTATTTATAGTGTTAATTTTCTTGTCTTATAGTTACTTGATGAGACCAATTTAAAAGTTCTAGAATTGCAAAGATTTGTAATTCTAATTATGAGTGCAAAAGTGCAACAGGGTGTGAAAGGAATTTAAGCACATTTGAATTCATTTATTTCAAGAAAATGAATATATTGGAACATAAAAGATTAAATGACTTGCACTACAAGAAAAGTAAGAATTAGTGATGGAAAATTACTAACAGAAACGAAATTGTTGCAAATTACTCTCGAAAAATCAATTTCCACCGATAACATTGACGAGAAAAATTCATTTAGCGGCAATAGTAATATCTGTCGGTAAATATGGAGAGAAATCATCCTGACAAAATTTTTGACAGACTTTAAAAACGGTATAAAATTCCTATTGGTAAAGAAGGCGGGAATTGTTAACAGAATAAAAAAGTTTTGAGTTTATCAACAAAAATTTGTCTGTCAGTAAATTTAATCGGTAAATTTTTAAGATAAACATAGTCGTCTGCTTTGACTTTAGCATTTTAAAATAACACCAAACAACGTCGTTTTCTTTTACATTTAACTCATTCGAAAGCTCCTCCTCCCCCCCCACTCACGTCTTCTTCTTCGTTTGCTTTGTCTTTCCTTTTGTGTGATTTTCTTCTCTTTAATTTCTCTATCATTGACTCCTCTTCTACTCATCAATGTTTGCCTTCTCCGGCCACTGTCATTGTGTCCTTTAGTAGAGGTGTTTTTACAGCTACTGTCATCTATTTTTCGTATATTGGATGAAAGATAATTCGGGTATTTGATTACTTTTGTTTATTTGTGTATTCTGTGATTGGAAAACAATTTTAAGGTATAAATGTTAGTGATAAAAGGAACAAGACGCGATGTTGATTATGACGTTGAAATGAATTTCTGATGCTTGGAAGGTGTTTGATGAAATGTCTGTTTTTTGAAAAAATGATTTCAATTCTTTTTAAGTATGAATTTCATAATTTTCCTTTTATGATGATTTGTAGTTGGTCTGATTACGATGCTATTAGTTTATTTGTCTAATTTAATTACTTTTTCATAACTTTTTATTACCATTGGTCATGATTTTATTTGGTTTTGAGTTACTCTATAGTAGTTTTGTCATGAAATGCCAAAAGTATCCTCTTCAAGCACTTGAAATGTTTAATTCTATTAAAGATGAAGATGGATTTGCACACACGCTTATTACATGACTTATAAATGCATGGTTGACAAGCTTGGATTCAGGGACACTTGGATTCAAGTTGAAATATGCCACCAAAGAGAAAACAGGAAATGATGCGACTAAGGTTCTTACCACGATTTGGAGCCAAAGCATCACATTCTGTAGTAACAACCGAATCAGATATTGTACTTCTAGCTACTACATTTGCATATGAGGCATCACCTTCCATACCTACTGCTACACCATCTACCACCCCTATACTGATAGAGATATCATGGGTAAATAATGCGGATAAAGGGAGCTGATGAAAAAACTTACATCACAATTATCAACAATCTGTAAGTAAAAATACATGAAACACCATATATTTATAATTAAGTTATAGGTTTAAATTTAAAAAATGGTATAAAATTAATTTTTTTAATATTAGGTTGACTCCATTTGGACCGTACTTAAGAAACATGACATCTAAATTCAAGGAGAAGATTAATATTGAGGGTTATATATGGAAGAATATCTTTTAGAAGACAAAGGAATTTTACTTAATTTTTATACATTAATTAGATAAATATTACATTATATACATTAATTATCTTGAGGGATTTAATTGATTTTTATACATTAATTAGATAAATATTACATTATTAATTAAATCTACAGTTATGTTGAGGGTTTTTAATTGATTTTTATAGATTAATTAGATAAATATTACATTATAAATACTTATCGTACGTTTTTCCTTTTATTTCAGTTTTTTTTGGGATTCTAAATTTGACATGATCAATTATAAAGTATGGGAGAGACAAGTACGTACACGTTATCGAGACTTTGTTGGTGTGATATACAAGACGGGTATATGACCGCTTTATATTTCTAAACAAATATGAAATCGTTAGCAACAGTATTGGACATCACCTGAGGTAATGTCCATTTCAGAGCGTAATTCTATCAATAGATATGGAGGACTAGGGGAGAGAACCTTCCCGTACATAATGGAGGATCTGTTACCCACCACGAGTATGTAGAGAGACATGTAAGTATCTATACTTTACATTTATAGTCTGATTTTTTTTACTTTGGTGTACTTAACTTTAATTTGATGTGTGAATTTTGGAATAAAAATATGTGTATTATGGAGAATGATAATATTATATATGTCTGGTGCCATATATGACTATGTTATTGAGTTACTTTCTTTGTTCAATAGGGGGTAAATATCATACAAATAGAGGAAATTTTACCGACATTTTGATAAATTGTAGTTCACTTATAACATTTTATTCTGATGTAGGAAAATTTTATGGGCACGAAGACTACACCCTATCAGCTCTTTTTGCGCACTCACACTAAGAAGCATGACGTTGTGACCTTCGTCAACATATGATGTAGAGAACTAAATGTATGTGAAATTTATGCTTTTATATTAATGCTTAATAATTATCACTTACTAATATAAGCATTGCCTTCTGATATGACCAAATACAAGAAAGCATTTAACGATAGTCTCAGTAGTCTGAAGATGTTGATGAGAGTCAAACCTATCTTCATACTATAGGTGGTAGGGACCGTGGTGTAAGGATATTCGGCTTACGTTCATTTGCGAACACATATTATCCGCAATCCTCCACATCCAGTACAACAACATCTAGTAGGCGATCCGCACCCAATAAAGTTCATAAGCTTCGGAACACAGTACAGACATTGGCAATTCAGTTGCAATAGTCGATGAAGTACATAGCTCAGCTCTATAATGAGGTAGATGAGTTAAAGGGGAGGAGCAGTACCTCATTGTATCAATCAGAGCATCCGTGGTCACCAAATAAGTAGCGTACTTGTAGTCATTCATATGAATTAAATACTTATTATGTACAAAATAATTTTTACTATCAATTAAGATAATTTTGCTTTATATCATTAATCAACTTTCTATTTTAACAAATTAAATGTAGAAATAAATCAAAATATTATCAACAGATAATTGATAACTGTATAAATTATGCATCAACCATAAGGTCATCAGATAAAATTAAAAGCAGGAAAAATTAAAAAACAGTTTTAGTAAATTTACCGACGTAAAATAAAGTTTGTACCAACGAAAAAAAAGTTTATTGGTAAAATCTATTCGACAATCTTTCTGTCGCTAAACTTATGATCTATTCGACAATCTTTCTATCGCTAAACTTACTGATAACACATAATAATTGTCGATATATTCATTATTGGTAACACAAAATATATGTTGGTAAATTTGCGACGAACAATCTTAGTTCGTTGCAAATTATTACCTACGAACGTTTTTCCGATGCCTTCGTCTATCGGTAAATTTCGTCGTTAACTTAGCTTACTGATGAAATGTGTAGGTTTTCTATTAGTAATTTTGTCACTAAACTTCAATTTTCTTGTAATGCTGGTCTTTAGTTGATATTAGTTAAAGCTTTGAGAAAGATATGTCATGATCATTTATTATTATTAAGTTGAATATAATTTCTTATTAATTTAACTTTATTTGCTTATTAGGACTCTTAATAGAACAAGTAGTCCTATAGAACCAGTTTGCCTTGATCATATTGATCTTTTAGTAGATTGGGTTTCCAAAGAACCGAGTTTGATATATAAGAGTGACTTGGAAGATAATCTTGGATGAGAAAGAATTGACATGTCATTTGGTGCAATAAATTTGAATAATGGTGACGATGAGGCTCTTCTCAATAATGAAGATTTTATACCAAATAAAAATTGAAGTCAATACAATTTAAGCTTATATTCAATTGAATGTAGTTCTAGATTTTTATTTCTTTTATTTCTTTTAATTTCGCTTATAGTTGATGCATATGTTAAATTCTATATATGTAATATAAATATAAAACTTTTAACTGCAAAAATTTTTATTTCAAGTTTAACTTCTGGTTAGTTGTGTTCCTTGACACAAACTCTTATTGTAATACTTATGGAGTCATAGAATTGCATTATTCTTTCTATTTGATGTTTTGATGTAATCATTCTTTATTATATAATAAAATTGTAACATTTTAAGTACGTTTTTATTATCCTCAGTTTTATATTTGTATGATGATTAAACAATCTTTTTATATTACTTGTGGTTATTATTTATATGTAAAATATGTAAAAAGTTATATTAATAGAAATAAATAGATTGTTGTTATTTCAAAATTTTATTATTATGATTTTTGGAGACAAAATTGATATAAAATTAAAAATTATATAGAACCATATATTGAGGCTCTATTTTGTAAAGTTTTTAAAAATTTCATGAACTATTTTATAATTTTTAAAAATTACTTGCAACGTTACCTAGTATTGACCAGTACCGAAACCAAATTTGGTACTTGTACCATTATGGTATTCACAACATTGATGTAGCTTAAGGTTCAAAAAATAATGTCCATATTTGATTGGATAGTAAGAATTAAAGTATTTGATCATAAAATTTCTTCATTCTAGATAGGGTTTAGCTCGGTTAAGGTTTTTGGTTTAATTTATGATAAGGATAAAAAAAGAAATTGAGTTTGCTTGACACTTATTCATTGAGGATGGTCTCAATTGCATATGATGAATATGATTTTCTAAGATAAGACTCTTGTTTGAGTTAGATCATAAAGGTGAAATAAGTAACCTAGATACAATTTTATTAGTTATTGTGATGGAGATAAGAAGGACATGATATTTACTAAATTTTCCATAAACTAAGGGCAAGAAAATAGACATTGTGTGGGATATAGGTAATCCATATAGATTATTAATATGTAGATGGACAATACCATGATACTAATTTGCAATGCTTAGGACATAAATATCAGAAGTAATATGATAATTATCCCCTATATTCAAATGTCAAGGTGCTAGAGAATTGTCAAAAGAATGTTATGGTGAGACATATTGAGACAAATGATATGATTAAAGACAAGATAACCTATGCGTTCTTATAGATTTAGGGAAGACGAGATTGATATAATTGGTAGCGATGACGATTAACAACAGTTGTATGATTCCTATACTTGTATATTTGACAGAGTCCATACTTTTCAAGCACCATTATTGTTATTAATCGGATGAGATCTTGTTGATCGAGGAGAATACTATTATGGTGGAGTAGATGGCTTGGGAAGAAGTAGAGTTGACCTTTTCTTGATAATGATGTAAGCAATTATAGTAACCTGAGAGCTTTATTGAAGTATCTCATGAGCTCTATGTTCTCCATGTAATTTAGAAAACAAAACTACATGAGGATGTGAATTTAAAGTTGTGATAATGTTATGATAGTCTAATCCAATATTGTAACAAATTATGAGATTAAATTCTGTGTAGGAGAAGGATCTCACAACTATAGAAAGTTTGTCAACTAGAGCCTTTTCCTTTTGAAGATACTCTAATATAATATGATCACTCTTTTTTAGCTCCAACAATTCTATTTGAATTTGAAGTTGTCTTTTGTGTGAGATTGACTTAAATGCATTGGTAAGGTTTGCCAAACATCACAAGAGGGTATTAAACTGATGATATACATCTTCAGTAAAGAATGAAAGTATCCATAAGAGTAACATTTGTTTTTTTAAAAATAAGAATCAAAAGCTAGATTGACTATTTATTGAGGAGGATAGGAAACAAAGAGACAATTTGGGGTGGTGAAGAGAAATTTAGATTAATAAACTTGTATAGAATTTAGTAATTTAAAAGAGGAATGAAATAAGTCTTTCATGTGAGACAAATTTTAGGATTCAATTTAACTAAAAAGATTTGGTATAAGGAGGAAGATAAGATAATATGAGTTGATGTTGTTGACCTAAGTTGTGAATTATTAAAGGTTGTTCTTATGTAAGAGAAAAATTTTCAAACTTTTAATATCATATAAAAGCAAGATATGATGTGGTATTTTTGTATTAAATGAATGACTTTGTTAAGACCATGACTGTAACTTTTAAAAAGAAATATTATTAAGGATAATTATCATCATATGATAATGATTATCCTTAATAAATACAAACAAAAATATGTATAAAGAATAAAATAAATACGTTTAATTTGATAAATACAAACAATGAAATAATAAAGAGATTGATATAGTACGACACTTGAGCAATAGAGTTCCTCTTCATCTAAAGGTTTCTTCTTTGATTTGCAAAGTCCAATGATGAGGTAATTTTAGAGGTTTTAATACTCTGGGCCAACTTTTCCCACTGTTGCCTAATGTTCTAAGGGATGAATCCATCATTTGAACTCTAGAACCTAGTTGTCGATTCTCCAACCAATCTTGTCATCGCATCCTAAATCGAGTCTTATCTAAGGTGTTGGAAGCTTAATGAGCTCCAAATAAATTCTATAAGATTTTTTCTTGCAAGAGCTACGGCTCTTTTTTTTCTTCTCACGTTTCTCTCACTTTGAATGTGATATAATGCTACACTCTCTTTTATTCACCTCTTGAACTCTTAAAATACAAAAGTGCACTAGCCTTTATATAAAGGCATACATAAACTGACATTAGGGGGAGCATTAAATGAAGAAACATGTGTCTTGAACTCAAAGGTTGACAAATCAAACTTTACTACTCCTACAACTCTTACCTATTAAGCAACTACAATTCTTAGCTAATAAGGAATTATTTGGAGCCATGCATTTGGAGCTACACATGTAAAAGAGAAGTAAAGTTTGATTTCTAACATAAGGTACCTTGGTTTTTACTATTATGGCATAATTCTATCTATCATAAGACATTTTTTATCTCTTGGATTGCAATTAAAAATTGACTCAAGACTAAACGACAATGCCATGATCTGGATCATCTCTTTTTCCTTTGTACCTTCTCGAAATGATATGGAGTAAGATCTTATATTTGTTACCTGGTACTGGTTCATATTCTTGGGAACAAGCTCTCACTTGGGCTATTAGCAATTCTCAAAAGGGAAAGCTAAATGCAATCCTATGCAAAGGAGCCTTTATTTATACCATTTATTGTATATGGAAGGAGAGGAACTCACGTTTATTTTTCTAAAAATGAAGTATAGGCATAGTAGTTTGCTGATACGATTATCAAATGGGTTCGGTCTGCTTTAATTGCAAAAGATTTTCACCCCACTTTATCTACTAATATGAAGCATATTTGTCACGTCTAACTTGTTCGTTTTTTCTAATTATTCATAAGTAGTTTCTAATTGTTGTCTTTTTAGTCAAGTATATACTTGAACTCATTGTAATGTTGATTTAGTTTTGTCTATAATTATTCCCTATTCATTTTTAAAAAAAAAGAGAGTAGAGATTGATATAGTCATTAACGTGATTTGTAATGACAGTTGTCTTCAGCATTTATAAATGTTAATTTCTGGAAATTAAAGTCAAAAGCAAAAAAAAATGAAAGCTTGAATTTTTTGGCATGGTAGATGTCATGTACTATTCGGTTCCTCCTCCTACATCAATGTAAAATAGACCTGAAATTTATGTAACCATGCTCTATGGTTGCTTATTCTGATAACTTCAATTCAACGTTGAATTTGAGATTATGTGCGGTCTTGTTTGGATATTTTGGACAATAGCAATTTTAGTCACGTACACGATAAAGCTTGTCCATGTTACAAAAGAGGTACATATAAATATATATGACACATTTTTACAACTTATCGCAGATTCATAATTTGCAAAGCAGATTCATAATTTGCAAAACTTTCATGCGTTGATACAGGATAGCAATGACCAAATTTTGTCCTAACAACGGTAACACAACAAGGTCATGGGAGGGCGTCAGATTAAAGAATAACACAAATCTTTCGTGTGAAAAGATAAGAGTGATTAGTATTGAATGTTTTTTAATTAATTGATAGGATTAAGTCTCCATACGAAAAAAGCTAGACGAACAATATCCCTAAGATACGAATTAAATCTAAATCATCTCCTTGCATACCAAAATAATGGAACCAGACCAAACATGAAATATCAAATTTTCAATCTTGATATTTTTCATTTCTTGGCACTTTGTCTATATTCACCTTAATTACAAAAGCACTTCCTAGTGTGGGCGACACTACTTGGACTGTTGCACCTTTTGTTTTTTGTTGCTTTCCAGTCTAAGTTATTACAAAAGAAATGAAAATATATTGGATAATCTGTGTTGTTTTATTGCCCTCCTTTTTTTTTTCTTTTTGTTTTTTATTGGTTTTGGCAAGCTGAACGCTTGGGACTTCTTGCTTTATTTTCTTCAGTTTCCTGGTCGAAGTAGAAGGGAAGGGACAAATTTGCGTCGTTGGGATTTAGGTTTGTATGCCGCAGAGTCAGCATCTTCTTGTCGAAAAGAGATAGACACTAATGGGTCAGGTGCTGGTTTCTATATTTAGAAAGTTGATGTTGGCGTGAAGATGAGAAATTGTACAGGGTACTAGTATGACTTGGAGGATAATCTGATGGGTAAGCCATTCTGGGGAACGGCAAAAGGGCCATACTGAATCCCGTTGTGAGAACCCACCATAGACCACCTGCAAGATTCCAACAAATTTGCTCCTCTCAGCACATTCATTACTTTCTATACTTAGATTGCTTTAAAATCCCGGGTAAAAAGGGAAAAGTATCTAGTCAAGTCGTGTTGTTTTTACCAACCTGTACTTGGTGGTCAGGTGATGCAGAAGGACCAACATTTCCAACTTGGCTAATTCATTCCCAGGACATGAGTGGATCCCATTGCCAAATGGTAGAAATGTATTAGGTTTTGGTGCAACCTGTTAAAACCATTGAAAACTAATCGATTCAGTTTCAGTTTCAGAAATGGTGAGGACCGGAAGAACTAGCAGGAAAATAAATAAATAAAGATTGATTGGCACTGAATTTCAGGAATTATTACATCAAATCTGGAAGGATCAAACTTTTCAGGATCTGGAAAGATTTCAGGACTGTGATGAATGTTTCTGAAAAGGGGTAAAACTTTCCACCCTTTTGGGATAAGATATCCTGAAAACAGATGGAGGAGGAAGTGGCAGTTAGCTTAATGAACATAGTGCTTATACTGAGAAATTTTGTTAATGATCGGATTTGGAACTACTGACCTTCATATTCAACGTCCTCAACAGCCTCTCTAAAAGTGAAAGACAAAACTGAAGCAACTCTTAGTGTTTCTTGGATCACCCTTGAAGTAATTGACATCTTCCTTGTATCCGCCCAGGTGAGAAGCTTCTCATCTCCGCGCTTTTCTTTGCCTTTAATTATTTCTTCTTGCTCTTCCTGTAAGCACACAAAACCAAGCCAATGAAAGAATTAATCTTTTGTCACATCTTATTAAAGCCGTCAACTTGCATCTTTGTTAGTAGTGTACAAAAGGTGGGACCAAGAGTTCTTACAGTGACAGCTTCAAGGACACTCGGGTTTTCTCCAAGGTATTTAAGAATCCATGTCAAAACACTGGCTGTTGTGTCACGAGCAGCAAAAATTGCACCAATAATGTTGTCTGCAATTTGTTCATCGGTGAGGTCCCTCTTGTTACTCATGAATGATCCGAGCAAGTCCTTGTGATCAAGCTTCGTTTCCCTCCTAGTTGATAGGATTTTAGCTAGGATCTGAGCCAGCTCTTTTCTTGCTTTCATGGCTTTGTTGAAGAGTGTCCCTGGTAGGTTAATGGGCATTGAATTGTATCCCTTCTCAAGATGGTAGTAACAACGTTTTCGATCTTCACCGTTCAAAACCTCATCGTTTCCCAATATGGATAGTGGAGCAACATTGACTGCATACTGCCAAAAAAACAAATAAGCAGATAGAATAAGTATCAGTAACGTGAATGCAAAACAGAACAATTTTGCTCTGTTAGGAGCTCACCGTCTTCATTTCTTGGAAGGTGTTCACTTGTCTTCCTTTCCAGGATTGAAGAGAGTCATTGGCAATGGATTCGATGTCGGAGACCATGCTTTTGATAGCCTCAGGCATGAAAGCACGAAGAACAAGCCTCCTCAATTCCGCATGGTAATCTCCCTGGTGAAAGAAGATAGCTTGCTTGCCCAACATCCTCTCTTTGCTAGCAGGATATGTTGGTTTGAAGAGATGAGCTCTCGTCACAAGCACGAATTTTGCAGCTTCAGGGCTTGAAATCATAACACAAGGATAACCCAATATGTGACTTTTGAAGATAGTGCCATACCTGCACCCAAAAAAAAAAAAATGCATAAGAATATCATCAGTTATATATATAGTTAAAAATCGAAACTTGAAGAAGACGATAGAAGAAAGAAGAGTTGCATAATGACCTCTTGACTTTAGAGGCAAAGAAGACATTTGGGTTTTGAGAGTAGAGCTGGAATGTCTCCCCGATGTAAGGCCAACCTAAGGTTCCGGGAGGGAGAGGCAACTTCCGGCGATTAGAACAAACGATTTTGACAAGGGAGATGAACAATAAAGAAGCAGAACATA
>JANIJH010000001.1:26100869-26142006 GCA_024520975.1 Erythroxylum areolatum
AGTACAATTCCATGTCTTGAATAGGAAACTACAAGGAACTAATGTCCCTGAAGTGTGAATTGGTCGTAGTTAGCCAAGAAGCGAAGAGACTAGCTGGGTGCACAAAACACAGAACACAAAACAAGGGAAGCATGAGAAGGTATTTGTAGGCTACGAGTCGTGACTAAAAAATGAAAAGAAAGGAAAGAGGGAACACAATAAGGGAGAGATTTTCAAATACAGCTCGAAGCCCACACACGGAAGCTCTCTCCCTCCAGCTGGTCCATAGAGATAGAGATGGGAAGTGTGGGGTTTGGGTATGCACGTGTCAAGAGGGTTGAGATTGAGAGTCTTATATTTTCATATTTTAGATTGACTGGTAAAAGAACAAGTAAACGTTGGAAAAACTAACTTTGAATGACGACTTATATTAATCATATCGACTGAAATCAACGAAAGAAAAAAGCTTAAGCTGGTTGTGTATTGGGAAAGAAAAAACCTTTTTTTTTTCTCACAATTTTTGAAAGATTTTAATTATAGGAAGATACTTTTAATTTATTTACATTCAGATTGATTTTCGCTTGAATCAAGTAAGTTTTTTATAGGAAGTAAGACTCTGGTTTCAAATTTTAAATAACTGCATGTATAAGAACAATTTAAACCTGTCACTTTACTTAAGTCAGAAGAATCTCTTACTAACTCCCCTTAATTTAACACTAATAATTAATATAAATCATAATTTTAAAGGGACAAACAGGAAGTTTGAGCCTTCAATTGGCGTGCCCTCCCACGAACGTTTCGTTGTCTACTCCTATCCGTACAAATTCTACTACCAATACAGTCACCTGTGGGCATAATTTCTCATGACCCACTTAATCCACGAATGCACGTCTTTCCTGCTAAGTGCTTTCCACTACATGCGCTTAGGAGATTGCCAAATCTTTTGATACTCAGGTTGTTTGAAAATCTTCTAATTAAATTTATAAACAAATTGAATTTAATTATATTAATAAAATTAAGATTAAATTAAATTTATATTGTTTGAAACAAATTCAGTAATATTAGAATTAAATTTAATCATAATGTTTGGAACAAATTCAGTAATATTAGAATTGAATTCAATTACACTGTTTGAAACAAATACAATAAAATTAGAATTGAATTCAATTATTTCATATGACACACTTACCCTGACTAAAAAATAATATTATTTAAAATAAAAATTGTTTTAGACAGATTTTAATTATTCAAAATAATTTCAAAATAATAATAATAAAACTATAATTATGTAATTACATAATTATAGTTTTTTTTTATTTTGAAATTATATATGAGTTATTATTATTATTATTATTATTATTATTATTATTATTATTATTATTATATATTGGTCATTATTATTATTATTATTATTATTATTATTATTATTATTATCCATTATTATTATTGTTATTATTATTATTATTATTATTATTTACAAATTCCTTTTGGATATTTCATTTATTTTAATTATTATTTCTGTTGTTATTATTATTATTATTATTATTATTACTACTACTACTACTATTATAACCCTTATTATTATTAATATTATTTATATTATTAGTATGATTATTTTTTCCTTAATAATAATAATAATAATAAGGGTTGGAGAAGAAGAGAAGAGGATTAGAGAAGAAGAATTCAAGAGGTGTAGGGTTTGTGAGTATTTAATTCATGTTGGAATGGTGGGTTGGTTGCTGTTGTGAGTTAAAAAAGACGGTAGCAATTGTTGGGTTGAATTCACGTGATTTTTAACGTAAATTTAACCCCTTAAGAAAGTGGGTTGTAAATTCATGAAAGAATTCATATCATGCTCTTTTTTAAGTTTCGAACATATGAATTGAATTCAATCTTGATCACATTCCAAACAGGCTGATGATGAGCCAAGAAAGTAAAACATTTATTAATTAATGTAAAATATTGCGAGCAGAAACCAATAATGAAAATTCAAGGAAAGCGGCATTAGTAACACTAATTCCAAATAAAATGCACGGTCTGGATTATAGTTGGCAATTTGGAAAGAAAAGAATGGAAGGTTAAAAGCTTAATCAATTTCCATAATCCAAATTCAATGTCGATTACATCATTCAACTTACGTTACATAGAGGATTATTATTATTATTATTATTATTTTGTAAACCTAGTTTTGTCAAAGTATTATTATAGAATTAAACTTCTTTTTTCTTTCAAATATTTATTGGACAAATTTTGAACTAGGTCATTTTGATGTGCTGCGGAGATCAGGATTCGTCAAACATTGGAAGATTTCTTAACCTACTATTGATAAGTACAGGTTGGATTTGAAATAAATGGCAGTCAAGACCTTAATTGTTTCCCGGTCGATATGAAGACACCTGGCTACTACTTTTGCGGTCTGGAGATGAGAAGTGGGACCCTCTATTAAATGTCCCTTCCAAGGCCACGTACCTCGGTGCTATTTTGTTCAAAGTAAATGAGACGAAAACTTCGTCAATTTGAAATGACAAAAGCTCTCACGTAACGTCCGCTTTTCTTCTTTGAATTTTTGGATGCACAAGCATTCTTAACACAAACATAAATATGGATTTTGCATGAACAACATAAACAAAGGAAAGGTTTTCAACTCACTTCCGATCATTGTGTTCAGCGGCAGCTTAGTTATTGGGTAAGAATGCCTTGTGGTCCCCAAATCCCAAATTCTGAGACCAATAATAGGGTGCTACGTAGTAGAAATTAACACAAAGCATTTTTAATATTTACTGCAAACCCCGTATTAGCATGACCACCAATGAAGCAACAATCTCACTTGGAACTCATAATAAAACCCTAGAGATTGAATAAACAATATCATTTTTGTAATTATGTTATTTTAAAAATATTAAACTTTTAATAAATAATAGAATTTTAATTATTATCTTTTGGAAACTTTTTTGAGTAAATTTCTTAAAATATGTGAATTTCCGTTAATATATATATATATAATTAGTTAAGGACGTGGTGACTCAAAATAAGGTCACAAATTTGATTCAATTGCATAATAATGATGGTTGCACCCGCTTCAACTGAGTATAAGGCTTATGGGGGAGTCCTTAGAAAATCCCTTTCACCACTATTTTTCTTTGACCTACGCACCTACACATGGAGTCCAACGCCTGCACGAGGCATATTGTGCCCTCACCAACTCCTTAACTTCATGCCGGTTATATTAACATTACTTCCTAACCCAGGATTGAAAATATCCCTTTAATTTTCAGCATATGCTATATAATAATGTGTACGACCAAATGTTGTTAATAGCTAATTCTGATCTTTAAGTTTATCATTGTTTCTTCTACCTATTTCATGGGGCATGCAGATTAAGAATTTGGTCTAGAAGAAAATAACGTTTAGACGTGTGGCTCTTGATGATAGGCACGGTTTAGACGCGTTGCACTTGATGATAGGAAGGGTAAAGCCGTGTCTTAATAAATTCATGCCAATTTCAAAGAGTTGAAATTCCTTGGGTTCGAGAATCCTGAATTTGATAATTATATGATTATAATCGGTTGAGATTTAGATGATTACTGTGCACAGAGCTGAATGTGTTTCAAAGTCAATACTCAATAGTATAGGTTGCGGGTTCGAACCGTCTTCATGTATGCAACCGTTTAAAACTTGAGATTAAAGCTTTGCCTCTTGTAAGGGATCTATCTAATTCGAGCGGGGATTAGTATAAGAGTGGATGGCTTAAAGATGCCTTTCTATAATTAGGATCCTCCTAGGATACCTCGTGGATTAAAAAAAAAAAAACTCAATAGTATGGTTGATCTGATGGCATCAACCCCGCTTGTTTATATGTACTGGCTGTCACCTAAACTTACTCTTCTGATTAATTTTATCAAATATAACCTTAATTAGGTAATGAATTGAAATTTTGTTAGGCCACAGTTTCGTACTTTCAAGAAGTTATTGTCCATCTGCCGTGAACTCACAAAAATCCACCACCCTACTCTCACGATATTATTCCAGCTCTGTGGCAGTATCGACTCTAATCTGTTGCATCATGCCAAGCTTGTGCATGTATCATGCTCAAATGCAATCAGCGAAATGAAATGGTTGTGGCAATTAACTTCCTTTAGTTATTAAGACTAATGATTAAAAAAGCAAATCAATTCTTCTGATTTAATCATAAAAATTTAAATTGATTAATTTTCAGTTTATTTTAATTTAATAATAATTGTTATTAAAAACTAAATAATTTATTAATTAATCAGCCATTTTTATCAATTAACCAATTTTGTAAATAAAAATAAATTAGTTATTTTTAATTTAACAATTTCCTTTTTAATTAAATTTTAATTTCTTTAATAACATTTTAAATTCTTTAATTATATTTAATTTTTACTGTATATTAATTTTATAATGATTTAATTTTAAAATTTTCAACTACTTATTTTTTCCTATTTAATTTTTGATTCGAGTTTTAAAATATTAATTTATACACAAGGATGAAATATATTTCATTAACTTGCATAGGAATATAGATATTGCAATGCATACATAGAAACTTCCGCAATTTCTGAATGCTTTCTATGATATACCTTTTCTAGGCATCCTACTTTAGGCAAGTTGGGCCAACCAAGTTTAGGAGGATATGAACTGTTTTCTTCTCTATTTTCTGGTTCTGTCAGACTTTAGCAAAACGAGGCTGTTCTCCACTTAAGCATGACGATTGATGGTTCACTAGATATTCATAAAAATGCAGTGTAAGAAGCCAAATCAACTAATTACGTAGAGATATAGCCGGCCAACCTTTTAAGTAATTAAAATAGATATAATATTGGCGTCATCATCTGGTTTAGAACGAAAATGGTGTCCAAATACAAAAACTGGGAAGAGATAGAGAGAGCTGAAAGGCAAAATTGGTCGGTGTAATTCATCAGTGAGCAATAATGGAGGAAAGCTACAGTGATGGTCACAGACATTCATGAAGGCTCGCTATGTCAGGGAATGCCTTTATGCCTACAAACGTATGCACATGTATCTATACTCATTATATCTATTTGTAATGGATTGAAAAAATAAAAATATAGACAACAATCCCTCCTTCCTTTACTTGCCAAGCAGAATTATCAATGATCTATATATATATAGGGATTGTTGTATATGATATATATTTATACTTGTACAATTTGGAAACAATTATTAAAATATACAATTGTGGTAAAAAGGATTTAACTATTTCATTTTCTGCTATCTAATTTCTTTAGTATTTGTTTGGATTGTTTTTGAATTAAATGACTTATTTTTTGTAATTTACGTTATTACAAAATATAAGCTTTAAGAAATAAAATTTATGGTACTTGGATACAAATTAAGAATCATCTCAAAAAAATATTTATTTATTTATTTATAATAATGTTTTAATTTTTTATTTAAATAATTTTTAATTTTTACTTAAAAGTTTTAGGATTAATTTTTTTGGCTTCTTAATCTTCATATATCTATTTATCAATTACACCAATAGTAACACAAATCTTAGATTTAATTCCAATATTTTTATGGAATTTTTCAATATAATTATAAAAAAATTGAATTACTGCCACTAATTCAAACTTATTTCTATGTATGTAACTCTACCTATAATAGTTTTTCAAGACTGAATAAACATGTTAGTATTTCTTTTTCCTCTATTCTTTTGTCAATTCTTATAATTTACAATTGCATGTATTTTCCTTCGATGATGTTGATCAAAATTAAATAATCAAAAGGTTTCCAAATCATTTTTAAATTGAGCACGAGACAAATGGGGAAGAAATTGACTGTTGTATACAACTTCAACATTTTTTGACTATTTAGCTTCATTACTTGCATTTTTCACCAAGTTTTGCAATGTGGAACTTGTTTTAAAACATATAGATGACAGGGGAAAGTACAATTTGTTATTTTACAAGGGAAAACATCCTCCTTGTTGAGTTCTCTTATGTGGGTATCAGTACATGTGAATATTAGACGACTATTAGAAACAATTATTATTATGTATCCTATTTAGTTATTCCTTACTAAGCTATATACTTAACACGGTGGTTTTGCTTTCGTGTAGATTCATATAAAAAGACTTAAGATTGGGACAACCGTAGTGGCTAATGAAGGACTTGATGCGATTTTGGAAACTTTTATGTTTAAGTTTGAAGTTGTATTTCAATGTGTCGAGACATTATTTTATTTTGTATAAATGCTTTGCAATCACTTATAAATGGTTTGTAATAACTATAATACATGATAGATTTGTATGTAAGGCATGTATATGATGAGTAAAATATGTACATGATGTTCTGTATATAACTTAGCAAAGTATGAATGTGAAGTACGTTATCTTATTTTTAATGAATTTCTAGAATATCTTGGTATGTTTTATGATTGTTTCGTATGACATCTGTATGTCTTCTTAGGGGTTATTCAGGTGTTACAAACTTAGAGGAGGAAATCTATATGACTTAGCTTAAGTTGTTGGAAAAGAGAATATAGTTTGCAAGGTTGAAAAATCATTGTACAGATTGAAGCAATCTTCAAGGCAGTGGTATAAATGATTTGACAAGTTTATGATGGAGTAAAAGTACACAAGAAGCAAATACGATCACAATGTTTATTTTCACAAGCTATAAGATGGATCCTACAACCATCTTCTCTTGTATGTTGACGATATGCTGGTAATTTCAATGAATCTAAGAGAAGTTGAGAGATTGAATATTTAGTTGAATCAGGCGTTTGAAATGAAGGATTAAGGTGACGCTAAGAAAATTCTCAGCATTGAGATAAGTAGAGACATAAAGTTAGGGAGACTGTGTTTGACCCAAAAGCAATATTTGAAAAAGATACTATAAGATTTTGATATGAATGAAAAGTTAAAATCTGTTAGTACTCCGCTTGCTCCTCATATAAAGCTTAGTACATCCTTATCTTCAAAGAAAGATGCAGAACGTGAGTACATGACTAAAATACTGTATGCAAGTGTTGTTGGTAGCTTGATGTATGCGATGGCATGTACAAGGCTTGAAATTTCATAAGTAGTAGGAATCGTGAGCAGGTATATACATGATCCAGGCAAGGAGCATTGACAAGCTGTAAAATGAATTATGTGGTATATTCTGAATACTGTAGATATTAGATTAATGTTTGAGCGAGATGAGAAAGGTGGTCGTTGCTTAGTTGGATATTGTGATTCCGATTATGCTGGTGATCTAGATAAACATCGATCAACTACTAGCTATATGTTTACTCTTGCAAAGGTACCAGTCAGTTAGAGGTTTACCTTATAGTCAACAGTTGCTTTTTCAACTACAGATGCTGAGTATATGGCAGCTATAGAGGCTTTGAAGGAGGCAATTTGGCTTCAAGAATTTATTTATAACTGAGAATTGGACAGAAGCATGTCAAAGTACATTGTGAGAGTCAGAGTGCTATTCATTTAGCAAAGAACCAAGTTTATCATGCAAGGACAAAGCACATCGATGTTTGCTTTCATTTTGTACGAGGGATTCTGGAAGACAATGGAATAGTACTTCAGAAAATCCCGATTTCTGAAAATCCTGCAGATATGATGACAAAAGTGGTGACTGTAGTCAAGTTCAAACATTGTTTGGAATTGATTAACAATTTGAAAACTTGATAGCAATTGGAGACACTACTGAAGATAGTTTCATTTGTAAAAGGATTTTAAGAAAAAAGATTGGGAAATATGTCAAGGTGAAGAATTGTTAACTTATGACATATTTTGATATCCCATATTAGAAAATTGTGAAGATGAGAGAGTCTCTTTAAGTTTTAAAAGGAGGGTTTCTTCATATTGTTAATCATCCCGACTTCTTTCCCATTTGTAATTCTTCGCTTCAAAATAGTGAAATATCAATTTAATAGTGTCAAAAAAAGTAGACATAATTGACTGAACTTTGTTAAATTCTAATGTTCTTTATTTGTCTATTTAATAGTTATTGTCAGGGATAGTTATAGTGAATTATTGTGTTGTTAAATCACATGTCTAGGAAACTTCTGTTTACAAGGTTGAGTTTTAGGTTGGACCATTTGTGACCCCTCCAGTCTTTCTTGAGAATTTAACTGGTGTGATTTTTCAGTACAATTGTTCACATTCTATTTACCTAAGCAATAGTGCTCAAGGTGAATTTGTTATTATTGGTGAAAATTAACCCAAGTTTCTACAACAATGTTAAGACAAGAATTAAGTGGATAAAGACTCCAAATGGTAGTATATGCCGACATGAACACGATGCTCCTATCTCACCTAAAGATCTTGTCCTAATAATTTCTGTTGAATATGAAGATTTTACGAACTATAATGTACATCTCAGAATGAGGCCATGTTCCTTGTTATACTATCTCTTCAAAATATAAATATTCTCCCAATGTTTTGTTTCACCAATTTCCCAATGCTTCACTATTCCATATTAATTTATTTGTTTCGGAAGCTTCGCAATTTTCAATATTCCATACTAGTATATATGTTCTCTAATGAAGCATAATTTTGTCCGCCCTTAAACACTCTTAATTGAACTATTTTAGGAAAAATAGACATAACAGGATATAATTTTGGCATCTTAGTTAAATTTAAACTTTCTATACAATGACTAGTTCAATGAAAGGTGATAATATTGACAATCAAAAAATCTACACATGAAAAATCAGTTCATTACAAACCAAAAGTTCGTGTATGTTAACATCTAAATATATTGAATTTGGAAACCACACAAATGGAAAAGAGAGATAGATAAATAAATAAAAAGTAAAAGTGTGAAGAGTCTGACCCTGACATGAAAATGTATACACATTTAATGGGTTGGCAGGAATGGTGGAGCTCTCAAGTGCACATGCCTTATGTAACAAGGTGGTACAAAGCTTCTTCAATGAACGACATGTAAGATATCTAGGGAAGATTTATTCGATGTCTCAAATCAATCACTTTCTATCTATTAAGAATACATATAGATGTAAATAGCTCGTTTAAAAAACAATTATATATCAAATAAAATAAGTTGTGATCTTTGCCTATCTATTTTTCACGACTAAGTACCTTTAATTCATTGCTGATGTCATGTACTAGATCAACATTTTTAAGCTATAAAATCAAGCAGCGAATAATATTCCATTCTTTTCCAGCAGGAAATTGCGATGTAACAGTGGGGAGGAGTAGAAGGATATTGTTGACTAACTTATTTGCTCTAATCTTCGTATCATTTTCTTTTCTTTTCATAAAAAAGGTGATTCATTGTTGGTGATCATAAATGTAATGGTTAGAAAACACTTAAGGCTTTTGGTAGCTTGAATTGCAACTTCCTATTGTGCAATTTGGAATGGTTTGGTTTCCTTATGAAATTCTTTCATTAGATTAAAGTTTGTATCTCCACATCCTCTTACAGAGTGCTCATTAATGGTGAAGTAGTAGGTTAAATTGTTCTAATAGGATAAGACAAGGTGACCCAATGTCCCATTACTTGTTTGCAATTTCAATGAAGATTCTTAATATAATCATTATGAATATCTCTAATAACCCTAATTTCAGATTTCACTACAAATGCGAGGACTTTCAACTCACTCATCTTAGTTTTATAGATGATCTTATGCTATTTTGTGGGGCACATCACACTTCCATATCTATTTTATATGATTCTTTTCAGAATTTCTTCAAAATATCTTGACTTAGTGTCAACTTACTAAAAAGTAAGATTTATTTCTCCTATGATGTTAAAAATGCTGAAAGGTCAAGGAATATATGTGTTATGAATGTTGGTAGCTTGCATTTTAAATATCTTGGAGTCCCTATTTTATCAAAGAAGCTTAAGTTCATTCACTACCTCCCTTCATTGGACAAATGTTAAAGGAAAAATTAATGCCTGACATAATAGAACTCTCTCTCGAATTGGCAGGATTCAACTCATTGTACCTGTTTTGACAAATCTTCACGCCCATTAGAGCTCACATCTTTTCCTTGCAAAGAAGATTGATAAGGAGATGGAGAAATGCTTGAGGAAATTTCTATGGACTGATAAATATAACAATCCTAAGGGCTCTAAAGTTAAATGGATTGAGATATGCTGGAAAAAGCATAAAGGGAGTCTAGGACTTGTCTCAACTAACTTGATACAAACAATACTAGTGGCAAAGAGAATATGGAAACTCTTCAATAATAAGGAAGCACTTTGGTGCAAGTGGACTATGAAGTTTACTTGAAAGAATGCAACTTTGAGCATTTAAAGGAAAAGAAGGATCATTCTTGGCCTTTTATCCTCATGCTAAGGAAAAGATATACCATTTACTCTCTTTTCAAAATACATATTGGAAATTGAGTCCCCTTAATTCAATGATAAACATTTGTTTACTTGAAAAATTAAACATGGAACATGATAAAAACATCACTTTCAAGTGCTACACTATACTATTGTAGATGGTTCCTATTTTCATTTTTGCCGTCACGCTTGATCACTTCAGCCAAACCCTATTTACATGGGAAATACTTAAAAATAGTTGGATGTATAGGAATCAGTATGGGCATGGCTCAGTGGAATATAGGAGAAAATCTTAATAATCATAATTCCTGGCTTCTCTTCTTATCTCTGAAATTAAAAGAAGTGAATTACTTTTTGAGCAAAAAATAGCTGATGCGTATATGTAATATAAAATTAAATTTCAATGCTTTAATGTGTATGAAAAATGTCGAGGTCATATTATTCATTTAAATATGTATGAAGTTACTAAATGTTATAAATTACAGTCATACAGCCTTTCTGATGCAACTGTGATAATATTTTAATTTTAATTTAGAGTGTAATTGGTATAAACCACTAATTAAATGCTTATCAGTGGGTAATAGTTCCTTGATTAGCAAAGAGTCTTAGTCAGCGTTGATTTGACTTAATAGTCCCTAAGCAGGAAAGGAGCATATGAAACAGAATCCCAACTACCGGCAATTTGAATGTTGTTTTCAAGTTGATCATAACTATTACGTTACCCTTGCAACAATTGTTTCCTAATCCTACTGGAACAAAAATACATGTTAAGCAGGTGATTCCATCAATTTGCTTTCAGTTCATTCTATTAAGTGTTGTATTTGATGATTTTGTCTTGTTGACCAACTATTTATTCATTATTGTGACATTGTCCAATTAGTTTTTTGATATGAAGGTTTTTTAGAAAAGTGTGAATGTAAATGACCAAATAATCTTGGATTAGTTTGTTTTCCCATTATTGAAAGTCCTGAGATGCATAAAAAAGCGGGTTTAATGATACTTTAAAGGGAGTTTCTGCTCCCAAATCTTTTTTTTAAAAAGGGATATTGAATTGATAAATATAAGATAAAATTCTGCGGAAGAGTTGGACCTAAACCTGTGGTATACTTTCAAAACAAAGTAAAGAAAATAATGTAGAAAAGCAAAGTCATAGCTGAAAGTGGTTATAGTATGGGTGTTAGAGGTAGGATGGTCAGATTGCTGTGTTCGTGTAGATTGTGCATGATGAGATGCTCCTGAATCTCATTTTCATAGCTTTTAGAAATTCCTTGGATAAACTCATGGTTGTAAAGCGTTTGAGATTTCATTCCCCGCCATAAGCGTTTGTGATTGGTTGTGGTATATGCATTTTGATTAGATAGACGTCAAAGGACATAGTCTCCCTAGGTGAGCCATTGACATTTCATGGTGATATATATATTTAGATATCATTATTAAAGGAGCATTCGAAAAAGAGATGGTTGTGTTTTGTCATGCAGCAAGTACATCGGACAATATTTATCAACTTGTATGAAGAACATGCAATTTGTGGTACTTTAGTTTGTTTATAATAGCTAACTAGAGGATTAAATGGCAGGAGTGTTGTAAGGGGGTTACTCCACACGATGTAAGCTAGTTGATTCTGAAACTGCGAATTCTTCATAGTTGCTGAATCTCCTTGATGGTAATATTGTGAACAGATTCGCCCTTCCAGTAGAATGTATTATGTGCGCTTAGGTAATCGAAGACAAAAGTGCCAGTCTCTGTCGTGGACCAGAGAGTAGTCTGGAGTGAAGCATAAGTATGTGAGTTTCTAGTCGATGTAGAGAGTGGATCAATGGTCCTTGGAAGATGTGGGAGCATGGGGTTAAGGACTGATTGAATGAGTTGCTATTTTTCTGCATAGGATAGTGACTTATTGCATCGAATGAACATGAACATGTTTGGTGATTTTCCCTTCCCTTCCCTGTAATGCTGCACCTGTAGACGAATAGTTTTCCATATAATCAATCCATCCACTTTCTCTCGTCATTTTGCTTTTCCCTTTTTGTCTTAAGCTCCACTTGAAGTTGTTAGAGTAATTCTCTTCTCTAGCAAAATTTACGTTAAGTGTGTTATTATGAAGAACAAATCGATTTAGTCATTACATAAAGCCCCTTAAATTTAATGTTCACAATAAATATATTCATATACGTTTCCTTATTAATCTTAGTAACAGTATATGTCATGTTTTGCTATTAATAGATTGCATTAGTTATTAGCTGATTTTATTAGCGGTTATCTAATAGCGGATTAATATAGCTGATTTAACCGGTAGACAACATTAGTTGTTTATTAAAAAAGTTTGATAAAATTAGTCGTTTAGTATAAACTGTTTATGTACAAATGACATGATTTAAAAAAAGATTTATAAGAATGTGAGTATTATATCATAGTAATATACAAAACAATATTACATATTTAAAAAAATGTATATTTTTATTATATTTTTCACAAACAACTAAGATATAAAGCAGATGCAGATTACATTTTTATTATCTTTTTTCACAAACAAATAAGATATAAAGCAGGTGGAGATCATGATGAATTTTTCAATAGCAATGCATATTATGGGGCATGTCCAAAGTTTGATATGGCATATTTAAGGAACAAATGGAAAATTTATGTCCGTGACTAAGTTGCTTTATCAAAGATTACACGAGGCATGTAAGAAGCGTATATTTTGAAAGAAAGAGACCAATATTACTGTTAAGAAAGAAAAACTGTGCCTAACAATATTATTCATATAATTGGAGAAGTTTAAAGAGCAAAGACAAAAAATCCTTGGCTTTTCTCCGTTGAGACGTCAACATCTGATATGGAGATTCTCAGGACGCAGGTGAGTTGATAAAAAACTTTTTTAAATTAAGATCGCGGGTTCAAACTCTCCTCATATATGTAGCTGTTTAAAACTTAGGATCAGAGCTTCATAAGGGATTTATCCGACTTGAATAGAGATTAGTCTGGGTGTGAATGACTTAAAAAAGTCTTCCTATAGTTAAAATTCTCCTAAAACATCTCATGACCAACAAAAAAAAAATCTAATGTGGGGTAGCCTCCTTAGCTTTTTATGTGACCCAACAGTTGATGGATCTTTTTGACTATTGTTGCCAACGTTGAGATACTGAAAGACAGGAGAGAAAAGAATGAGGGCAAAATAGTCATTAAAACATAATTTTCATCAGTTATCGACAAAGTGTTTTTATTGACCAAAAAGCTGATTTAATTCAATCAGTCTAACTCAATTCATATTTAATAATTATTTGACATAATTAAACAACTAAAAATCTTCAATAAGCTAAAATGCGACTTATCAGCCATTTACCAACAGGCCATATTGTTTGACCTTTGATGTTAATATGTTATAAAACAGATTTGAATATGCTCACAATAAGTCAGGATTTTTTGTCTAAGATTACTCTGTCCTATTTTATCCATTGAATCTTAGCCATCTACTTATGTGAATCTCGTGTCTATTTATGTAAGTCCCATATAAGTCCCGTATAAATAAATAGTTAAGATTCAAATAGATAAAATAGGACAAAGTAACCTTAAACAAAGAATCCGATTACAACTATTCACTTTTGACATATTAAATTTTTATTATCATTATTCTGCTCTAATTCTATTCTATTAAATCTCACGTGCGTTAGATAGATGCACGTAAACATACGAAAAAAATTTAATGAAACGTAATAAAATCGAGAACAAATCTTATCTCTGGTTGCCATGTGTCTTATCAACAAGAGAAAAACATAGAGAAAGCATCATTGCATGCGTCATTTAAAAGGAAAGACAATTGAAAAGGAAACAGGTCTGTCACGATATTCCACATGAATCACAATTTTGTTGGAACTAATACATGGTTATTGGAATTAACTTGTTAGCTGAATATCAAATTAGAAACATGTACCACAGTACCACTTCGATCTGGAAGAAAAGAGACAATGAAATTTCTCTTCACCTGGTGTCACGTAAACTGAACAGATGTCAATCGTTAGCCCTTCCATGTATAACTGCAAAGACTTTGGCTTTGACTTTATCATTTTTTTATCTATAAACATGTGTCATCCACTTGATCGTTGATCTTAATTAGCGTGTTTATAGGATCAATACGGATCTTTAAATAAACTTTGAATGGGCATGCATACGTGCTGTATATGGCTCCTGTATAATGATTTAGCTCGATGGTTAGCTATGTACATACATAAATAAGAGCAGGTAAGAGCTACTTCAAGCTTAGCCCACCTAATCTCCTAGGTTTGTTACTAAGTTCTAAATGTCAAAGGCTGAAACTCAACGTAGTATCTGATATAACGAGACATTATTATAATGTTGACTAATAATAAAGGGCACTTGAAAGTGACTAAGATATTTCCCCATCTACCGTTTCTCAACTCATTAAAGTTGTATTATATACTTTAGATTATGTGATTAATAGGAGGGTTGATAGCTTTTAACATAAAAGGTCTCATATGAAATATAAATTTCTCTATTAAAAATAGAGTAAATAGTGACATTTTTTAATTAGAATTACTATCATTTATTTAAATTTATTTAGACACCACAACATTATGATTCACTTTATCTTGTTCTTATTATGCTTAGAAAATTATCAATAAATTTATATTCTTGTTACTCAATATATTTATTGATTTAGCTACTATTACCAAAAAAAAAAAAAATTCACACAACCTAAAACTAGTCTTCATCTAATAGTTTATATATTTTTATTTGACAGAAATGTTGAATTTGTATATAGGTTAGAGTTGGGTGGGATTTGATAAATGGGAAGCTTACATCCCATATTATTGGTAAGAAATCAAAATGATAAATTGGCACTAACCCAAATTCCAAGTGGGTGATAAGTTTTTATTGACTATAGAAAATTAAATGATGTAATTCAAAAAGAATCATTTTCCTTTACCATTTATTGATTAGAAGTTTGAAAAGCTAGATGATCGAGCTTACTACTATTTTCTAGATAGTTTTTTAGGATACTTTTAAATTGCAATCACTCTGAAAGATCAATAAAAAATAATTTTCACATGCTCATTCAGAACTTTCATATATCAATGAATGTCATTTAGAGCTTGCAATACATCAACTGTTTTTCAAAGGTGTATGGTAATTTCTTGACATTTGTGTTGAAAATATTATTGAAGTTTCCATAGATGATTTTACCATGCACAGAGAAATTCATTCGATAATTGTTTCTATAATCTGACATTTGTGTTGCAAAGATATATATATGTAGAAACAAACCTTGTTTTAAAATTTGAAAAATGTCATTTTGTGATGGAATAAGGTATTGTTTTGGGACATATTGTTCAGTTAGAGGCTTGTAAATAGATAAATCTAAAATTAGTATTATCTAATCCCTTCTTTACCCCATTAATGCTTGGGAAGTTTGTTCTTTTTTTGATTGTTTAGGTTTTTACTAGCATTCAATTGGTGGATTGAAGTCTTCTATTCGAGATAATGTGCGATGAAAATGATCATGATGTAAGAGTTATTTTAGGTCAACGGATTAGGAAAGCACCACACATTATATAATATGCGTCAATGACCTTAAATGATGCCCAAAAAATTATTCGACTGTTGAAAAAGAGCTCATAGTTGTTTTCTTTTCTTTAGAAAATGCTTGTTTTTATTTATTGGGTACTAAGGCAACTGTTTATTTTGATTGTGTAGCCTTTAATTTTTTATAAAAAAGAAGGATGCAAAATTGAGGATGATGAGGTGAGTGCTTTTGTTGAGTGAATTTGATTTGGAGACAAAAAATAAAAGTGGAGTAGAAAATAGAGTTACTAACCATTTGAGTCGTGTAGTTCATTTAGAGAGTGAAAATAATTTACAAGAAGAAATTCTTGATAAACAATTCATTGTTGCAAGGCTAAGGTTTCATAGTATATGAACATAGTTAATTATTTGTAAACTAACCACTTATTTGTTGGTTTTTCTAAAGCTCTAAGAGACAAACTCAAAAGTGATGAGAAATATTACATATTGGATGATACATGTTTTTGGAAACATTGCGCTATTTAAGTAATAAGAACGTGTGTACCTAAAACTAAAATTTCTTCCATTCTTACCTTTGGTTGTTCATACGCATATGGGGGACATTTTGGAGCTAAGAGAGTAACATTGAAAGTGTTAGATTATGATTTCTTTTGGCCTTCTTTATTTTGAGATGTATATTCCTTTTGCAAGATTTATGAACATTACCAAAAAACTAGTATTAATTTGCAACAGAATGAGATACACCAAACTTTAATTTTAGTTTATGAAATTTTTGATGCATGGGATACTAATTATATAGAATTATTTCCTATTTCTTTTAGGCACATTTGCATTTTATTGACTGTTGACCATGATTTGAAGTGGGTGGAAGCAAAGGTCAACTAAACTAATGATTATGAAGCTATTGTAGGTTTCCTTAAATCTAACATATTCGGTAGTTTTATTAGTGCAAAAGCCTTAATTAGTGGTCAAAGGACACATATTTTGTAATCGGAATGTGGAAGAATTATTGAAACAATATGGTATTATATACAAAATTGTTATCTCATACCATTAGCAAACTAACGAATAAGCAGAAGTTTCAAATAAAGAAATCTAGTCAATCGTAGAGAAGACGGTAAGTCTAAGCAGAAAAGATTAGACTTGAATGACCTTATTGATCACTAACCCCAAATTTTTAATGCCTTTTATGACCCATTCCCTGTCTTATTCCCCAGTTCATTCAACACAACTAGATACAATAGTAAGGAGGTCCATTGTTGCATCTCAAACAGAAAAAAGAAAGAAAGTAGAGTTGGCTAGCAAATTGAAGCTTAAAATCGAAGGATGTCAATTATGATAAAGTTAAGACTAGGTATAAGGACTTATGTGAAGAAAAAAATTATGCTTGTAAGTATGTTCCTGCTCAGACCTAGAAAGAATTGAATATTTGAGAATAATTTGATGCTTTAGTGGATCGAGTGGGATAGCATAACTATGTGAATGTGAAACTGCCTACTTTTTTCGAACTGACATATAAATTTTACACCACTTTTTAATTTAATGATGATTTTGAACTTAACATGTTAATTAAGGGGATTGTTGAATTCAGAATGACGAGAATGAATCTTTTTTCAATTTCTAAATTTAATATGAATCTTTTTTCAATTTCTAAATTTAATATTGCAATAGGTTTTACAAAAATGGTTAATGTTAAAAAGGAACCATTCGTAAGTTCAAAGGGTGATTATTTTTCTAATTTAACCCAAGTGCTTCAAAACATTTGCACTTAAAGAAACTTGTCTTTAAATATTTACAATGATTCTTTGCTTATAACTTTTCAAGAAGAAGGAATATTGCAGGAAATTTAGCTAAAGTCGAAATTTATTTTCTGTAGTGTATGGAACAAAAACATTGCAGTAAACCTAGGTTATTGGTTGGTTACACAATTACGTTTTGTGGTCCAAAAGAAGAATAAACCTTTAATCTTATATTCTTACACTACTCAACTAGCCATTAATTTAAGTTTACTTGATTTATCTAACACCAATATGCATAATGCTTATGAGATGGAATCCTTAGATTTAAATTATATAGGCAGGATAAGTATTATTACATAAAAATTTGATGACAATTTCAGCTTTGTCCTTCCTAGTCCAATTGCTCCATCTTCTTGGACTTTCCAATGATACAAGATAGCAATTATGGAATGACCAGCTAGTGGCTAATAGGAAAACATCCCTTCTTCTTCTTCCACTTCGTAGACTTTTGGAATTCTGGCTCGTCTGGATAGGACTGAAAACATATTGTTTCACATGAAGAATAATTTGATGGCTTTATTCGTAGACTAGGGGTAACACCTCCTTTGAGTATACCTTACCTCTTTATCCCTTTTATTCAGGGAAGTGCTCTCACTTATTGCTTTCTATACTTTGCATGTTACATTTAGGATAATGTTTGGTGTAAGGGTAGGTTTAGTTTTGCATAGAAACATGTTTTATTTGTTATCTAATTATGATTTAGCTTTAATTTATCTTAATTATTAGTTAGTTAGTTTTGAGCTAGTACATTATATGATTTCATCAAATATATTTTGAATAAATTGGATTTTGTGTATGCTACAAAATTCATTCTTTAAGAATAAGAGTAAAAATATGTTGCATGGTTAAATTAGTTAGGATTATGCACTTTTATAAACTTTGATGATCAAATGATAAGGCATTGTGCAAAGTTAAGGTGGTTTCAAAAAAATGTTAAGATTTTGAGCCATTAAAGATTGAAACATTCAAATCAATATGTATTTTCCTTTGAAGTGTATTGTCTTATATTAGAATATTTCTTTAGAACTTGCTTGGAACATTTCAAGACTTTATCGATGTATGCATGTATAAGAATAAAAAAGGCTTTCCTTGTTTTACAACCTTTAACTTAAAAACCCACCACAGGTCAATATCCCTAGTTAGTTCCTTTGAGCCAAAACCTTTTTCTATTGTTTTATAACCATATTACAAGACAAATTCTCTATTTAAACATCCTTACATAACCATAAATTTTAATAAGGAATTTGGACAAAAAAATCTCTTCCAATTTCGAGAATGGCAACATATGAATCAAATGAGTATGGGATGCGAATCTTATATTGCAACCACTGTCTTGTGTTATGGTTCAAATCATTTTTTATTTATATATCTATTTATAAAAAGGTAGTAGAAAAAAGAAAAAGTAAGAAAGGTTGCAGCAGGAAAACTCAATGTTAGTTCATTGTTTTTCACATAAGTAACTAATTATTCCCAAGTGAGTTGAATATTATGGTTCCAATTTATAAGTTTGTTACTTATAAAAGTTTAGATGCCTTGAAAATATTTTTGGTTTTGATTGTTTTACTTTGAATTCTTATGTCTAATCATACCCTCATTATAACTTGAAATATAATCATTCTATCTTATACTTATGTACATTATAAATGGTAGAGGTTTGGTGTAAAAACAATCATATGGTTGAATATTTACATTAGAGGATTTTGAGGGAAATACTGAACCATTAAACACATGAGTAGAATGAGTGATAACTATAAGGAAGATCACCAAAACATCATACATGCTTTAGAATGAGATTGTCGTAGTTAATCCTTGTGCGTATTTCTTTGTGAAGTTTAATTATGATGTGTCTTGTTGCTTTAATCTTAAATGGCTTGATTTTTAAAGTATACTTACTCTTCAATTTACTGAGAAATGGATTGATGAAATCATGTTGGTAGTACTATTTACTTTAAATATGATTTACTTAGGATGAGTTAACAAAGGATAAGAGTGGGAGAATTTAATAAGATCATTAAATATAATCATTTTAAACCTTAATTCATTTGTGTTATATGTGACCATTGATTCCATCTTAAAGATTTTCTTATATTTTTTATTCAGATGATTCTTAGCAAATATAAAGCTTAGATATAACTGATAGCAATGTTTATGATGATTAAATATGGGCACATTTAGAAAAAAATTTAACTTCCAGATTTCAAATTTGCAATTAAAGCGTTTTAAAATTTGTTTAAACATTATCTTGACCAAGTTTGTATAATGGTCAATGAAGTTATAATCTCTTAAAGCTAAAGAATCACAATAAAAAGATTCCAACACGAACAAAATATAGGGTTAAAGTGGCTATAAATAGGAACCAAGTGACGAAAGAAAACATCTAAGTTTTCTATCTCGATTTTCCAGCTCTTACAAAACTCTCTTTTCTTTTCAGTAGACGTTAGTGTAGTTTCTACTCAATAGATGCTAATAGCAGATATAGTCATTATTGGCTAATTAACTTTCTTTATCTTAGTTGAAGGGAGCTAAAGCCCTTGAAACTTTATAGATTGAGAGATAATTTAGTCTTATTTTGAAGTATTTTATCTATTTATAAGTCTAATTGTTCTTTGGAGTTTTATTTTATGATTATTTTGATTGATTTTAATATGTGGGATTAGTTTATTAATTAAAATAATCAATTGTTAGATTAAATATTGAATATCTAAAAGTTCAATTCCTTTAATCTTTATAGCGATTAGGAGTTTTCAGTTTGTTATGTTGAAAATTATTAACTTATTGGAAGAACATTCAATTAGATTAAACGCAACCATACATGTTGTGTTATCTTGCTTTTGTGATCTTTCTTTTCTTAAATTTATAGTTTAAGTAAATTTAGATCATTTCTAAAGTTGTTAAACAATAAAGGTTAATCTACTTGTTTTTGATTAACTAATCCTAAAGAAAGACATGTATTTAATATTGCATCGAATATATGATTGATAAAAAAGTATGTTGATGAAAAATTGTGGTTCCAATGGTAGAAGCGAACATAAACTAAAGTTTGTTTTATTGATAATTCTCTTTTTATTTATTAAAGAAATTAATTTATTTTCTATCACAAAAATTTGTATCATCACCCCTATTTTATTAAGTATTTCTTACATAATGGTTAACAAACTAAAATTCCTCATTGGAATAATTCCTACTTTTATTTTATTGTATGAATTTATGGTTTAATTTGAGTGTAGATGGCACCAAACACTAATTATGTAAAAAGAGAGAAATTTACTCCTCTGGTACCATGATCGATTTGTTGAATCATTTGACAGAAAGATTCCTCTCAACATTTCAATCTCTTGGAACTTGTTTATATACAATTTACATGGAATGATCTACCTCCAGAAGAGGCAATCATCTTTTGCCACCTAAGCTAGAGCAACTAACTAACTAAAACAAACTCCAAAATAAGAAAACAAATGCGGATAATTCAGCAGAAAATAAATACATCGGCACCAAAATATAAACTCTAATAATAGATGACAAAGAAGTATTACAGAGTTAATAGTGTGCGAGGTGTGTGGTGGTTGACGGTTTGTTTTCATTATTTCCTTAGCCAAATCAGAACAACCATATAGTTCAAAAGCTACTGCGGATTAGTTAATCGTATCTAGTGCAACTGCATCAGCAGAAATTTGTCATGCTTGAAACTTTTCCCCATCAGTTTAAATGCTCCTGTCGTCACTCGAAAAGTCGAGTACTTCTTCACAGCTATTATTTTGTGTTTTTCTTCCAAGAAAGCGAAGGGGGCAAAGATGGAGGCTGCTTCCACTGGCTCCAAGTACTGGCGTGTATCATATTTTGAAGTAGAAACTCACTTTTCATGCATTGAACCCCACACTCAATTTACTTGTCCGATTTTAGGATGGTTGCTTGATGATAACGAGTTTGCGTTTATAGATAAACTTGCACGTTTTAACCATTTAGGGGTTTTTTTTATCGGGGAAGAGAGACGCATGTCTTTTCTTGACTTATTAGACATCAGATTCTGATAGGCGAAGTTTTATCTGCGTTGACAATTTTAACTTATAACTAATAAAAGTCACATCAGTTGTACTATTCGGCTTTCATAGTTTGACAGTATTCATTTACGTAATAGGAACTCAGGCCTATCCTTACATTACTATAACTTATTATCTCTGTAATGTACATTCAATAAATTATTGTCTGTATGTAATAGTTTAAAAAGTATATATTTTGAATAAGTTATTTAATAAATCAATAATTTAAAATTAAAAAATTTAAACCATCTAATATTACAAGATCCAATATTTCTCGCTATCCGAATAATTCATATTATAAGTCTTAAATGAGTTACAACTTGTGCCACTCAAATTCGTGACCCTCTTACCTCCAGTTGATCCACACTTAAGGAGCAATATTTCAGATATTCGATAATTAAAAAAACTTGTAGAAATTTGATAATTTTAGGAATTTATTTTACGTTGGTATAACTAGAATTTCTGCATATACATTATACACAAAACAATTAACAAAATATAATATGATGCGATAAATGCATCTGGCATTAGTTTCATAGGTTGTGTTGATTAATTCATGTAAGATTATAAACTTATTTCGTGAAAGCAAGTTTTATTTCGAAGAACCAGATGTTTGTGAGAAAATACATGAAAAGAGAGAGAATTAATGGCTGATCCTTTAATATGTCCCAGATTGTTGCAAAGCACAGTCGTACCCTTAATGATAAGTTCGAGGTCTTGAAAGAGTATGAAGGATAATGGACAGTACTAAAATTAATCTGTTGAATAGGCATAGACACTGTCACTAAATTTGCATACCCCACAAAGATGATCCCCAAACCCTTTGCCCTCGGGAGTGGTTCAATTAGCAATGGAGACATCCAAGTCCCTTATTTTTTTTACATACGAAATTGAGTCTCTAAATTTTACAAAAATAATTTTATCACTAATAAAATTTTATTTTTATTTACTATTAATTAATTGAGTGATTTTTTAATTTTAAATTAGTAACTTATCAAATAATTTATTTAAAATATATGGTTGACTTTTTTTTTATAATTTTAATTCGAGGTACGACCCTTTGATAATGTTATCAAAGGCTACGGGAGAGAGAAAGATATGTAATATATGGTAGTGTTGCTTGTTAGTTTAATATCATAGATTAAGAAAGTAACTATAGTTAATATGTTAATAAATGAAAGTGGCTCTCTGACGTTGAGAGAGTGTGTGCATTTTTTTTTCCACATCACCCTTCAATCTTGCGTGTATCTGATGAAGAAAAATTTTGGACACTACCAAAAAAATTTTGGCAAAACTTTGAGGCACGATACAGATGCTTTTATAATTTTGTCCGTACAAGATTCTAATTATAATAATAAGCCATATTTAATTCCAATAAAGGGCAGGTGCATCTTATTTAAGATCTAAAACTAATGAATATGTTTTGTCTTTTGACTTTGCTGGGATGTTTAATTTGGTTTGGAACTCAAGTAACATGCAACTTGAGTTGCATACTTGCATGCATTGTGATTTTTTATTAAATAATAAAACTAGAAGTGTGAAACTATTCTAAGTAGATAATACCCTTTTCGAAAACATTTCATTAACAGTCAATAACTAGAGTTACATTATGCCAAAAATTTATTAGAAATAAACTGTACACGAGAAAAGTTTACATGATTTAATATCTTAAATCTTTTGCATAAAAGAGGCATTATTCTATATGAAGCTCTTTAATTCTACCTGTTAGGACATCTTTGTGAAATTTGATCTTGCATGCAGTAGAATAAAGATGAAATCTTTTTGTTTAATTTATCGAATGTCAAAATCACTTTAAATCTTATAGCATGATTAATATACAAACATAATGAGTGTAAATATAAATAATATCTTATTATGTAGCTTGATCCTTTTCTTGAAGTTTCTCTTGAAATGTTCCTGAAATTTGTTCATTACAACTACTGTAACTGCTCACATGTCTAGCCTCTAATGATATTCACGTTGGCGAATTGATATAAGTAATACATAGGGTAAGCAAGATGTGCTAATTCCTTTAGAGTCTAGATCTATTTATAATATGATTAGGACGTTTTAATAATTTAATTGAAATAAAATTTTATTTAAACTTTAATAGCATTACAATTAGTTCCAATTAAATATTAATTGTGCTCAAATAAGATATAATATCTCATATTAATTATTAATTATTAAATATCTCACATTCAATCCTAAAGTTTCTCAAACTTTAACGTGAAGTCCAACTTAATTAAATTACAATTTTCTCTCTTCAACTGTTCCTTGTGTGTGACTCATTAGATTTTTAAATATGTTAGTAATGTATATAAATTATAACCCCTAGGTTCTTAAATATATTGACATTGTATATAAACTATAACTCTAAATCATATTTAGAATTGGATAAATTACATATTTATAATAATTTAATTAAATAATTTATTTTCATAGATTAGGATTGTGTTTACCAATGCTAGATCATAACCATCCAAATATTAGAAATGTCAAAGTAGTTTTGTTTAACTTTTTTGTCACAATTTTTTTATAATTCAATATTTTCATCATATAATATCCTAATTAGACATAGAGCATGAAATTAATATCTATTCCATTTAAATCCAATCATATTTGTTCTACAACATTAGTAATTAACTCAATTAATAACATTTGAAAATTATATTCTAATTGTTATTCCATATTGGCCAAGAAATTTTTGAATCAATACTAGTCGAAAATAATGGAATATTATCTCTAATCATTTTCAGGTGATGATCTTATATTATCACTCAATTACCTTTATATAGTTCTTGCTATATCAAATAGCTACCAATTGATCTACTGTTGTCTAAGATAGGTCATAAGTACCTTCAAAGTATAGTAATCCCTATATGAGATACTTTGAAGATCTTAAATCAAATGTTCACTTTTACAATTATTACAATAAAAATTTTCATGGATATACAAGTAATGTTTCAAATAAAATTCTCATATAAGGTGAGTTTAGTGAACTTGTTTCCTAATAAGTACCTATACATTTGTTTAAGTATCTTCATACTTTGGTCTATATAATCAACTTCTTCCTTTATAAAGAAGAAACATAATATATGCCACCATTTTTACACTCCATTAATATGTAGTCTCAGTAGAATAATGACTAGAAACAATTTAAGGATAATACATAAATGTTATATGAATATCATAGTTATGATATCATTATAATTTTATTTGTAATGCATATTTATCCTGTGGGCTTTATCTTTTACATCATTTAATTAAAAGAATATGCATAAGATAAAAAACCTTTAAATAATTATGTCATATAAAATTACAACCAACTGAATGATTATAAGACATAAACCAACAACGATCTCTTATGAAATAGATAGAACTCGATGAATGACTAAAAATAAAATGAATTTAACTTCTATAAGGTGTTATCACTTATGATTTAGAATAATTGAAATATTTAGAATTAGGAAATGAGGAGGATTTAAGGCAAATAAATTATATTGCTTCATAAATCCAACCACTTATTTCTTATCTCAGACAGTATGATCAAATATCTTTAAAAGGGGGAAATAGTTACATACACTTAATTTTATTTTATTGATTTTTTGTTTCTATTATTTTTTACAAAAGTAAAATAAAATAAGTATAAAAAGAGAAATTAAAAAAATAATTATTAGTTTCATATTTATTTTATTTTTCATCATATGCATTTTAAATTATCTTAGTTTTAAATTTGTTATTTCCTAATGGTAACCAAAAGGAGGGGTGAATTGGGTGTTTACAAGATTTTTCCTAAAAGTTACTATCTTAAAAAGACAATGATCATAAATTACAAAGAATGTGTGTATGAGAAAGAAAAAACTAGATTTAACTATGCTTGTAAGTAATAAAGTAAAAGAGTAAAGGAACAGAGATGTAAATTGATTTATAAAGGTTCAAAAAACAATCCTTACCTATATCCACTCATAAGTCTCTTCCTAGATTTCCAATATAATTCTTCTTTCAAGGTAAAAATTACCTTTGTATAATCTTTAATTAGCAAAGGTTAACCCATTTTCCATTCTTTCTTTAAGGTGAAGAGGAACCTTAAAACCACTTTAAATATTCACAAATACAATGAACAAAAACCATAATGGAAGCTTACAACTTAAATAGCTTAACTTTATGACAGTAATAATATTAAAAAGGCTCACTCACTTAAAAGTAAAATAATGAATGATCAAGTAATTGAATAATACTTAGAAATGTATGTAAAAAGCACTCAAATGCTTCTCGATACTAAAAATAATTAATAAACATGCAATTGTAGGGTTTTAGGACCCTTAATAGCCATTAGAGCCAAAAACTAGTTGTTACAATAGTTAGTTACAATGCACCGGTCAACCAATATGACCAATGTTTATTGAATGCAAATATTCACTAGTTGTGAGATATTAGTCAACCAGTAGGCATATTGGTCGACCTATACATAAACCAATGTTACAAAAAAGCTCTTAGTACATCAGATTTAATAATTTTAACCTATATTGGTTGACCACTAACCTATATAGGTTGACCAATCCCCCCAAAACATGATTTTAACAACTTTAAATGCTTAAACTCAATTTATTTAATACAATCATGATTCAAACATTTTCCAAAATGTTCCTTAAAGAGTGTTAAGATCAAGAGGGTTTTTAATCAAAACCAAGAGCTTCAATGCTTCCTAATGAATGAAAATACTTATGCAATGAAGTGATATGAAACGTTGAAATGTTTATACATAGTGAGCATTTGAGATTATCAAATTAACAAAGTGAGCTTATAGTAAATAATACATAATAAAAATGACCTTGATTTTCCTTAATCTTCTTTTGTAATTGACTAGATCTTAACTTTGATGTTTACAGATTTCATCTTTTCTTCTATTGACTATATAAATGATCTTTATAACTATATCTTGTTCTCATGTCCCTTTTCATCAAAACAGTAAATGTATAAGTAGTGATTATGTTTTATTATCTTCAATGGAACCTCCTTTGTTTCAACAATCTCCTCATTTTTTTTATGTTGAAAAAATATTTGTAATATTAGAGAGCAATGTAAAAATTAAGTACACAAACAATGATCCATATCAAGATAATGATTAACTCTCCCTTAAATAGAGCATAAGTCATAATTCAATATTAAGAATATAATTTAATGAACATAATTCATAAAAGAAATATTTAATATTAAAGAAATATAGTCAACATCAACGTATTCAATGCTCAAGACTCCCCACTTTCCGGGGTCTGGGGAGAGTCATAATGTACACAGCCTTCCCTTTGTAATTTTACAAAGAGATTGTTCCCTTTGTATTTTAAAGAAATATCTATAACATAAATGTACTCAAGCTTACTACATAAATGCAAGAAATACAAATAAATGGACGAAATATTAGTCCTCCTTAAATTTCATCACTTCCCTTAAATTTAATATCACAAAAGTTATTCTCCTTCTTTTGAAAACTTAAAAAATCAATTAGCTAAAAGAGGAAAGCAAGACATGATCATACTATATAAATCATCAATTTGACGCAATATGATATTTCAAAAAGTGTTATGTTCATCTCACAACATGGTAAGTTAATCCTCAATGACTACCAAATAAGCATCAGGTGAAGACTTATGACGCGGCTGTGAGGTAGTAGCCTCATCATTTGCAAGTAGCTCAATAGTGTGACTTAAGAAAGACTCCTCGAGACCCTCATCATTTATCAAAGCATCATGTATCAGTTAAGGTTACTAAGGTTGAAGCTGTCGATGCTGATGTGGCTAGGTCTAACCATCAACTAATTAATACCTTATACAGTTTAAAGTAGCAAAGTCAAAAAAGAAATCAAAGTCAATCTCATCACCAACAAGAGGAATGAAAAAATTCTAGAAGGAGAGGATAAGTATGAGAACGCATGGAATTCTATGTTTCCTTTTCTTGGTTGAAAGGAAATGGACCATATAAAAAAAGGAAAAAAAGATAAATACACTTTCTTAACATGAGGGTGGAGGGGAACCAAAACTTATCTTAACCTAGAAAAATAAATTGACTACTTATAGAGGCTAAATTATACTTGATGAAAAGTTGTTGAAAACGAGGAATAAAATTGAGGCCACAAACATCATCAAGTTTTCTAGTGCCCTCTGTATGGTTGCCTAACTCAAACATAACTTTGGCTCTATTAGACACAAAAACATGTTGGATAGTGTATTTAGTATAAAAGCTACCATAAATAGGATTTGCAAGAATGAGGATGCCTAAAATCTCATTTATGAGATTATAAGTGAGATGAATATTGACATTATGGATTTTATAGAAGATGTAAGTTCCACTTTAAGTCACTTTAGGGCGAAGATTACTATAAAGAAACCTAATGTTTATAGGTTGATACAATAAGTTTAAGTCACTTTAGGGCGAAGATTATTATAAAGAAACCTAATGTTTATAGGTTGATACAATAAGTTTTTGTAAGAAGGGAATTTCACCCTTGATTAATGAAGAATTGAAAAAGACTATATACTTTGAATTGCTCTAAACTAGTGAAAGAGAAACATAACACAATTTTCATGTAACTCTTAGGAAGAATATTCTTTAAACTAAGAAGATTTGGTCTAAAAATACTCATCCTTACTAGAAGGAAGGGGTATATAAGGTAGTGGTCTCTTTTGAGTCCTTTGAACCCTAGAAGGTGTAACTCTACCTCGAATGAGTGTCACATGATTATGATTCCCTCTATTTTTTGGTATGAAGGTAAAGAGAGGGCAAATGATAATTAGTTAGGAAGGTAACTAAGGAGAATTTAAAAAGGTTAAGGGTACATATGAAGAAAGGGAAGATTTTTCACTGAATAAATGGAATGTATTCTTATGCCTAACTAAAAAGCATAATTGCTTTAAAACACCTAGGTTGAAATAACTCAATTGAATTATAAATGTATAAATTTCAATGGCATTGAATGCATGAATAACTAAAAAATGTTCTTAATTGAATTAGGAAATCATCAATTGCACAAAATGACCCACATAATTGATTAATTTCGAGAATTTCTTGATTTTACTTAAGTAAAACAACTAAAAACTCTAAATTCATAGTTGAAAAATTATAAATTAGTCTTCAATTTCACTAATAGCCCTCAATTTTGAAAATACTCAAGAATATGAAAAATCCATAAATTTTAAACCCTAATTCATCCAAAAATCAATTTGGTTCAAGCTATAAGCAATGTCATGAAATTAAGAGCATAAATTGTTGTAAAAGCATGTAAATAACATCAATTAATTACCGATTCGAAGAAAATGCAAGGATTTGGAAAATCCACAAACTAAAAGGATTAGGTTTTACCTTAAGGATTGTTGTTTTAAAATAGTGTTATATTGGTCAAAAAGAGAGGGCTAATAGTTGATCAATGAAGGTTGTTGGTTAACCAACAACATAAACCAATATTATAACAAACTTACCGAAGAGAAAGATATTGAAGGGAAAGGTTAAATCAGTTAAGCACTTAAAGATATTGGTGACCACTGAAGTAGGTGGTTGACCAGTATATATTACCAAAATCACATAAAATTTATTATAGAAAAGAAAATATCATATGTGGGGATATTGGTTGACCATAAGAGGACATTGGTTAACCAATGTGACTATATAGGCCACCAAATAAACAACCAAATAGTTAATAAGTTGACTGGAAAGCAAAGGTGTTATTACTTTTTAAGACACTAGTCAACCACACTGAAGTATTGGTTAACTATTATGTCTTGATAACTTAGAACATAACCTTAAAACTCAAATTAAAATAAAAACACATAGTAAAACATGGAGAAAATCAATCAGGGTAAATGAAGTCATTTATCATATGAAATTTTCATCAATCATCTCCAATTCTTGTTCTAATTGTGCAAAATATACCCTCACTAATAGGTTTAGTAGAAATGTCAATTAATTAATATTGTTTATCCATGAACTCTAATGCAATATGTCTATTTGTATATGATATCTAATAAAATAATATTTAATTTCTATATGCTTGGTTCTAGAGTGTTTAACAAGGTTCTTTATGAGGCAAATGACACTAGTATTATCACACTTAATAATTGTCTTGGTAAGGTTCATTTTATAGTCTCTAAGTTATTTTCTAAACAATATGATTTGTAAACAATAGCTAGCAGCCACTACATATTTCACTTCTCTGGTTGATAAGACAACCATATTATGTTTCTTATTAAAACTATGAGACTAATGCATTTCCTAAGAATTGATAAATACCAAATGTACTCTTTCGATCTGAAAGACTACTATTAAAATTCTCATTCAAATAACCAATTAATTCAAAGAATTTATACTGATCCCTAGGGCTTGATTGAAAGTACATAAAAAACACTAAACGTAATATCTGGGTAATTATAGTCATCATACCTCAATAAAGCCTTACATCAATTGCCTTGCTCTCTACATATTTGTTCAATTTATTGTGATCCTCATTGGTTTGCCTAATGATTTAGATTGATACATTTAAAAGTGTTTTGATTAGTTCTTTGATGTACCTTGATTGATTAATAAAGATACCTTGCTTTTTTTGCTTAATTTAAAGTCCAAAAAAGAAGTTAAGCTCTCCTATTATGCTCATCTCAAATTGTCTACTCATACACTTAGAAGATTCTTTACATAAACTTTTATTAATGGCACCAAAATAATGTCATCAATATAAACTTGAGCAATCAAAATATCATGCTTGTGTGTTTTAATGAAGAGTGAGATGTCAACCTTGCCTTTATAGAAATCATTTTCTAAAAGAAATGCATTTAACCTATCATACTAAGCTCTATGAGCTAGTTTCAATCCATATAAAGTCTTATAAAGTCTGTAAACATGGATAGGTGCTTCATGTTCTTAAAAATTAGGAGTTTGATCAACATAAACTTCCTTTTTTAATAAACCATTTAAAATCCATTTTCAACATCCATTTGGAACAATTTGAAATTTATGTATGATACAAATGTAAGCAAAAGCCTAATAGCTTCTAGTCCAACTACTAGAGCAAAAATTTCCTTCAATTTTATGCCCTTCTCTTGATTGTATCCTTTTTCCACAAATCTAATTTTATTTCTCACAATATTATCTAATTTGTTTTTAAAAACCTAGTTGGTGGTCTCTAAGTCTAGGTGTTAAAGTGCACACCTTACTCCTCTCAAATTGGTTCAATCCCTCATTCATAGCGAGAATCTAACTTTCATCACTAAGAGCTTCTTTTCAAATCATAGGTTCTATTTGCGAAACGAAAGCTAGATGAGACAAGTGTCTAAGATGTGATTTAGTGATTACCCTTATTGAAAATCACCTAAAATTTGATACAGAGGATGCTTCTTCTTGAATTTCCAATCTCTTAGGAGGTCCCTATCCTTTCTATTTCCCTCATTTAGTTAAACAACGTGCTTGTGATAGGTGAGTTGGTGATCACTCTTTTCTTAGGGAAAATTTCTCTAGTTTTTTAGATACATGAGGGTTAGATTCATCAAAGATAATATGCCTAGACTCTTCAATAACAAGACTTTTTCTATTAAACACCTCATATGCTTTACTAGTTAAGGAATAGACAAGAAAAATTCATTTATCCACTTTGGAGTTAAACTTTCCCAAGTTATCTTTAGTATTAATAATATAGTACTCGCACCAAAAAACTTTGAAAAATTTGATTTTTTGGCTTCCTCCTATGCCAAAGTTTTAAGGAGTTATCATATACGCTTTGCTTAAAATTTAACATGCGGTAGCCATAGACTCCACTGATAAATACTTAAGGAGATCATATTCATTTATTATGGTCCTAGCCATTTCTTTCAATGTCTTACTTTTTCTTTCAATAACTTCATTTTTAAAGGGGTCCTTGGTATAGAAAAGTTATGAAAAATATAATTTTCTTCATAAAAGGTTTCAATCCTTTCATCTTTAAACTTATTACTATGTTCACTCATTTTTTTAAAATTGATAAATGCCCTAAAAATCATATTTATTTGCTACAAATATGACCCAAGTAAATCTACTTAAATCATCAATTATGACAAAAGTATAGAATTTATCACCTAAATTAGCAACTCTAGTTAGTTTGAACAAATCCATATAAAGTAATTGTAGAAATCTATTGGAAGTTACTAAATTGTTACTATTAAATGAGCTGTTGGTTTGTTTTCTCATTTAACAAGCTCCACAAATCTTGTCTTTCTTAAACTCAACTCTTGGAAGCCCATTGACAAGAGGTTTAGAGTTGAGATAGAAGATGAGGTCTATGTTTGTATGTCTAAGACTTATATGCCAAATCCATAAATCTTTATTAATAAATGTTAGACACTTCATATATATATATATATATATATATATATATATCACATAATTGGCTCACACTGAATAGGTTCTGCTTGAATCCATCAACTAAAAGTACATGATCTATAATAGTGTGATCTTCCTTACCAACTTTACCAATGTCAATTATCTTACCCTTGACATTATCCCTAGATGTGATGAAACCTCTATCTTTGTCCTTAAGAGTTAAAAATTATGATGCTTCATTGGTCATATGCCTTGAGCATCCACCATCTATGTTCCTCATTTTTCTTACAGATATATAAAACATCCCAATTATTTTGTTTTAGGTACCTAAATAAGCTTAGGTCCTAGGTTATTAGTCTCCTTCTTTTCAACCTAATTCTTTAACGATTTACTTATTAAAATTTGTTTTGTGAAACAAAATTTGTCAATATTCCTATATTTATCACAAAAGTAACATATCATTTTATATATGTAATGTGGATTGGTGGTATGTTGATGAACCTTTTTTTTTTTAATGTATAAATGTATTCCTTATTCTTCTATATGTATATGAATCATGGGAAGTTCCATTTTGGATAAATGAATTGAATGTTCCTTTTGGGTAATGAAAAGTACTATCATAATTGTATGTACTAGGTAGGTTTCTTTCATTATGTTGATTCTTATAAGGAGTATAAACACAAGCCTAACATGATGCTTAGTATAAGGCTTAATAGGGTATGAGTGAGGTTACATCTTGTCATGTATTTTTGTATAGAGATTGTGCCTATAAGTGTTGAGTTCTAGTCCTATATTGCGAGTCATATATGAAAGCATAAGGTTTGTTTTTAGAGTGAGCCCTAGTAGATGTGATGCATACATGTATATGCTTAGAAGTGGATGTTCTATGCTTATTTGTCATTCTAGAAAATGGTTATATGTAAGTATTTTCCTTTGATAAAAGTAGTTTTAGTTTAAGAAACACTCCTATAGTTATATTCAATTCCATGCTTATTATTGGAATTCTTTTAAGCTCCTAACATGTTTTTGAGTTTCTCACTTTCCTTTGTAAGTTTGGCCAATAAGTCATTAAGGGCATTAAATTCGTTCTTTAATACTTCATTCTCATATTTTAATGCATCTAAGTTATGATTATCCATAATGTCTACACTCTTAAAAGCCTTGATATTATACGATTTACCTATACTGGTCTACCACCAACCCATATAGGTCAATCCCCTCACAAACATGAGTTTAATAACTTCAAATGGTCAAAATCAATTTGTTTTATGTAATTATGATTTAAAAAATTCATAAAATATTTCCAAATGTGTGGTTAAAAGATTAAAAGGCTTTTCTATTAAAACCAAAAGCTATAATGCCTTTTGATGAATGAAAAGACTCATGTAATAAAGTGATCTAAAATGTTTATACATAATGACCCTTTAAGATTACCAAACTAATAAGATGAGCTTATAATAAATTATATATAATACAAAATGACCTTGATATATCTTGATCCTTTTTTTTTTGTTTTTGACTCGATCTTAACTTTAAAGGTTACAAACTTCATTTTTACTTTTATCAACTTCGTAAACCATCTTTATGACTATATCTTGTTCTTATACTCCTTCTCATCAAAATAGTAAATTCGTTAGTAGTACTTATGTTTTATTTTCATCAAAAGATCGTCTGGAACCAATTTTGATTGAACAAGAATTTTGTTTAACTTTTGTTATAATTAAGTTTATTTAATTAATTTTAATTTTATCATAAAATAATTTAGTTTCCTAAACATATTTTTTAATTTAAGAAGTTTTGAAATAATTTAAAGATATAATTAACGTTTGGGCTTATAATTAGAAATTTATCATGTTCTATATAATTAATTAAAATCTCTCCTCTTAAATAAAATTTTCTTTCTTTCTTGCGTCTCTCTTAAGACTAAACTTTTAACCTTGCTCATATCAATTAAAAGAGCTACAAAGAATAGCTATTAAAGGTAAGCATTTTTCCAATGACATTTTTAACTTTTATTTTGTGTTTTTATTATTTTTTTCATCTTTAACCATTTATTTGTTTAGTTGGTTCAAGATCATTCAAACGTGTTATATTTATTGTTACATTCTTGCTTAAGTTATTGGTTTAACTTTAAATTGCTACTAAATTTTATTTGTTATTGAATTTGATTTGTTAATAACTTAAAATTTAACATGATAGATATATAAGTTCCAATCTCGAAAAATGATATCCTAGAGCTTAAACTTCTATAAATTATTAGGGTTTATGTTATTAAAAAATTTCAAAAATTAAAATTAAAAAAATTATGTTTGATATGTCCATTAAACAATAGGAAAATATTGGTGAAAGGTCCAATTTGTCCTCTAACATTTGAAAAAAATGTCTAAGATGGCCTTTACTATCATATTTGGTATCAATATAACCCTTAACGTTTCATAAATGGAACAATTTTCTCCAAAATTACTATCTACGTCAATTTTTCATTACATCTCTATTAAAATTGTCCACCTGTACATGCCATATAAGTTTAGTTATATCTTAAACTTAATAATAAAACATTTTGATTTACATTTTATCAAAAAAAGAGAAAGGGTTTAATTCCTCATAAAATTCTTAATCTGAAATCATTTTCCTTCGTTACCTGAGGAGTTCCCCTCTTCTTTCTTGCCTTAGGTTCCCCATCATTTTATGTCTATGTAGCGGAGGTCGATCGCTCTCCAGTTGGTACAATGGAGGTTGGTTATTCTCAGTGTAGTGGAGGTTGGTTTTGTTGTTTCCTGATTCTTCTTTCTTGATGTTTAGGTTTTTGTAATTTTCCTATTTCTTATTGCTTGTTTCCTATTTCTACTAGTGTTGCTAATTTTCCTATTTTTACTTGTGTTGCGTAACTTTTTGTTGTTAATTATCATGTTTTTGTTTTATGATAGTTCCTGTTGGTGTTGCTATTTCATAATAATATATATTATTGTTATAATAGCATGTTAAAGCATTCTACTTTGTCATAAAAACGTACATACATCCATTTAAACACACCATAGGTGATGTGTTTGAAGTGTGGAGAAAATCTTTGTCTGATAGGATTTTGAAAATTTTATTCTAGGAGCACTTTTTTGTGCTAGGCTTTTGAAGGGATGATAAGTAGAATAATGCATTTCTAAGTTTAGTTGATAATTAGTGTCTTTATTAGTCCTCAAGTTTTAGTCACCATGTTATTGTGAGTAATAGCAAGAAAATGATACTTTTAAATGAAATTCTATTGTTCATATAATTTGGTTGGAGTTTATATTAGGATGACGACAAAAAAAGTCAACATGTCATTACAAGATTGCAATGCTCTCACTGTAATATATCTTATCTTTTTTCTAATTCATGGACTATCATCTTCAATTTTTGATATTTTTTGGACATTATTTTAATCATTTTTTTCTTACCATAATATGTCCTACCTTGGTTATATTGTTGATTTTAATGGTTATACTTGTTATTGTTGCTTAGTTTTGTTATGTCATATACTAAAGTAATAGAGCACCTAGGAGTAGAGATGTAATTTTTTAGATCTCTAACTAACAATGGTTTAACTAGCATTCAATGCTTATGTGGATTCAATAGTTGTTTAAGGACTTCATAGAGTAAAAAGTCTTAGTCTTAGGTTTTATAGGTGCCTAAAATATCAGGTTAGTGAAATTTTTTCTTATGATATTCAACAAATGTGTTAATGTAAGTTTATTTTAGCGGTGCTTACAAGGTTCAGAGTTGTAAGTTCTTTTGTTGTCATGATGAATCCTTTCCAAATAGGGTTGTTGAAGTTACTCAAAGATTATTAAATAACAATGCTAGATTGGAGCACCAATTAGCTTTAGGTTATAAAGGTCTAATTGAAGATGAGATGTGCAAGGAAGTTGTTAGAAGACTAAATAAGGAGGAACAGAAGGAATAAATTAGGTTAGATGAAAAAATAAAACAAATAGAGTATAAATTGAAGCTTTCTATGAATAATAATAAGAATTTAAAGAAGATATTATTGAAATATATTATTGTTGCTTCCATGGAAATTTGTTTTTTTTAATTATACGTTCTCAGTATTTAAATTATGGAGCTAAAAATGTTTTCTATGAATGTGGTTATGTGAGTAGTACTTGTATTGTATATGACAATATGTTTAAATATTAGTTAATATTTTTGTCATTAATCCATTTATATGTAAGCACATTTTAGAAGCATATGAACTATTTGACAAGCATAAAGTAGTAACCCTACAAATTTGATATTCATAAACTTATAACCGTATAACTTTGACATTATAAAACCTAAAAAGTTGATATTCATATTGTGATCAAATGGATCCAACCAAAATGTTCTTAAGATACTGAAAAGTAGATTCCTATTAGAATTTGAATTTACACAAAATAAACATAATAAATCCAATCAGGATACATATAAAACATATGCAAAATGGAAATTGGATCATTCCATAATTCTCGACAAAATAGAATTAGCAGACATAATGCTCCATAACTAACTCAAGTCTAACTATTTGTAATTCACACTTTGTTGACTTCTAATTTGAATGTTTAAAGATATTTAGTTTGAATTACTTCTATTCTTTTGGAAAATTGCTCTTGCAATTTCCTTGATGTAATACTTAGAGCTCCCTTCCACCTCAACTCCTTTAGATGAAATGATAGCTAAAATGTGTTAAGATCAATTGACCTAAATGTTCTTTTTCTCCTTAACGGTTGAGGTGGAGTTATGGATGAGCTCCCTTCCACCTTAACTCCTTTAGATGAAATGATAGCTAAAATGTGTTAAGATCAATTGACCTAAATGTTCTTTTTCTCCTTAATGGTTGAGGTGGAGTTATGGATGATTATTACAAACAAGGTTAAAATATTAATTGGATCATAAAAAATTAATATAAGAAGCAAAAAAAAAAACTATACTTACTAACCTTAGATCCACTAACTTCAAAAGTTTGTCTAATTATTGTATCTTAAATATGCCTAAATGGTCGTCCAATGTTAACATATCAATTAGTGGTTATAAAGATAAATATAAGTTACAAATTTCAGTTAAATAACAAACTTTAACTCTATCAGCTCCATTTTCACTTGAAAGAAACATACCAGATTTACAACTTCTCTTGTTATGGCCACTTTTGCCATACATTTAGAATTGCCCTTCTGCGGTAGCCTATAAGGATGCTTCACTTTATTTTGTTCATTTTTATCTTTTCGCCTATTCTTTTTAGGCTTTCCAACCATAGCAATTTATAAAGATGGAAGTATCTCCTTATGAGTGCTTGGTGGGTAGAGTTTTTTATCCCTCTAATTCGTTGTAAGATGTTCTCATAAAATTCCATGAACTCCTTTATGACAATCATCCACATATGCCTCTGATTATTATTTGCCATGAAAAATGGGACTAATTGTAGACTGCAAGGATACATATATAGTTCCAATGCTCTACAACTATAAGTCTGCTCCATCCTTAATTGGACAACATGTGTGTCATCTCTATTCATAACTTTATGCTTCTTATCCCCATTCCAAATAACTGTCCATCTCATTGCGTCCTTCTTATTCTTATTTAATTTTTTCATTACCTCATGTGTCATGTTCCCCTTTCATTTTAGCTTGCTCCTTGAAGTTTGATTGCCTTTTCACTAATATGATTCTAATAGTCTCCAACATGCTAATGAGAAAGCGATCTTTGACCATCAAAATCTAAGAGTTGAATGTCTCACTCATGTTGATGTCCAAAATTAGACATTTGGACTTAATGCTATGGAAAGCCCTATTTTATATTTCCTTGGGATATTGAAATAAGTCATGTACATATCTTACTACAAGTTGGTCTAATTTGATCAACCTGTCATCAAATTCTTGAGGAAATGTTGCCCAAGAATAGTTTTAAAATGCTTTCATCTGATCTATTCCTTTTTATTTTTCTACTGTTGCACACATTCTATGCATATTAGAAGGCAATACATCATTCCTAGCTCATATGAGTTCCTGAAAATTAACAATATGCAGTTAAAAGTATTTAAAGACATAGAGGGATAAAATAACTTTTAATTGAATGAATTACCTTTTGCATAACAAAAATCATAGTAATTCTTTCACCATCTCCAAGCTCTAAGTCATTGACTAAATGCTCTATGAACCATATTCATGTCTCAGTATTCTCCACCTTAGCTACTGCCCATGCAATAGGATATATGCCTCAGTTTCCATTAACTCCTATGGCACTTAGAAATTGTCCTCGTGTAATAGCTGGTTTTTCAAATTGAGGGATTAGAACCCTGGACTATTGCATAGAAGTTATATCATTGAAAATTCATGAATTGCATTTCATTCACATACATATCAATAGCATACACACATGAATTATAATTTAGTACACATTGCAAAGAATGTATATGCACTTAATTGACTTATTCTGGGGTATGAAAAGGTTAAAAGGACCATTTTGTGTCTTAGGAAGATGATAAGTGGCTAGCATGCTTAAGGACACATGTTAATCCAAATTAATGATACCTTGCACCTAGTTGAATTAAGTAAGTGTTAGAAAGTTTCTGTTGTGTTCCTCTTATTCCTTGCTTCTCTCCACCGAAACCTACATCCATCTCCTAACTCTACATTTTTGGTCTAAGTCTTATAAATTACTACACCAAAATCCATGCTTTTACCCTCACAAAGTTAGGTAAAAAATTAGAACATAATTGTTCTTGTTATAACCTTTGATTTTAGCTGAAATTCATTCAATTCCCACCTTGAATTCATGATGATTTTTGCTTACATGGAGAGTTGAATTAGCTTGATCTTTGAGCTAGACAAGTAAGCAAAAGATTGATATTTATGGCATATTATAATAGAGAATTTATGATGATGAAATTGGGATGAATTATATATGATATTGATGATGAATTGTACTAGAATTTTCTACATGAACTTGGATACTTTTCTGTTGTGTTCCTGATGTATGAACATTAGGTTATGGATTGTTTTATAGATGAATTAGATTAGTTTTGAGGTATAATGAAGGTGAATTTAAGCTAAAGAAAGATGCTAATATAGTGATCTTGAAAAGGCAACGGAACTAGGATACATGATTGATAGTGACTGATAGTTTCTATTTTAATTTTGATGTGTGAAAGATATTGATTTGTGAGTTGACTAGTGAATGATTTTTTAATTAGGTTTGGACATAAATTTGATAAGGGATTGAAGTATGAATAAAGTAGAATTGAAGTGAAATTGATGGTCTTTGGTGAAGGTGTGATGGGTATAGTATGAAGGAGTAAAAATTGAAAGCAAAATGAAGGTTATGGGTGATCCCACAATTGTGGGATTTATAAGGCTCCTTCCCACGGACGTGGGAAGTACCTTGGAAGGAGAAAAGGTTGGTTTTAGGTAATTTTTAGACTATATAAGGTTAAGACACTCTATAATAGTGTAATTGGAATTGATTGAGGTTCAAATGAACCTAGAAAGTTGCTTGATTAAGTGATTGATAAGTTTATTGCTTGATTAAGTGATTGATAAGTTTAAGTTGTTAACTGAGATTATAAATTAAGGAATGGAATGATTGATATCAATGTATATGAATTTGAGAAGTATGAATTGTTAATGGTATAAATATGTTCATGTGAATGTAAATGTGATCAAAAGGATATAAGAAATGAATTAGGTATGATTAAATGAGAATTGAGAAATTGTGTGAATATTTAATGCTTTGAAAGAATTGATTAATTTATGATTGATGAATTTATGGTAATCAAACTTACCTAAAGCATAAACTAATTGCAAATAAGTTATATACAAGCTATGATGAATGAATGGGCAAGATTTGTGAATAAGGTTACATACCTGGGATAGTCAATTGAGCATGCATTAAACATAACACATATACATGTGTATGATTGAATACTTATTTGATTAAACAAGTTAGTAATGTGTACATATGTGTATATTTCATGATTTAGAATCAAAAATTGACTGGTAACTTCCAAATATTGCTAGCTCGTCAAGGCAATAGCTATTTGGAGTACACTGTGAGTTAACCTAGATGTTTATTCACTATAATTGAATTGTTTTTAATTAACTATTACTAATATGATTGTGATAATTCTGGACCGAGGAGCTTGATATTCAGGAATGTATTGGAGGTGCTTACTGATTGTATGTGAATGGGGAAATATGTACTCAACTAAATATTGAATGTCGGACTTAGATCCGATGACTATGATAACTGACTGTGTATATTGAAAGAAAGTGATCGATAGCATATTATATGGAATGTTGCACTCCATCACATGAATATGCATGATCAGATAAAGGGGTTGTGACTGGAGTGACCAACATGAAAAGAGCTTAAAGCTCATAATGTGCACAAAGAGCCACAGACTCAATGATTAATGAGCCCATTATCTACAATGGGTACAGGACAGTATCTGAAATGAGCCCGATATCCACAAAAGATACGAGATAGTTAAATAGGCACTAGGTCACAACAAAATAAAAATGGAAGTGAGTCTCATATGCATTTGTATCTATATCTTTACATATGTTCATGAGATTGATTGCAAATAAATGTTGAATTGTATTGATATAATGATGTGTAATGTTTGTGTACATGTTGATGATATGAAGAATTGAGATAAATGATTGGATTGTTATGAAATGACTATATGAAGTCTTTGTATTCATAATGTGCTTATTGAAATATAAGGAGTAATGTGATATATATGGGATTTGAATTTGGATGAGGTGTTATACAAATTGAACTATGTTTTATACATGAGATGTTATTGTTTTGTTTGAGTGAGCACATCGATGATGGTTCACTCACTAAGTTCGTAAACCTCATCAAAATTGCAACGTTAATTTTGCAGGTACTGAAAGGAGACTTAACTTCTAAAGCAATCTAGTTGATATGGGGCTATAGCACAGGCTAAGGAACCAAATTCGCATCATAGATCCAAACACATACTCAGACGTTTCCATTTGATTAGAGAGATCATTGGAAGAGGAGACGTGAAGATATGCAGAGTGGGCACAGATGACAATATTGCCGATCCACTTACTAAGCCTCTTCCACAGCCTAAACATGAGAGTCATACGAGGTCTATGGGTATTAGATATCT
>JANIJH010000001.1:26153980-26178910 GCA_024520975.1 Erythroxylum areolatum
ACTGCAGATGTCAGTAGTAGACATGTAAACTATTTTTATCTTATCTGAAAGAAAGTCATTTCATCTTAGTTCTTCTCTCGACCGATGATTATTTCATTACATTTTCATATTATTTTTTATTTAACTGTTATGTTAAATTTTGCCCTGCGTATAAATTTACTGGGCACTTTCACTGCGCATTTGCGTAGTGTTAACCTGCTAGTACGTTAAAAAGGATAAGTGACGACTGAGAATTAATTATGAAACACCGAGAGAAAGTATGTTAATATATATGAATTATTTATAGACATTTTTGTAAAAGACTGCAATTCTGAAAATTTCTTTCGTATAGCCAAATTTCGATATCGTACTGAAGAAAATGAAACGCATGCTCTTAGATAAACTTGTGTGGACTTCTTAACCAAATATACCCAGTATAAGGATAGTTTATATTTATATTTAGAATTCCAAATTTTAACTCTTCAAAAGTAACGTATATGTGTGGGTCGGATTCTTGCAGTTTGGATCTTTTCTATTTTAATTTTTAAAATTTAAAATTATTATATACATCTTTAAATTTTAATTTTTGTTTCATATGTGCCTTTCAGTTTTATTTTTTGAAGTTTCTAATAAATACTAGATAAATAACTTCATGTGACTTGATTAAATGTTAGCACAATATCTATCATATTTGTTTCATGTAATACACAATATCACATGGTTTTAGATAGGTAGGACTTCAATAAATTTTTATCGTATGTAGATGATGTTGTAATTTTATGATAAGTAATGTAATTTATAATATCCAATCAAGTCATATGATGTTATTTATTTATTGATTGTTAAATTTTTACCAAAAAATGATATATGATAACTTTCAAAAATAAGAGATTGAAATAGAAAATTTATAAACTATAAGGAGTCTGATGTATGTATATCATAATGTTATAGTGTTGGCAATGTTAACTTCAAATTGGTTATATGTAACTTCAAATTGGTTTTTGTTATTAATATGCAACAATTGTAAATCGATAGCAAATTGATGGACATTACCAAAGTTGTTTAATTTAAGTTACAATTTGTCTTCAAAGTTGGAGATTAGATGGTTTTCGGTGTCTGAAATGTAGACTTGAGTTTAAGCGATTGGAAATAGGGAATCTGTAACAAACTTACACAACAACCCAACAACTATTTACGATTCTATATGACCAAGTATCAATGGATCTTATACAACTACAAGGAGGGTTGGAAACTGGAAAAAGTGAAAGCAGATGGCTTATGGTGAATTTCGTGAACACTTTAAATAAAGGATGCATGTGCGAGTCGGTCATTCTTGGGCAAGATAAGACCTGGGTCGAGGAAACCAAATGAGCACCTATTAATCGTGGCAGATTGTGCCATAGCCCAACTTGCATAGCCAGAAACCGGCTAACTTGCATGATCAGGACTTGCTGCCTGCCAATTGTAAGGCATTTCTTAAACAGACAACTGCAGAATCTTTTGTTCAATGAGACTTTGGTTAGGTAACAGAACTCAGCACCTACTGATTATATTAGTTACTGATGAAATTACAGAAAAATTATCAGTGCAAACTGATTATATTAGTTACTGATGAAATTAAAGAAAAATTATCAGTGCAAACTGATTATATTAGTTACTGATGAAATTAAAGACAAATTACTGGAAACTTATGAACATTACCTCCTTTTGGCATCCATTTTTGTTCTATAGAAATCTTAATCTCCAACCTATCATGAGACCTTTTCATATTACAAGTGATTTGCTAACTTCTTAATTTTACTCGTAAGTGATATTCAGAATAACTAATTGAAATATAATCAGTTGACATTGTAATCTTTTGCCAGTGGAGAGTTATTGGTAGATGTTAAAGAAGAAGAAAAAAGCATGATGCTTTTAAAGGAATGGCATAATTTTTAGTAAAGTTACAACTTACATAACAATTTTGATGAAAATGGTTAATGGGAAATAAGAGAAGTAATGTTGAATTTTAGACAATAAATAGTGAGTATTGAATGCAAAATAGTAATATGTTTTATATAAACATTCAATATCAAATATCACAAATAGCCAATATAATTTTAATATATTTGATGTGTGAATATATATTAAAAATAGGAATCTTAGTTTTAAAGATGATGAAAATTGATCGGAAGCCATTAATCATTTATAAATTGCTACAAGACAATAATCAACACAATTGAAAGAAAAATTATGACTTTGCATCTTATTTACTAATCTCCTCCATATGCCACCACCAAAATCTCAACTTGGTGATAGAGAAGAATATTTCAAGAATATATCAATTAAGTTACAAAACATATTTTATAATGGATTACAAGTTCAAGAGATAGTTTAGAAAAGATTAGTGAATGAATTCAATGGCTTATAACATAGTTAGCAATATAATGCCAATCTCACAAATAACTTATATTTCATATGCACATAATTAGGATATCAATTATTATTATATCACGCTAGTCCAAATTAATTAATTTAACAATCTTCCATTTGAACTACAATAATTCTTCATAACTATATGCACAGTTAAACTAATCATATACAACCAACACACAGATGGAATGTTCGGATCAAACATAATTACGAATCACATATAACTAGGTACTACCAATCTAAAAGAATGAAAATAATATCTATACATATTTTATAGAATGAATATCAATAACTTGTCACTTATCAAAAATATAAAGTTACAAAATGTCATAAATGCTTGCAAACATTCATAAACATACATAAAACATAAACTCCCAGTAAAATAAAGAAAACTAAGCTCTTAATAGGCCATAAAAGATATGTTCCTAAAACGCACAATTAGATAAGTCTTTAGTTGGTGAATTCACTAATATACAGCTCAAAGGAACGTGCTCGATAGTAATGAGAGACTCTTTCAACTTTTTCTTTGACAAAGTAAAACTTAAAGTCAATATGAGCAAGAGGTGCTTATAATGTTTTGAAAGAAAGACACAATTGAGTCTATAACTCCCATTGATGAAAAAAGGTTATAGAACCATATTGCATAATAAGTAGCCTCATAACATGTTATATATTTTACCTCCATAGTTGAAGAAGTTGTTTGTATATATTTGACACATTTCCATTAAACAGCTCCTCATATCATTATAAAGATGTCCTTATAAATGGATTTCTTATCATTTACATAATCTAAATAATCATAATTACTAAAACCAAACACTTCAAGAGTACTGATACATTGATATATTAACATAAGATCCTTATCCTAAAGATACCTCAATAATTCTTAGATACATCCTAATGGTATTGTCTAAGATTGCTCAAGTATCCACCAAGTACAATAATCAAAAAATCAATAATAGGACATAAGTATACTTAATCAAAAATTGGGTTGCCAAAAACTATAGCATACGGGACTATTTTTCTTTGATCTCTCTTAACATTGCTTTAAAGAAATTAGCCTTAGAGAACTCATCACTTTTAACAATTGAAGTCTTTATAAAAGAACAATATTGTATATTAAACCTTTTCAAGATACAACCAATGTAAGTGCTTTAGGATAATATGAAAACACTATTAGCCCTATCACTAAGAGTTTGTATGTCTAAAATATATGACACTTCACCGAGTTATATTTTGCTTCAATTAATATATCAATGAACATTAGTAATAAGTAAGATATCATCAACATATACAAGCAGAAATATGCTCCACCTGACTTTCATTTATATATATATATCTCTCTGTGTGTGTGTGTGTGTGTGTTCCTTTGAAGTGATTAGTGATGACAATTTCATCAAACTTGAGATACCATTACCTTAAAGTGTGTTTCAACTTATAAATTGACTTTTGGTACTTACGAACTATGTTTTATTTATAAAATACCTTAAAACTAGTAAGTTGAACCAAACATCTTTATTTAAGTCTCTATTTAAGAAACTTATTCTTAGATCCATTTGATGAAGCTATTATAGGTGATAATTTCATCAAACATAGATACCATTACCTTGAAACTTGTTTCAACTTATAAATAGAATTTTAGAGCTTACAAACTATTTTTTATTTCCTAACTACCTCAAATTTGTAAGTTAAACCATATAGAAATCTTCATTTAATTCTCCTTTGAAAAGATTTATTCTTATATCCATTTAATGAAGCTTTAAGTCAGAATGAGTTACAGTTGTCATGATGATATGCAAAGAGTCTTTAGTGAAATAAGAAAGAAGGTCTCTTTGTAGTTAATACCTTCTTGTTGACTATAGCCTTTAACTATTAGCTTTGCTTTATACCTCTCCACTTTACCTTTGGCATCACACTTGGTCTTGGATACTTATTTGCATATAATGTGAGACTACAATAGGTAACTTTACCAAGCTTTACACTTTATTTTCTAACATAGAGTTCAGCTCATCATTCACAATATCCTTCCAAAAATTAGAATGAGGTTTAAAGATGACTTTATTATAGGTATTTGGATTTGAGGTGTCACCAATATCATACTTACGGGCTTACAACTATACGATGTATTCATCAGAGATTATAAGTTTATGAGCCCTTTCTAATCTCTTTAAATGTGTATTTTCTATGATGATTGCATATGAAGCTTCTTATATTGCTTACTTTTTAGGTTCATCTTGAATAACTACTAAAAGTTGAGTAACCATAAGACCAACTATTGTATCGGAAGTAACAAGAACATAGACAATGATTGTGTGTTCTTTAAACACAATGTCTCTAAGCCCTTAGCTTATACCAGTGTTATAAAGCTCCTTATTACTAATATAAGTCTCAGTAGTGGATTTAGCATGAGAGTTCTCTCTCAAAGCCATGTCCAATTTCATGATTGTTAAATTCATTATAAGAGATATAATACATTATTTGCAATTAGTCCTATTAAGCTTCAAAATGACAAAAAATTGAGGATTCCTTAAAGTTTAAAACAATCACAAAAGCAACATTAATACACATGTAATACAAGACATTAATGTTCACTCTTTTTTCAAATTCCTTGTATGATCCATAAAAAAGGATCCTTGAATGGTAAAGTCCAGTTAGCATAAAAAAAAGGACTCTTTCATAGAAAGAGCAATATATTATTAAATGTTACAACCAAGTGCGTCAACCACTGATTAATAAATAAGATAGTAAAATGATATCAATTCATACTATTCAGTGGATTTTATTAACCAATCTTGGTATCCTACCAAATAATGAACTTATCAATAGGATAATTTCATTACTTGTAAGGATCTTAATAGAAAAATTGATGAATATTAAGAGAAAGTAAAGTCGATAAAATATTCAAATGCTTAAACTTATAAGCGGTAAGTTTATAAGTACATAATATTCAATTATATCCAAAAACATGATAGCAAATATTAATATAACCAAATGTTATATCAAACAAATGATAATTAGTAAAAAAAAGACACACAAAATTATGCAAAATATAGCAAAGTTATTATGTAAATACATAAGAAATTCAATCTAGAGCAAAAATTATTAAAGAAAACATGTGAAGACACTCCATCTCAAAGTAATAAAAATTGGCTTTTTTTACGAAGGGCAAAAATATAAATATGATGTAGGGGCAAAACTATAAATATGTAATAGTATTAAATTTGTATATATAACAGTGATAAAATTGTTAATACTTAGTAGTGGAAAAACTTTAAATACGTGGCAATGACAAAACTATAAATCCATAGTAGTGGTAGAACTATAAATATACAATAGCGAAAAAAAGTAAATATGCATAGTGGCAAAATTAAAAATACAGGACAAGTAAGATTGTATATATACAGCAATGGCAAAATATTTAGCAGTGGTAGAATTGTAAACACATAATAACGATAAAAAAGTAGATATGTAATAGTGAAAAACTACAAATATGTAAATTAGGGGCAAATTTTGTAATTATTTAAGCATGGGCAAAACTACAATTTTATAAGCCCATGTCTTCTACCTCTAGCCTGGTGAGAACTCACCATTAGGGAAGTTATTTTTAGCTCTATGAGAGTAGTCTTGCTCCTGTTTCAAAATTTAAAGGATCCATGATATCAATTAAAAAAATAACCTAAAAGCACATATCAAAAACAAAAATGAGTTGACTATGGAGGAAGTTTGAAAATCCAAAATATTTCAATCATTTTTGTGAAAAAAATTTGTCCAAAACACATGTAAACACTTCTATAAATGATATAAGAGGTACTCATGCTCCCAATAACAATCTAATTCAAGTCTCCCAATAGGAAAAATAAAGAATGAGATAAATACATTTTTAAAACTTATAAAGGTGGCTTTGATATCAAAATTTTGATTTTGAGTAATAAATGAGTATTGAATACAAAATACTAACATACCTTCAATATTTAATGTCACAAATAACCAATATAATTTTCATATCTTCGAAGTATATACACACACACACACACACACACATATAAGATTATAAAGATTATCTCATAAAAATGAAATAAATTGATTGAAAATCATCAATCCTCTATAAATTGTTATAAGACGACACAATCAAAAGAAAAACTAGGGCTCTTTGAATTTTATTCACCAATCTCTTCCACTCCACTGCCCAATGTGTATAGTAAACTCAAAGGCATATAGTATGATTAGCAATATAATGTTTATTTCATAAAAGATCAAAATGTCACATATATACAATTAAGATGTTAATGTTTGTTAGATTATACTAATTCATATAATTAATTCAACAATAAATAATAGTTAAAAATTATAAGTGCTTGTTGAATTGATAATATCATTTGACTCTGAATCAGTGACTTGTTAAGAGATATATCCATAATACAATATTTTCAAGTTATTATATGCCTAACTTATGTAATTTGTATTTTATGGATGTTTGTGTGTAATAAGTGATTTACTGAGTATATACTCAAAAGATAACAATACATATTTCATTAATACTTTAAAAACAAAAGAGCATGTCAACATATTTTGAACTCTAAATGACGTGAAAACTCAACGATTGTCGTATGAAAAATTTCTGACCAAAACATTAAAACTAAAATATAGATTTCTATATATATGTACCTTAATCAGGAGAGGGGATCCTTTGTTTAACCTTATTCTGTCTAAATCTATCCAGCCCTATAAACGTCATCGTTTTGCTTACAAATTTTCTACTTACATTTTTCGGTTGTTCCGAGTTTACTGTATACTTAAGCTATGCTTCAAGCCAAGCCGTGACTATTGTGTGAAAGAAGAAACCCTCAATCTATTTATGAAACCATTTGTTCGTCACTATATCCCACTTCTCCTCCCGTCCTTATGGTTGGTTATGCAATACTCGTAAATTTTAACCCTCACCCACTTACTTTCCTTTTTAGCTTCTACTATGTGCTTCTTGTCAAAATTTGTTGCTTTTTCTTGATTAATCGCTCAAGTACGAATCTTTCCTTCTTTGTTTACTCAATTTTTGTTTTTACACAGGGGTTGCAATTAGGTTTCGTTTTTAAGAGAATGATATGTTTGGTAACAAGTTCTCCATTGTCGAGAAAATGATGAGTGTAATACAAAATGGATTACTTTGAACTTGCAGGGTATTGGTTCTCATGTTATTGAAATATGTTATCATCTGTTTTTAAAAAGGTGTTATGATAGGGGAAAGTGGTTGGTTTTATCCATCTATTGTGCTTAGAGACATGTATATACATATGTTACCCCATTATTAGGCTTGCAGAGGTGCTTTTAAAGGATAAAAAACTTCAAAATTGGTGTTTGCTTATTTGAAAGGGACGGTTTGGGATTATAGCATTCAAATCGTACTTGCTTCAAATTATCAAGTGTATTTGCAGAGGTACCTACATTACTATTAAGTAAAACAAACTTAGCTACTTCTTCTCAAGTTATTTTGTTCTGTTTGTTGTGCTTCCCCATAACATTGTCTAGACTTTGTTGCATCAAGAGATGAACTTATAAATCCCACGACCATCATCGTATTTCTACACTAGTAGAGTCCTTAAGGCTTCACGTTAACTAAAAACAGGTTTAGCAAATTAAGGATTTCAATCATTTAAAATCGATTCCTTCAGTATCTTTCCATAACTAGGCCTCCACAAAATATTAGTCTCCTTAATAAAACCACAATCTTCCAACTAAAATCCAATACAAAAACATTAAAAGTAGTACAACAAATGGATAATTAGTTTCATCACTAGTTCACAGTTGTAATAATATACAGAACCATCGATACTTGATAGAACCATCGATACTTGATTGAGGATGAAAACATTTTTGTTGGTTTGTGTAAAGATTGAAACTTTACATTATCAATTGTATGTTAAGCAATTAGCAAGCAATTGAAGTCCCAAAAAGCACCAATAGAGAAACATCTACTTATGATTAAAGATTAAAACTTTTTTGTTATTTGGTGTAAAAGATCAAAACTTTACAACTAGGAAAAATCCAAATGTTTTAGTGTTATAAATTCATTAAAATACAAAAAATTTATTTTGGTAATAAAAAAAATTGAATGAAGATATTTTGCATTTTAATGAATCTCTTAAATCAATAAATTAAATCAAATATATTAAACATGCAACATTTTATTTATAGATGTAGGTTCTTATGTCAACACTAATTATATCTGAAAGTTTGTAAAAATCATAAACATTGATTAAAAGTTGTGTCATTTAAATTAATTAAAGAACTATTATCTTAATTCTTTTTTAATATAGAAATTTGATACATACCCCATGTCATACAAAACATGAAATAAATGAATTAGGATAAGTACAAATTAGATAAGTAAATTGCAAATATAATGACAAGCCCCTTTCCTAATGACTAGGCAACCTACTCGACACCCCACAAAACCCTCCAGTTAATATCCAGTCCAACTGGAAAGTTCCCCTGGATCTATGCCTTTTTCCTTTTCTTCAAAATATTTTAAAATCAACATAAAGAAAAGAAAAGGGAATAGTAGTAGAAGTTTATAAAAGTAACCTTCATTAAAAATTTTGGCAGCATAATAACTGTTATTTAACAAAACCAAAAATTTTAAGTTCCTAAAAAGCAATTCAAAACACTTCTATCCACTTAACCAATGCACCACTGCTACTTCTGGATTCTGGACTTCTAGTCCATTCTGAAACAATCTTAAAGGGTCAAACACATTCATGCATTTAGTTAAAGAAAAGAACATCTATAAATAACCATATTTTCACAAAACTAAGACCAGGACATATTTACAAAGATGATGAACTATATGTAGTAAGACATTTACATTTTATCTTTAGAAAAAAGATGATATGTTCATAATTATGCAATACATGTAAAACAAATGCACAAGCAAAATTGCCTACATAGCTGCACGTGATGAAGGTAGCTACTCAAAAGGTAGAATCCCAGCTATTGATATCCCTAAGCGTGCACCTGGGAGGTTAAAATTTAAAAAAGAGAACAAAAAATAAAGTGTGAGCTAAATGAGCTCAGTGAGTGTTATGGTTTCCATTCAAAAAATTATACAAACATTAACCTACTTGAAGAACAAAGATAATTTCCTTTTCTTTTCATGCAATAACCAATATTCTGATATAACAAATTCATATAATCAATGCATATGTAAAACACAATCAAGTTCCTCTTTTCTTGTAAGGTAAACAGAGATGGCAATTGAACGTTCTATGAACTTTCTCTTTTAAAATTTTCTTTGCCATTTGGTACCATTAGGTGTAAGGCCATGGAGTTACTTCTGCATCACTTATTTGTGCTTGAGTAACCTCTAATAACGGAGTTAGTTATACCTACACTAGGTTAACTACTATATACCAACTGTTATGGAGTTAATTCTACATCTTTTACCCATAACGGTGCTGACACTATAAATAAATCAATGGTTACGGAGCTAATTCTGCATCGCTTACCCGTAACAGTATTAGCACAATATATACTCCATTCGTGCACAGGGCGACCCATAAGACATACTGATAGACACGACACTACCCACCGTTAGTGACAAACACTCCTCCCATTATTGGACCCTATTTTCGGAGTCTAATTTAGAGTCATAAAACGTAAGCGTATTACCAAGAAGGGTTATTTTGATGAACTCTCCTTATCCATGATCAGTTCATCTTCATTCTCATAACATCCCAAAAATTTCCTATTTGATCAATGGATATACGACAATCCATTCTTATGTTTATGTTCTCCAACATCACCCTAACATATCACTCATTTGTGTTTTCTCTACTAAGTACATTTTGAGTTCCATTCAGGCCTAAAATATATTATAGAAAAGCATTGATGAGCCCACAATTTATAACTATACCTATTTCGGGATAATAGGCATAACTTTTACTCGAAATGTCGAATTAAGATCATTTTAGGATGATTTCGAAGAGGAATTCTAATACCTATTTTAGGTATTTTCACATTTTTTTAGGGGTTGGGTCCTCAAAATCCTTATTCTAGTGGAAATATTGTTTACCCAAGTTTATTTATTATTCATCTGAAAATACTATTCACCCAAAATAAAATATATAATCCGATAGAAGGGAAAGTTCGAGGTTTTACATATAGTTACATAATGCAATTAGTATGGTAGAATTATAACTAATTTAAAATCTTATTTCTTGAGAAACCTATTTTTATTGGTGCTAAACTAAATTGAGAAGCACGTTATTAAGTAAAATCATTTTTCCTTTTCTTTTATAAGGGCTAATAAAATCATTTATTTTGGCTTTTTGACCCAGTTAGATCTCGAAAGATATGAAAGACCTCCCTTCAAGCCATACAAACGACTTTCTAAGTTTTAGAATTTAAATGCTACAGTAAAAACTCTTTTATAAAGTTCAATTAATCGAATAAGTAGAGAAAAAAATGAACATTACAAATCAAAACATGCTAATATGCTTAAAGAAAAAGGTATAATCATATAAGAACTCATTGTAGGTTGAAAGAAATCAGGAAGAGTATTCAATAACAAGTTAGATTTATCATTTTTTGGATTTCCCCTTTTTGGTGAGATTTTGTTAATAATTTTATCAAAAAACAAAATCATAATGATGCGTCCATTGTGAATTTAGCAGGTGTCAAATTTATTATTAAACAAAATGATGGAAGATAGATCTATTACATACTGTCGATTAGAATATGAAGTTGAGAAGGAGCAACATAAGAATGATGAAATTAGCATTGGCAATGAGAGCAATAATATCAAGTCAACTAATATGACGCATACAAATTCTGAGGAGAACTGAAACAAAGTTTGCTCATTTATTCCAAGAGAATTAATACCAAAAATTGGAATGGAGTTTGAGATCGAAGAACAAGCTTATCAATATTATTTAATGTATGTCAAACATGTCGGCTTTGGAATAAGGAGCAATAAAAGTCACAAAGATAAATTTGGTAAATTGATTTGCAAGCTTTTCTATTATACTGCTGAAGGTAAAAGGATGCCTGACAAAAGAGATTTATATGTAAGAGCTCCACGTACAGAAACAAGATTTGGTTATGAGGCAATAATGAAAGTTAATAGTATGAAAAATGGAAAGTTTCAAGCGATTCAATTTGTTGAGGAGCACAATCACAATCACAATATTCCAAGTCATAATAAAACACATTTGCATAGAAGTCATAGAAAGATATCATGTGTTGCAGTAATGCAAATTCAAATGGCTAATTATATGGGAATTTCACCAAAAGCATCTCATAATCTTATGGTGAGACAAGTAGGTGGGAGAGATAATTTTGGCTTTATTCCAAAAGATTACAAGATTTATTTAAGATCCAAAAGAATAAGAGATAGAAAAGAGAAGGATATAGGTGGCGTGTTAGAATATTTGCATAAAATGCAATTTGAAGATCCTAATTTCTTTTATGCAATTCAAGTGGATGAAGATGATTTGATAACTAATATATTTTGGTCAGATGCAAAGATGATGAATGATTACTTAGATTTTGGTGATGATATTTGGTTTGATACTACTTACAAGAAAAATGGTGAGGGTCATCCACTTGCTTTGTTTGTAGGTGTAAACCATCACAAGCAAACTATACTTTTTGGTGTTGTACTATTGTATAATAAGACTGCTCTTATATTTGAGTAGTTGTTCGACACATTTACTAGAGCCATGTCTAAGAAAAAGCCCACAATTATTCTTACTGATCAAGATGCAGTGATGGCAAAGGCATTAACTTTAAGATGGCCTGAAACTCATTATCAACTTTGTATCTAGCACATTTATCAAAACGTCAAATCCATTTGAGCGGTGGTTTTTCTCTGTTTAAAGATTTTTTGTAGGATTTCAGTTCATGCATATATCACATTGAAGAAGAAGAATATTTTTTCACTGCATAGAATGAGATGCTGCAAAAATATCAACTTTAAGATAATGATTGGTTAAAATGTATGTATCATATAAAGGAATATTGGGCTTTGGTTTATAGACGCCAAATGTTTTGTGCAGACATGACCATCACACAAAGAAGCGAGAGCATGAATAACATTATAAAAAGGTATGTGAGTTATCAACATAACTTTTTACAATTTTTTAACCATTTTCAGAGGTATATTGATGATCGTCGATTTGATAAGTTGAATGTTGATTTTAGAACTAATGTAAGCACTCCAGCATTGTTAGCACCTGTTCAAATTTTAAAGCATACAGCTAGTGTCTATACACCTAAAGTATTTAAATGTTTTCAAGATCAATGGAATAATTCTCATGATTCTAGTTTTCATCTTTGTGGTGAAGATGGTACAATTACAAAATATAAGATCACTCTTGTAGGGAAGAGTTACTCTCATATGGTTAGTTGTGATTCATCAAATGATGAAGTCCATTGCAGTTGTTGGAAGTTTGAGTTTGCTAGCATTTTATTTTCTCATGTTTTGAAGGTTTTTACCTTGAAAAATATTTTGAGAATACTGAGTTCGTATATTTTGAAAAGATAGACATGAAAAGCAAAAACATGGTACCTTGATAGTGAAAGCTCCATTATCAATGAAAGTGAATTGGATCCCAAAATGTTCTTAAGTATAAGGTACAAAGAATTGTGTGCATTAAGCATGTGATTCATTACTAGAGCAGCAGAGAGGAGAGATACTTGTAAAATTATGAAAGATCGCCTTCTTAACTTATTGATGAAGGTTGATGAGATGTTTCAAAGTGAAGAATTAGTTTATGAAGAGAACCAAATATCATAAGATGAAAAGTTGACCTAAATGTCAAATCCTGAATGGAATCTCTTCAATCAATGTGAGATTAATTTTGGTGAAAGGAATAGGTTTGAGGTGTCAAAATAAAGACAAAACCTACATCAAGCAAAAGATTGAAGGGTGGCTTTGAGAAAAGTTCAAGGAAAAGAAGTTATGTTTAGAAAATGCAAGAATTTAGCAAATATGGCAACTTCGATATCCATACCCTTTCCAATACTCAGGATATATTTTTGCTCATTTTATGTTTTCAAACCTTTTAATGCATACAATTTATATTTTGATAATTTCAAGTATTTTTTGGTTAAAATACTCTATTTAAGATTTTGACAAAAATTCTCAAAATACCTCTAGTATGTCCACCATACCACATCCAATATTACATCAAGTTTGGGTTAGCTTTCAGTAATTTAAAATGTCACCTGTGTTGTTTTACTTGTTTTTAACAATTTTTCCTTTTTTTTTGGTTATGACACATAGCAAATGCAGCCATTTAGTGTTTTTATGGATCTCACAAGTATGGTTTACACTCATCATCATTCTATATCTAGAGACTCTAGACCACATTCTCAGGTAGTATTTGTACTATTGTCTTTTTGGTTAGTGATCTTCTAATGATTCCAATTTTCTACGTCTGGACCACTTAGTTATAACACATAGCAAATGCAGCCACTTAGTGTTTCTATGGATAACATAAGTATGGTTTACACTCATAATCATTCTATGTCTGGAACACATTCTCATGTAGTATTTATAATATTGTCTTTTTGTATTCTAGTAATCTTCTAATGATTTGTCATTTTAGGCCATTCATAGAAACAAGTAAACAAAGTGTTACTGCTATTATCCCACCTTCAATGTGCATGATTGATTTACTTATGGTACTATTTTTACATTTATTTCTTAATTTCAATTATTGCATTTCATGTTAATGTTACATTTTATTAATAATTGTATTAATTAATTAAAACTCATTTTGATTATAGGCACAACAAACGTTTGGTTTTGACAATTTGGGAGTTGGAATTAAACCAAACAATTTAGGAGTTGGTATTTGCAATGAGAACTGTAATTGTTACAATGGTATTTGTAATGAGAATTATAATTGTTACAAGTTTTGTATCTGTAAAAGAGGAAATAACAGTTACTGAGATATTGTATATAACTTTATGTCCAAATGACATTTTTCATATATTAAAGGAGTTAAATTCTTATGCAATGTTAGCTTAAATTGCAAATCTTACACATCTCTTGGTTAGTTTTTGGTGACAACTACATATAATTTGGTTTTATGCTATAGAGTGGAGATCAAATCTTACTACTACTGGTCCGTTTTGTTATGACATTTGTCTAGGTAATATTTCTGCTCATGTATTGGCTAGTTGTTTTGCTCGAACGAATAATAGCTAATAAGCTCTTTTTTCTGATTCAGGTCTTTTGACAAAGAAATTCATTAATCTGATCAAATATATTGAAGATGGTATTCTTGATCTTAATAAAGTTGTTGACACTCTAAAGGTGACTATTGAATTAGTTATTCTTATATGGGAAGTTCAAATTTGATTGCTAACAGGGGAGTTGATGTCTCAAGGCCAAGTGAAGTAGATGAAAGTGTTGCTAGCTTGTAGGTATCAATAGTTCTCAATATCTATCTTTATGTGTGTTGACAAGCCTTAAAACTTTTGTTGTTTTATCTATATGTAATACTAGTTTTATTACGTGGTGCTATTTTATTGTTCCCAATTTGGAAAGATGCTGATGGATTTTAATGAAAAATTTTCAATTTATATATGACATGCTTCACATTTAATGAGAGAACATTGGCTATGTGAGTTGTAAACCAAATTCATTTTTGTTTAGAAAGATGTCCTCAGTCATGGATGGTGATTGTAATTACTTTAATTTCTGTTTAATAACTCACTAAAAGAGCACAGGAGTTAGTTGTGTTAATTAGTTTGGAAGCTTGGAAAGAGCTTGTTTAGTTGATTTGAGTTTATGTGAAACATTTCAGACCATCTAAGAAATGACAAATCATTCTTTCATCAATCAGTAAAAATAGAAAAAGATAATAGTCATATATAGTTGATGACTTTTCCTTCATGATTCTTTTCTCGTAGGCAAAAGTTCAAAACTTTACTGTTTAAGAACACAGGAAGAAGGTCATGCATTTAGTGCAAAATGTTAAGAAAACAACAGATTATATGTTTTTGTGTGTATTATTATTTTGGGATTTTGAGGCTTTAATGAAAGAACAAGTCTTTTCAACTATCAACATGGTCATAACGCAAATGGCATACGATTGTTTCACTTTATGTTTCAATGTTTCAAAGTTCCCATGACACCAATTTTCTAATTCTATTGTCCTTGATCTTCTTGTCCCTATTCTGTTCAAGCAAGTGTTATGACTTGTTTCTTTATGTAAAGTTACTTTATACAGGGTTGTGTAAGTCACATCGTGACTCACACATACACGGTCATGCATATAAGTCACTACCGTGACTTAACTTGCACGACTATGCATGCAAGTTACGATTGTGACTTAACTTGCAAAACCGTGAAATGGTCAAAATATCTAAACGTATTATGCCATTTTCATGCACAATTCTTCTTATTTAAATTTTCATGCACAATTCTTCTTGTTTAAGTTCATGCCACATTCACAAATTAATCCAATTAAGATTCACGCAACATCTACACTGAGTTCACTTAATTCATATCAATTCTGAATTAAATTGAAACCAACATATGAAAATAAGTAAAATCAATCAAAATTCAACACAACAATTCCCCTACACTTAAATTATGCCTGTCCTCAAACAAAATAAAGACACTAGACTATAAAAACAAATAATGGAAACAACAATTTTCTAATATAATAATCGAAGATATCAACGATCATTTCAATAAACACAACCTAAGAACTTGAAACTCATAATACTCTATGAACAAGCCACTCTTTGCATATTTACACAAAATCAAAAAGCACGTCAATTCAAAGAACCATCAACAAGTATGATAGATACTCACTCCTGTCTCCATCTTCTCAAGCATTCAAAGGTGGGATATGTATTCACTCATCGTTCATTTCATGTAAGGCATCTACCATAAGCTTGCTTACCAATCCAATCTCCACCACTAATATCAAACACAAGCATCAATCCAAAGATCTTTATTTAGGTTGTAATGAGGTTGGGCTAAGGGTAGGAAAAAGAAAAATTGCAGTTTAAAATCACAACACAAATTAAGCATTTAAAATCATACAAAACAATAAACCATAAAACACTCAATTCTTTCCTCTCACTTAACAAAATTAATACTTCCCATTTTTACTTATCTCTTCTTTTCATTTTTTGGTCATCTTCCCTTCCTTCCTTTTCTTTTCTATTTCTTTTTCTTCTTTTCCTCTCTCTTTTATATTTTTCTTCTTATTTTTACTATATTTTTCATTTATTGATTTATTTATTTATTTATGACTCTAAAACAAGGAAATCAAGAGAAAAATATAGAGGAGAAGTAAAAAATTTCTACAACCATACCCATCCATAATGTAATAACTAACTGTATGTTATGGTTCCCCCATATTTATTCCCTAAACCCAATTATACCCATTCAAATGCTCAACTTGCCTTATGGTAGGTACAAGGAAGAGGATAAATAATCAAGGTCAAGACTTATATTTGGGTTTAAAGAAAGAAAGGTTTCATGTTAAGATCAAAGGGGGTTCACTAAGGTAACATCATGTTGGCCTTTTAAGCAAAGGGGTAAATCGTAATTGCTTTCATCATTTCAACATTTGCATAAGATTATGTGATCTCAACTAGTATTTGCAAGCAAACTCTAGAGTTCTTTAATCATAAAAGAACACTTAGTGAGGTTTGGTTATATGTAAGTTTTAATTATTAACCCTTGATAATCCACAAGGGCACGGTTCGTTAGCATAATACCAAAGGTGTTGATCCCATAAGGAGAGAACTAATCTAATCCTAAATTCTAAGGCAAAAAACAAATAATAGAAATTCAAGATATAACAAAACTAATACGAGAACTTAATTCAATCAATCAAATTAAGAATAAAAAATGAAAATATTAGTTATTAAGCAATTTGCATCACACCCAAGAATCAACAAAAGGAAATTACCAATTAGGAGAAAGAGAATTTTACCTATCTTTGATGCTTACCTAACTGACTATTAATTATTAGATTGTTGGTTCTAGACTATCCTAGGGTTGATTACTCTCTCTCGAGTTATAACCATTAACCCTAAATCATAAACCCTAATCAGATTATGGAGTTTGCAATCTCTCAATTCACAACCTATCCAAAACCCTAGTTAGTTCTAAAGTTCTCTAATAAACTATTGGAAATCTATAAAAGATCTTTCTTTGCATAAATTATCAATCTAATTTAATTCTAGTTTCTATTAAATCATCTAACTCTTGTTAGCCAAATTTAATCATTTTTTATTCGACTCACCGTCTCAGTTTAATTATCGAATTATGCAATAGGAGATTCAAACCACAACAATATACAATAAGAACATAAATAATCAGATTCTCATTAATTTAAGAATAAAATTCTGAAAGTGAGTAGAACATTCTCAACATTTTAGATACTATCACCAATTGTTCAATCCAATTCTATACAATAATAAAACTTAAAATAATAGGAAATACAATCTAAAATGGATGACAGGAGGGACCAACGTCGAGAAACCTCCTGATCTAGGAAGTATTTTGAGTCAGCTTCTTCTCCTCTTCTCTTTTCCTTCTTCTTTTCCTCTATCTCTCGATGATCTTTCTCTAGGGTTTCTCAAGGTGAATGATGCAAAAGCTATTTTCAATGCCTCTTTTTGTTCTTTTTAGATCCTCTTATGTTTTGGGTAATCCTAGGATTTTTTAAGGTCCGAACGTTCATGAGTGTCTACGGGTTTGCTTGTCAGAAGACACGATCATGGGCCATTCCCTAGGCTTCTATCATGATCATGGCATGTAGGCCATGATCGTGGGCCAAATCTGAAGCTTTTGTCATGATCGTGGCCTGACATGCCACAATCGTGGGCCGTTGTTTAAGCCCGAATGTCTTCAAAACTACTTCGTCTTTTTATGTTAACCCTGAAACACATCAAGATACCTCAAAAATGTAATATTAAAGCTCAAAGACTTGTACTAACCCATAAAACACTTAAAACATAAATAATTAACAAACTAACACAATTCTAACCTATACATATACTAAATGATTGAATTAATGACTAAACACATATCAAACTATGCCCTAAAATACGTTGCAATTTACACTTATCAAGCACTCTCAACAAATAATACTTGAGTTTGGCGTTTAATATTTCAAAAAGGCTCAAAATCTTACCAAATGAAAGATGTCATTCATCTATCACAACAAGCTAATGTCTTTTTAACCGAAATCCAAATCAGTTAGTCTAAGCATGCAAGTATACTCATTCACTCATATTATGCATTTCTAATCCAGATTGAGTTAATTTAATAACGATGCATCTTTAACTACTAAATGGGAAAACAAAACACACAAGAGGGAAAGGATAGAAACACGATACTAAGATGGGGCAGAGGCTATTCGAAGCAAGCATTCAAATTGACCATGAAGGTTTGGATCTCTACCATGCTAGCCTCAATGTTGTGGAGCTTGTCATTTATTCGTTGTTCAAATGCTGTCAATTGATTTAACAGTGATTGGTACTGCATGGAAGTAGCTGGATAAGTCTGATGCATTTCTTTAGGTGGTGGAACATCATCTTCTTGTGCAACTTCCATTTCTGTAACTCAAGCTCGCTTGCTACTCAGAGCTTCCCCCGTGTCATCATAGATAAGAACATAGTGATCGCCTTGCTGCCTAAAGTTGAGTTGCTCGAAACTAGCCGCATAGGTGTTCTCTCGATTAGTAAGCCAAGATGTTCTGTAATTCGAGTCACGAATGCCGCAACTATTATTTTACTTATACTAGATTTAGCCACTTCATTTAATTGCACACTTAACCAACTTTCGGCATTAAAGGACCTAGCATGTACCATACACCACAAAATAAATAATTCAGTTTTAGAAACTACCCCATTGTTATCACCTTTATTTAATAATGTAAAAGTTAAAAATTGATGGAGATAGCGAAGGGTAGAGTCCACAATGGCAGATGATTTGGACTAACTGGGGGAAACCACTTTCCTAGAATTGGTCATTTAGGATCAAAAGTTGCTAGCCACAAAATTCTCAGGATATTCATATAAATCAGTATTTGGAAAGCCAAAAATAACATTTGGCACTTCTAAAGTGATTATATGATGTGTATTCATTAATCAAAATGAAGACTACCCGTAGTGTCCCTAACAGTAATTTCGTGAACTACTTCTAAAGTGGTCAGAAACTTTAATGTCAATTTCAAATATGAATTTTTCCTAGATTCAGAAAATTGTTCCCAGCCTATATTTCACAACAACTCATGGACTCGATCAAATAATCTTAATTCAATAAGTGTCTGAGAATCTGAAAATCTATTGAAAAAATTTAATGATCCTTAAGAAACATATACCTTTATTCATGCTCTCTAGTTTGAAAGTTGAGGGATGGGATCCTTGAATTTGGCTCGTGTGGTGGACATGAGGGAACTCTGGGTTGTTTCATTCTTATAGACAAATTTGGCTATGATAGTGTGTGTTCTCCTACTGAGTTGGTGTGGAGGACATACAAGTGTATGTTGTGCTAAAGGAGGTGACATACGAGCGTGGGGTATTGAGTGGAGTGACGACAAGGGTGGCACGATAATGCGCTGGCCAAGGTGTGGGGACATAAATGTGCATCTGTGCAATATAGTGAGGCAAGGTGCAAGGGAGTACATGGTGGTTAGGGGGAAGAGTGGCGTATATGTGTGCGTTTGTGAGGCGTGCACTATTGAGGTGTGCGTGATGGTTAGGGTAAAGAGCAGAAAGTTAAGTAAGAAGGGCGGAGGCTACGTGTGAGGACGGTGGGGTGCGACTAGTTAGGTGTGAGGGCGTGCAGCTACATGGCGGCTAAGGATGAAGACTGGTAAGGAGCGACGGTTGCGTGGCAGCTGCGGGTGGAGAAGATGGAGAACATAGAATTAGATCTGGAAAGAAGGAAAAGATGAAGATAAGCATGCTTTTTAATTAGGGGAGGGGTTATTTAAAGTGTTGTAAGGGAGAGTCATAAATAAAGTGTTGTAAGGGAGAGTCACGAGTGTGACTCTCCTAATCACATTCATCACTGAGGAGTCACAGTCACGGGTGTGACTGAGAGTCACACCTATAACTCCCCAATCATAATTTATAACAGGGGAGTTAATGCCTCAAGGCTAGGTGAAGCAGATAAAAGTGTTGCTAACTATCAGTGGTTCTCAATATCTATCTTCATATATGTTGACGAGTTTTAAAGCTTTTGTTGTTTTTGTTAAGTCAAGAAGACTTCACTTTTATTAATTTTGATGTCAATCAAATGATAATAATCTTAGAAGTGTGAGAATTGTTTTGATAAGTTTGTTAAGTGCGCAGAAAAATGTAAGTGACACAAGGTCAACACCAGAAGATGCATGGTCATCACCAGAAGATGCGTGATCAACACCAAAAGATGCATGGTTAACACCAGAAGATACACGTCATCATAAGAATATACACGTCATCAGAAGAAGATACATGTCATCATAAGAAGATACACTTCGATACCAGAAGAAGCATGACAACAGAAGAAGCTCGATACTAGAAGAAGCAACTCTAGAAGAAGTATAGTACCAGACGATGGAAAAGAAAACTATTTTAAAACGTCAGTCAATTAGTTAGTTGGAGTTAGTTACAAGACTCAACTAATAACTGTTTCTAAAAGATTCAAGAAGCAGTTTCTTAAGAAAACAGTTAAAGACTTAGGCTATAAATACTAGCTCTAGTCGTAAACTAAATAACGTTTTTACAAGAGAGAAAATCTGATTGTACAATACTTAGAGAAACGTTGTACTCAAAGTGCAAAAAAAAGAGAGCGAATACATTTGTAACATGAAGCTCAAAAATATCTTTCTAGAGAGAGAAAGAAAGGCTAGAGTCTAGAGAGGCTAAGAGAGCATATAAAGAATACTTTGTGAGAGAGACCTGAAGAGGCTCTGCAAGTTTTAAAAGAATACTTGTAAAGTTGAAGAGTATAGTGAAATCTCAGACAAACTCTGAGGACTGGACATAGCCCACGGTTAAGTGTGAACCAGTATAAAATCGCGACGTCTATTCTCTAGCCCTTATTTTTAATTTTCTTGTTGTTAGAAGAGTAGAAAATAATTCTTGCGAGTGCATTACTCATCGACTTTAGTAAATTGTGTTTGTGATCATCTGAATTTTGTAAAGAAATTCAAGAAATTCCTAAAGATTAATATCTTTGAAAATATTACACAATTCAACCCACCTTCTTGTGTATTTTACATATTATACGTGATTTCTATATTAACAAATGATTTACTTCAGTTGGTATCAGAGAGAGGTTTCCAAGAAACACTGTTACAAAGTGAGGACAAAGATTCATGGCTGAATCACATGTTTTTATAGCTAAAGGTGCCTCGATCATATGACCTCCTGCATTCAATAGTAAAGATTATCATTATTGGAAGGACAAGATGCGGCTCTTTATAGAATCCACACATATTGATCTTTGGGATATCATTTAGAATGGTCCATATACACCAACAGACGCGAAGGCAATAGTATCTCTCGTGACAAATGGTCAGTTGATCAGAAAGCTCGATTTCAGTTAAACTCAAAGGCCAAGTTTTTTTTAAGTTGTGCCCTAAGTAGAAGTGAATATGATAAGATTCATGGATGCAAATCTGCAAAGGAAATGTGGGACACATTAGCCATTACACATAAAGGAACAAATTAGGTGAAAGAGTCCAGGATTAGTATCCTCGTTCATCAGTATGAGCTGTTCAAGATGAAAGATGATGAGACTATTGATCAGATGTTTGGATGATTCCAAACAATTGTTAATGGACTTAAAGCTCTTGGAAGAATCTACGATAATCAAGATCATGTCAGAAAGATTCTTAGAAATCTTCCAAAAAGATGGAGACCCAAAATAATGGCAATACAAGAGGCTAAGGATTTAAGTAAGCTAAAGCTAGATGAATTGCTTGGTTCACTGAAAATACATGAAGTAAAGCTTGATGCAGAAGATAAACCTAGAAGAAATAAATCTATCACATTAAAAGCTGGTCAGAAGAATCAGAAGATATAGAAAAATAAAAGCACATCTTCAAAAGCATTAAAGATTGAAGAAATCAAGAATGATGATGTCAGTGAATCTGATCAAGATTCAAGTGAAGATAATGATGAACTATCCTTCATTTCAAGAAAGATTAGGAGGATGTGGAAAAATAAAGCAAAGGGAAATAAAGATTTTTCTTTTAAAAAGAATAGCAAAGACGATTCAAAAAATGAGAAAAGTTCTATCGTCTGCTATGAGTGCAATAAACCAGGACATTACAAGTCTGAATGCTCATTGCTCAAAAGAGAGCAGAAGAAAAGTAAAGAAAACAAAAAGAGCATGATGGCAACTTGGGAAGATTTAGATTCGTCTGAATCTGAATCCGACTCAGAAGCATCAGAACAAGCAAATATATGCTTGGTAGCTGAAAAGGAATGCGACGTTGAGGTAACTTCTAACTTTAATGAACTTCAAGATGCTTAATTGTTAGAAGATTCACATGCTATATTAAAACAATATAGGATATTGAAAAAGAAATTTGTTGAAAGTTTGAAGAACACAAAAGTCTTAGAAAAAGAAAACGTTTGCCTTAAGAAACAAGTAGACAATATGAAAAAGAAAGTAACTGTAGACAAATCTGTGGAAATTAATCAACTGGAATAAAGGATTAATAGTCTCTCAGCAGATTTATCAACATTTACTGAAAGTACAAAAAGAATGAATGATATGATTGAAAAATATAGACATCTAAACGATAAGAGTAGTTTAGGGTTTAATAATAATAATGTTCGTCATAATGTGAGTTTTATTCCTAACAAAAAAGAAAAAGAAAAAAATATTCTCATTACTCGATGAATAATTGTAAGTCTAACCTCAAAGGGCTCAAGAAAATATGAGTACCTAAGAAAGATATAATATACACTGCAGGTCTCCTTTCTTAGAAAAAGCAACCAGCACCAATGATACTTGAACAGTGGATGCTCACGACATATGACGGGAAGAATGTCTATGTTCCTAGACCTTCAAGATAAGCAAGGAGGATCAGTAACTTTTGGAGACAACCAGTAGGGCAAAATAGTTGGAATCGGCAAAATTGGTAAAGATTCATTTACGTCTATTGATAATGTTCTGCTAGTTGAAGGCTTAAAACATAATCTAATTAGTTTTTGTTTATGTGCATGATTTCAAGCAGATCCTAGAGAATCTCATTATATTGCTGTCAAAAGAATATTGAGATACTTGGCAGGTTCTACTGATCTTTGTTTAATGTATGAGAAAGGTAAAGATTTCAGGTTAATTGGCTATTGTGATGTTGATTATGTTAGAGATAGGATTGATAGAAAGAGTACAAGTGAAGGTTATCACTTTCTTGGTCATAATCTAATTTCTTGGTTAAGCAAGAGGCAAAGTTTAATTGCTCTATTTACTGCAGAAGCTGAATACATGTCAGCTGCAAGTTGTTGTTCATAGATGTTATGGATTAAGTATCAGTTAGAGGATTATTCTATACAAGAAGATCAAATTCCAATCTTCCTGATTGAGCCCAAGTTTATCTTATTAATTGGCTACATTTTTACTGCTCTTAATGTACTTTTTGACTCTTAATTTGTGATTTTGTGCTTTAATGAGTCCCTTGCAGTGAGCTTACATTTTATACAATTTGATAGTAAAATTGTCACAAATTTACATTAATTTCATCATAATTTTTCCAAGGACAATTGATACTGCAAATTGCTGTTTCATTTGTAGGGGAAAAGAAGAGTCAAAAGCATCCGAGGAGTCAACACGTCGCGGCGCATGAAGAAGTTCGCACGCCGCAACGTGCTAAAAGCAACACGCCGCTGCGAGGATACAAGAAATGCACGCCGCGGCGCCTGCAAAATATCTCGCCGTGACGAGGATCAAGAGCAGCACGCCGCGACGTCAACAACTTAGCACGCCGCGGCGAGAAATCCAGAAGAGCACGTCGCGGCGCCTAAAAATCACCTCACCGCGGCGAACAGTCGGGCACCCGAACTAAATTTGGAAAATCCTCTCACTATTTTAGCCCGACCCGGATCCATCCTATAAAAACCTTACCAAAATTAGGTTAAGGGGGTGGAAAACATAGAGAGAAAACGGAGAGAAGAGCGAAGAGACAACAAAAAGAATTCACAGCCTTACCACCCAGTGTTCCCTTCGGGGTTCCCTGGGTAGAATCTTTGTATAGATTTTCATTTTCATTTCCTTTCATTTTCATCGCCGACTCCATCATGGTAGCTTGGATTCGTCACGAGTTGTGAAGTTTCCGGTTGCAATGCATGGTTAGGCGTTTATTTTCTCCTGAAGATGCAGTGATGGTTGGAGTTCACCGAGCTTAAAAGGGGAGTAGCTTAATCCGTAGTTTAGCTATGATTTATGAATGCCTAGGTCTAGGATTTGTAACTTATAGTGAAGCTACTCGATTGTAGCTAAAGGTTGGACATGTGTTGTTTGGATTTGTAATTTACATTGTCACGTTTAACTACTTTGTTATGAAC
>JANIJH010000001.1:26203939-26214632 GCA_024520975.1 Erythroxylum areolatum
TTATTATTATTATTATTATTATTATTATTATTATTATTATTATTATTATTATTATTATTATTATTATTATTATCCTTATTATTATTATTATTGTTGTTCTTGTTGTTGTTATTTTGATGAAATTTGTTATTATAACTTTTCTTCTTATGATTATAAAATTATTTAATATTATTAATTTAATCAATGATTTAAATAATTATATAATTCAATTTCTTCTTATAATTATTGAATTAAATTGGAATTAAAAAAAGTCTATGATTAAATTATATTAAGGAATTAAAATGAAAATGAATAAAAATATATAGAATATTAATAAATTCTGTAGACATTAATTAACAATAATAATGAGATTGGAAATGTTTGTCATTTCCAAAGCAATTATTACTAACAATTCTCGCCATTTAAGTAATTTGTTAATATCATTTTCACAAACATTTTTACTGTTTAACTAAATTTACAGACCATCATCTCTAAAAATACTGCGTCTTTACAGTCATTTTTCTTAGTTTTCATCTCCCTCTCTGTGTAATATTTTTAAACCATTTGTATATGTTCTGCAAAAATTTGAAAAATAGGTGTCTTTTGGCTTTGTTTATTTACTGGCTGCTTGTTAAAGAAATTTTGTTATTTATGTTTTAATTACAGTAATTGTTGAAGATATTTAGAATTCATTGTTATATAAGTTGTATCTTTCTGTTTAATGTTTTGGTATTTATTGTGATGTAATAAATAGTGGCTTGACATATACGTTAGTGGTAATTAATATAAGAAGGTTGAGTTGATTGTTATGTATGTTTGAAGTCAGTCGTGAAGATGTGTGAAATTTGATGGTTTCTGACTTTTTTGGGAGTGTTTATAGCTTTTGGTTTTATATACACATCAGTGATAATTAATGTGTTACAGTTGATTTGGTTAACATTAAGTCGTAGTTAATGTTAAGGTAAACATATCATTTGTAAAATGGAAACAACTTAGCATTAACTCTCTTATTGGTTTTTCTGTTATAGGAATGACATAACACATGGATGGATAAATAAATAAAACATCCTATGTTTTTGTAAATGGACGTTTTTGGTTGTCTTAAGAATTATATCTGAAAATAATGCTCCTCGTTTTTAATTTCACAGGTGTAAAAATGGAAGGTACATCGACTCCATGCCGTCGTTTAAATTATGAAAGTGATAATGAGGAATGTAACGATGATATTGCCTTTGGGAACGAGAGTTGTAATATGAACGCAAGAGATTTAGTTAGGAGAAAGCTAGTATCGAAAATTGGTATGCAGTTCGCGACAGAAGAAGAAACTTATCAATTTTATTTAACTTATGCCAAGCATGTGGGATTTGGAATTAGAAGAAGCAAAAGTCACAAAGATAAAAGTGGTAAGTTGATTTGTAGGCTTTTTGTTTGTACTGCTGAGGGTAAACGGATGGCCAATAAAAGAGATTTGTATGTAAGAGCTCAACGGGCAGAAACAAGATTTGGTTGTGAGGCAAGGATGAAAGTGAATAGTTTGCAAACTGGAAAATTTCAAGTCATTGAATTTGTGGAGGAGCACAATCACTATCTTTCATCCCCAAACAAAACACATTTGCATAGAAGTCACAGGATGATATCTTCAGTTGCGGTTATGCAAATTGAAATGGCTAATGATGTGAGAATTCGACCGAAAGCATCCCGTGATCTTGTGGTGAGACAAGTGGGTGGTAGAGATAATGTTGGCTTTATTCCAGATGATTACAAGAATTATTTAAGGTCTAAACGAACTAGAGACATGAAACAGGGAGATACACTTGAGATGTTAGAATATTTGTATAAGATGCAGGTGGAAGATCCAAAATTTTTTTAATGTTATTCAAGCGGACGAAGATAATTTGATCACTAACATAATTTGGTCTGACGCAAAAATGAGGAACGACTACTTAGACTTTGGTGATGTAGTGTGCTTCGATACTACTTACAAGAAGAATGGTTAGGGTTGTCCACTTGCTTTGTTTGTCAGTGTCAACCATCATAAACAAACAACAGTTTTTGGTGGTGCACTCCTCTAAGATGAAACTGCTCTTACATTTGAGTGGTTGTTCGAGATATTTGAGAGAGCAATGTCTGAGAAAATGCCTACCACTATTCTTACTAATCAAGATGCGGCAATCGCAAAGGCATCAGCGTCAAGATGGCCAAAGACTCATCATCGACTGTATATTTGGCACATATATCAAAATGCTATCATCCATTTGAGTGGTGTATTTTCTAAGTATAACGAGTTTTCAAGGGATTTCAGCTCAAGCATATATGAGTATGAAGAAGAAGAAAATTTTTGCATTGCATGGAATAAGATGTTGGAAACATATGAACTTCAAGATAATGAATGGTTGAAACGTTTGTATGGCATTAAGGAAAAATGGGCTTTGGTTCATGGGCAGAAAATATTTTGTACAGACATGATGACCACGCAACGAAGTGAGAGCATGAATAGTATGATAAAAAGGTACGTCAACTATGAGCATAACTTATTACAATTTTTTAATCACTTCCAGAGGCTTATTGATGATCATTGATATGAAGAGTTAAAAGCTGATTTTAGAAGTAATGTGAGCAATCCTTCATTGTCAGCACCAGTGAAAATTTTAAAGCATGCATCTACTGTGTACAAGTAAGAAGTATTTAAATAGTTTCAAGATGAATGGAATCATTGCCATGACTATAGTTTTCGTCTTAGTGGTGAGGATGGAATGGTAGAGAAATATAAGATCAGTGTTACTGGGAAGAGCTACTCTCAATTGGTCAGTTATGATTCTCGTAATGATGAAGTTCATTGTAGTTGTGGGAAGTTTGAGTTTGCTGGAATTTTATGCTCTCATGTGTTGAAGGTTTATAACTTGAAAAATATTTGGACAATTCCAAGCAAGTATATTTTGAAAAGATAGACAAGGAAAGCAAAATGCTGGACGATTGCTACTAAGGAGTCAACTGTCAATGATACTAATGTGGATCCTAAACTGTTGTCAATTATAAAGTATAAAGAATTGTGTACATTAAGCATGCGATTGCTGACAAGAGCAGCAGAGAGGAGAGATACCTATAAGATTGTGAAAGATAATCTTTTGAACATGTTGAAGATGGTTTATGAGAAATTAGAAGGTGAAGAAATAGTTGATGAAGAGAACCAAACAGCACAAGATCAAGAGTTAAGCCAACGCTCACGCTCAAATACTGAAAGAAATGTGCTGAATAAAGCTGACATTCATTTTGCCAAAATGAATCACATAAGAGGTGTGAAAATGAAGACAAAGCCTACATCAAGTAAGAGATTGAGGGGTGGACTAGAGAAAAGTTCAAAGAAGAGGAAGAATGCGAAGAACTGCAGGACTTCAACAAATGTGGCTGATTCGATAGTAATCCCCCTTTCCAATACTCAGGTTAAACTTTTGGTGATATTGGTTTGAAATGATGTATATAATTTTAACATTGATTATTTTAAGTTAATTTGGCCTAAACGACTTTATTCAGGAATCTGAATATAATTTCCAACAAACTCAGATTATGTCCAGCAGCGAAGCTCCCATATTACATCAACATCAGGTTGGTATTGGGTAATTAATAATGTTTGCATGTGTTGTGCTATTTCTTTTCAACTAAATTTGGTTTTATTGCTTATGAGGAAAACCAAATGCAGACAGTTTCTATTTGTAAGGATTTGAGAAGTTTGGTTTCCAATCATCAAGATCGTCTAGAACAATCTCAGGTTCAATTTCTAACATTGTCTTATTGCTATAATAATTTGAATCAATGTAATCTTTTATTTATCAACCAATTGGTTATGACAATTATGAATTATAGCCATTAGGTGTTCATATGGGTAAGTCAACAATGTTATACAGTCATCATCATTATGCAACAACTCCTCTGGTATTCTTTATTAAACTATTTGTTTCTATTGTTTAAAATATTTTATGTCTGTAATGTGTTACTAAACTTTGAATCATTTATCATGTTAGGTCAATGTTATAGGAACAAGTCAACAAAATATTAGTGTTGTTATCCCACCTTCAATGCGCATGACTGATTTACTTATGGTAAATCGAAGAAATTTTTTGTCTAATTTCAATTATTTTTAATAATTGCCTTACATGTTGTGTTTTTTTTTAATTATTTAACATGCATATTGATTTACAGGCACAACAGACATTTGGTATTGCAAATTTGGAAGAAGTAAACAATTTAGAAGTTGGTATTTCCATTGACAAATGTCTTAGTTGCCTTCGTGCCAAAAAGTTCTGCTTCTACACAAGATGATTATGATAATAATGTCAGTACGAACCACCTAACTCTTGTTTTCCGTAATTTGTAAAAAAAATTAACTATCTTTATTCTGTCTGGACATTACCTTTTGTGGAAAATTTTTAATTTCAAATTAAACATGTAATTAATGAGAAAATAAAAATATATTAGACAAAGTATATATATGGACAATTAAAAAATGAGGTCTTACACGCACATACCATGCATAAAGAAAGTTATCAAATAATTTATTTGAGCTCATAATTCTCTAAGTTGTCTAATATATTTTGTTGGTTTGTGTTGTTTCATGCAGCCTGCTATGCTGAAGTTGGTGGAGGAATTTGTTAGCTCAGTGAAAGTGAAGAAGAGAAGCATAATGAAGAGAAAATTTCCAGTTCTTAAAAGGAAGCTAGAGTTGATGATTTTAGGAGCATTTCAGAAATGCTTGGATCCAAGGAGGAGAATTCGATTGATTGAGAATTAGTGTAGGAATGAGGATCAAAGCAAGAAAAGTGAGAAAAATGAAGCTACATTCACAGAAAGATTGAAGAATGAAGAATTAGAAGATGTTCAGCAAGCTTAGACCTGATACTACATCAATTGAAAACAAAAACCTGAAGCGGAGCTAGAAATTTCTGAAACATGTTCTGAACTAATTCATGAAGCAAATTCCTGAAGCAACTTAAAGTGAAGCCGTACATGTCAATGGAGGAGAGGAATTCAAAATCAATGAGTGTTTAGAGAGCAATGTTAAAATTTCTGTGAGTGGAAAAACAATTTCAAAGTGAAAATTCCATTTCAGAAACTTCATATTCTCTATACATCAAAATCTTACATACATTTTGTATCTGAAGCATTATAAACACTTGAGAGATACACATATCTTCACTAGAATGACATTTACAGTGAAAACATCTAGTGTATAAGAAACAAGTGTTGTTCATCTACAAAGTTTCTCTTTTGGAACATGATTATTTAGAGTTGCTGGGAAGAGTCACTTGAAGTTTGTTGAAGTGCTTGAGGTTCTGTTCTCCTCTACAAAGGTTTAGGCTTGAAGCAGAGTTGAAAATCAATTTTTTCTGTTGAAATACAGAGGAGTTCAGCTCTTACCATCCACATATTTGAAAGGGATATTATCTTTGATATTATCAACATAATTTATTTATTGGATGTTGAAAAATAAAACTTAGATTGGTGAGATAATTATGTGAATGGAGAGAAACAATTCATTTGGAATACATATATCTGCAGTTGATTTTGAAGAGAAGATAAGTATGATTATATTTTAGTTGGTAAGACAATTATTTGTGGGAAACTGGCAGGGGGCATGGACCAAAGGGATGAAGTTCAAGATCAGATGGGTGATGCACAAGGCAAATAAGAGATTGGAAAAGTGGAAGAAACAGATGTGATGTCATCTAGCCTTCAGAATTCGATAGTTTCAATAAGGTGCTTGGAGAGTAAAAAGCAAAAGGGAAAGCAGAAGAAGCAGAAGAAAAAGAAGCATTGACTTACATGATTTTTTATTTGTGAAGATGGACAAAGATCAAGTTTAATGAACCTCATTAGAGTTAATTAATGAAGAAATGGCCACATCATCACAACATCTTCATCATTTCTGCAGTCATCAGAAAATGTCCCCTGCAGTTTACAAGTGTCAGAGTTATTGCAAGCAAATGTCAGTTTTGATTATGCTATAGACAAATTGTTTGCTTTTGTTTTTTGCCAAATGAGGAAATGCTTGTGTTGAATTGAATTGTTTTGGAAAACCAGCTATGCTAAAACTTGCTGAAGACCTTACAATGGCAATCAAATTGAAGAAGAAAAGAAAGGTGAGGACCAAGTTGAAGCCCCTTAAACATCTTAGGAAACTTAAGCTGCTGATTTTGGGAATAATTCAGAAAACAATGCCTCCAAACTCTTGAAAATTCTGAAGATTGAAGATTAAAGAAGGAAGTCTAGTGAAGCAATTGAAGATGTCTGCAGAAACTTGATGCAACCTGTTGAAGTTCATAAAAACCTCAAGAAGTTCTTTTCCTTTCCTGAAGCAGAATTGGAGCACGGAGTAAAGCGGTGAAAGCACAACTTCTAGCTGATCTGGAAGGCGTGAATGAGAGCCTCATCATTCGTAACTCAACCAAACAAGTGGTCCTGCATGTGGATTGTAAGAGCTGGACTTCTGCAAGCTTCAACTAGATCTGAACCTCAAGTTAGCTCCAAGCTCCAAGCTCCAAGCTCCAAGCTTTGACCTCTGTAGAAGAAAACATAACCTAAATAGAGAGCAGAACCTTTAGAACTTCATCAGGATGAGCTGAACATCAACGAATCCTTCCAATCTGCTTAAAACTGAGGCTTGATGATGGTTTAGAATCTCCAGCAACAATTCCTGACCACAATGAGTTGATCCACCAGAAGATTTCCAGAAAATTAACACTAATCCTGTATATGCTAAATGTGTTGTCTGTAAAAGTTCTCTCAATATATCTCTCAAGTGTTTGTATGGTTTTGGTTTTCTGTATATGTAATGTGTAAAGACTATGAGTTTTTCTTTTCTTCATAAATGGATTTTCACACTTCCAGATTTGCTTCTTTCCATTCTTTGAAAATTTCTTCAACTCAACTCTCAATACACACATGCATAATAATTCAGATTTGACAGCAAAAACTCACAGAAGCAGATGAAAAAAAGATGATATTTCATATATTGCTACTACTGTTCTATTACATTCGAAGGCATGTTTTGGAGCTTTTCAAGTTAGCCCTCACACCATTTTTTGCTTGCTTACATCCAATGGATCAAAATGAAAGATGAAAAGAAACAAAGAGTAAGATGTTGACAAGTAACTTAACAAAGAGTAAGATGTTGACAAGTAACTTACTCTCATTGGTTCAACAGAATAAAAACATAGATGTTGGATGCTACATTAACAAAACCTGACACAAGGATTTCCTAATAATTTAAAGCTGCAAAAGTAAAGAACAAAAAGACGCTTTATGCTGGAACAAAATGTGATGCTTAGTTTCAACTAATTCTAATCCCCTTTGATGACAAGTGTCACTTTGACTTCGAAATCTTCAACTTCTTTGACTTGCAAGCCTTCTCTTCAATTACTTCAAATGTTTGCTTCAGAATTTGTCTCAAAATTTGCTTCAGGCATTGACAACTCTGCTTCAGGTTTTTTGCTGTTGTGATTTCAGTTCTTCTTCTTCTCTTGCTGCACGTCTGCTAAATCTTCATCCTTCACTTTTCCATTGCTTGACGCTTCATTCTTCTCATTTATCTTGCACTGATCTTTATTCCCACTCTGAATCATTCGGATTCTATTCTTGGTGTCTAAACATTTTTAAATTGCTACCAAGATCATCATCTCTAGTTTCCTCTTCAATGCTGAAAAATTACTCTTCATTTTACTTCTCTTCTTCACTCTCACTGAGCTTGCAAACTCCTTCACAAACTTCAACATAGCAGGCTGCATGAAACAACACAAGCCAACACTACATATCAGATTCTATTTTTCATCATATAGTTAGGAATTCTTGAAGGTGCACTCTTGGAGGTTAAAGATGAATCTTCTTCCAGATGTTAAAAGACAAGACTTCCAGGACAGCTGAAGATTGCCTACAACACTTCCAACACTGTTCATGTCTACTCCTACACAATGAAGAATGCTACTGCAATGAACTTCGAAAACTTCTTCTTAAATATTTTTCTGGAAATGTGGAAATGTAATAATAAGTTCTTTCTCACAGGCTTTGAGTGTATGGTTTTGATATATGTGGAGAAAAATGGATGTAACTCTTAATTAGAATTCGAAAACAACTTCTGTATATTTGCAAACTTTCTATTTTGTGTATGTATGCTACTTCAGCTATTCAATCATTGAATTGATTAGCTTCTGGAAACAAAAACAAAAGGCAGAAAATGGACATTGAATTTTTGAAATGAACTGAAACTTGTATTGATGAGTTTTTGGTATTTCTCTCTTACATGCTAGAATGGAAATGAAATGAGCTTTAACACAATAGCACCTAATTTGTCTTTAACACAATAGCACCTAACTTTTCCCACAGCTAACAAAATCAACTTCAGGACACAAAATTCTGACATTGCAAATCCGATTGTCAGCCAAGGAGATGAATTGCTTGATATGCCAGCTACATGTGTTTTGTTTTAACTCTAATAATTCTTGATCACTCTAATTAATCTTCCTTCAATCTTGTCTCAAGTGTTTTGCTTGCTGTTCTTCCTGCTCTACCTTCTTCTTCCATTCTGTTTTTCTTCATTCTGCATATTCTGAATTTTTCTTCATTATGCTCATTTCAAATCTTCTCCAGTTGCTTCTGTCTTCTCTTCATCTTCCTTTTTGCATTGAATTTCACCCATCAAGACTTGATCTTCATTACATGGATCCATGCAATCTTGAATTATGCCAAGTATCATCATTTTCAACTTCCATTTGCTTCTGAATTCCCTCAGCCTTCCTTTCAGCCTTCTTTTCTTTCTAATCTTCATTGTCATTGCTAACTCTTCCACCATCTTGAACAGTTCAAGCTGCACAAAACAATTTAATTCAACAGGAATCAGTAGCATTTAATGTATGGCAGTGGCTGTTTAGCATGTTTTTGTTTTCTAGCTGACTAAAAGACTATGACACGTGGATCAATCTTGTCTCTTGGATTACAAGTTCTGAATTTTTAGCCTATGATTTTCGGATGTTCAAAAAATCATGAAAAAGCTTAATATTAGAAGCTCAATGTTTTTTCCGGCTGCAGTAATCAATCAAGAAAACCTTAATACTTGAAAAATGCTTGTTTTCTGCTTTTCTTAGAATACACATCCAAATTTCAGTGATAAGCAAATTTACAGACATTGGTTCTGTAGTTTTGTTCGATCCAAAATTCAAATACTACAATCATAACAAAGCCTACACTATTTACATTTGAGAGGAAAGTCGATTATACAAATTTACACACTATACATAAATAATACAAAAACTTAGAGCTTCAGTTTCCTTAAGGTGTGCTGCTGGATCCATCGACTAGCTTGAAGTTGCACAGCTAGTTTGAACATCTGCTGCTCAAGTAGAGGAGGGATTTCTTCATCTTCTTAGAGCTTGTACTAGGCTTGTTTTTACTCTTCATATCATGTTTTTTTCTTTCAGTTTCTTTCAAAAGTTGTATCAGAAAGCTTTAGAGCTAATATAAAGCTCATCTTCATTGAGAGAAGAACAAAAATTTCAGCAATACACAAGTTTTAGGAATTATTTTCAATATCCAAGTTCAGTCCAATTTCAATTTTTCATGTTAGGTAGTTTCTGTTTTTTTTTTTTCAGAAGCTAATCATTTTGTAGAAATAGAATAGTTGAAGTGGTTCATTATTCAAAACTTAGAAGTTTACAAAATCGGAAGTTAGCCAAAATCAGATGTTAGCTTTTGGATTTCAAATGAGAGTGACAAAGCATCTCTACATTACAACAAATCTATAGCCATACATTCATAAACTTGTGAGAAAGCTTAATTAGCAAAATTTCCACATATACAAATCTCTTACTTCCACAATTCAGGAAGCATGTGGAGATCCTGAAGGTGATGGGGTTGGAGATGGCACGTCCAGTCCTTGCATCTCCCACGACTTGTGCAGTTTCTTGTCCACGTATTGCAAATCCGTGGATAGCACATCCACTCGCCGACTCATATGATTCAGCTACTGTTTGATTTCATCCAACTGCTATTGTGTATTTTTGTGGTTTTTAACCATCAGTGTGTAAACCATGCCCCAATTAGGTTGCTGCTGTTGTTGTGCTTGCTGTTATTGCCCCTCAGTCTCAGAAAAATATGCTATAGCGTTAAATGTAGAACTTGAAGCTACGGCTGCAAACCTATGCTTTAATACTGTACATGTGGAAGGATCTCGAGGCTGCATGTTTTTGTTGTCTATTATCTCGAACCGTTTTAAGTACTGTACATCAAAATAATCAAAATTCAGCATGCTTAGTTCACTAACATCACTCTCAAAATGTTCGGCCAAAGCAGTTGGTAAATAACTCATTCCCAAATTGTTGCCCTTTCTCCTCACTATTTGGATCAACGTTTGAGAAACATAAGTGAACATGTTCGGCTTATGGCTATGATCGATGCACCATAATAAGAAAAGGTCCTTCCCCAAGCATTTCATACTTTGCCTTTTCCCGAAAACAGCAGCACACATGAATTTATGCAGCAACAACCGTTCCGCACTAAGAATTTGTGCATTTGATGTAATATGCGGATCATACTCATCCAAGTCAGTCAAATATTTCCAATAAGAACTAATGGAGAATGATTGATGCCCATCTTCTACTTCTTTTTCTGCAAACCCAAATAGTTGCCCCAATAGATTTTCATCCAAAAAATAAACCTGCCCTCGTAATCT
>JANIJH010000001.1:26214732-26229596 GCA_024520975.1 Erythroxylum areolatum
TTATAAGCAAGACAACACTTCTTCTTCCAATTATGCCCTTAATGATTGAGAATTGTCCCATTTGTCCTTCCAATTATACCTTATGTCTTTTATATTTAAATGTCTTGTAAACAACACCCTTGAACATTCTAATATAACACTTTCTTCCAGAAGATGCCCCCCATTGTCTTAAGTTTCTAATGACATCAAAATCATTCAATTCGGTTCATTGATTTGAAAGATATACTTCAAACATTTTTGGACTGCTCTTGTCCAAATCAGTATACTAGACACAACTTTTATCCAAAATTTAAACATCATAGAGATAGAATTAGATTCTAATTTCTTCATACCATTTGTAGCTCCATGTCTCTAGTTCACTACAAATCAGAAATCATCTCATTTGGAGATCTACGATCCAAAAATATTAAAATACTGAAGTATGTTGTAGTACCCCACTCCCGCAAGACCCGAACCCAACATCGATGGTGATATCCGAGTTCGTGCCCCGTGAGGATGACGTGCTAAAGCACTCAATTATTCAGAAATCAGTATAAATTTAAAAAAAATAGTAACATATTTTGCAGAAATCGACACTTAAATTGGGCCTACATTCATTCATCAACATTTTCAATTAACACAATTTTCAATAGTCATTTGGGCCCTTCCACAGATACAAAACTCTAGAGCATTTTGAAATACAATTTATACAGAAAGTTGCGGAATATACAATTCAATACAAAATAGAGAAATGCAATGTAGACGTGAACTGATCTCGACCTCTATCCTTCACTTGTATGCTGTAGGTATACTCCCGTTGGCCTAACGAGAATTCTTCTAATACTGAAAAATAGTTGCAAATTTTGGGTGAGTTTTGCGAACTCAATGAGAGATCATCATCAATGGCTCATCCAATCACATAACAAATAATTCATATAACACATACATCACACATTTCACATTATTTCACACTTCACATGCACTTTAACACTTCATATTCATTACACTTAATCATTCATATTATGTATATGCAATGCACATGATACTCACTTTCCATTTGTTACTTTGTTATGACCAAATGCCTGCACTGTCCCATATAGGGCTCATTGATAACTATCCCTTATCCACTTGGGGGATACAGGGCTCATTAAACGTTGAGCTTGAGGCTCTAATTCACTTTTGAGCTCGAGGCTCATTTTCACTCGTTGAGCTTTAAGCTCTAATTGTTGGATACTCTGGTCACAACTACCATTATATTTCATGCAATCATGCAATGGAATGCATCACTCACATTTGTATGTTCCCATTCACTCACTTTCACAAGTCATCGGACCTTAGTCCGGCATTTCACATTGAAGTGGAGAATTCACAATTTCATTCATATACAAATACAAACACACATTTAACAATCACATTCACATACAATTAGCACTTCAATATCTCATTCATATATCACGATCATCGGACCTTCATTGTCCGAATTCAACAATCAAATCACATGCGTAATCACTCAATTCATAACATAAACAAAACAAACAATAAAGTAAGACCATCTAGGTCCACTAACAGTACGCTCCAGATTAGCATTTGCTTTCAAATTCTGGGAACTCCTGAATGCAGACCCTTAACCTACACAACCCATTTATGCAAGACACACATTGCACATTTATCAATAATTGCACACGTAAAAACATTCATTTATGCACAATTGTAATAATAGATCATGTATATTGCATACTCAATGACAATCCCAGTCATATGTTCTAGAACACATATTATGCTCATTCCTATTTCATAATTCATATGTGTCTAATTTAACTTAGCTTTACCCTTCATTTGTACGTAATCTTTCTAAATCCTTCTTTTAGTCTTTACCTTTTTCATGGGTCTAGCTTATTCATAAGCTTACATCTCAAGAACACTTGGTTACTTTATATCATAACTCAATTTCTCATCACCTCTTTTCTAACCTCATATGATCTCAAAATATCCAGATTATCATCCAATAGGAATCCAATTTAAAATTCCATAATGCAAAATCACTAAAATTGATTCTAGAATACTTAAACCCAAATAATTTTTAAACTCTATGAACTAGAATCCTTCCTAAAATCCAAAAGATTCACAATAATCTTACATTGATTCTTCACCAAATGAAGGGATCCTTAGCTCAAAATGGAAGCTCTTCTCTTCCTCTGTTTGTTTCCCTTCTTGATCAACTCCAAAATCTCTTTTGTAGGTTAGGGAAATTGAAACCCTAGCTTGTTTTCTCTTCTCTCTCTCTTTCTCTTCCTCTCTTTGTACTTCTCTCTCTTTTTCATGACATTCTCTCTCTTTTCTCTAGAATTTTCATTCTTCTCTTCTACTTCCTTCCATTTTCGTGTTTCTATTCCATTTATAGGCAAGACAACACTTCTTCTTCTAATTATGCCCTTAATGATTAAGAATTGTCCCATTTGCCCTTCCATTTATGCCTCTTATCTTTTACACGTAAGTGTCTTGCCAAAAGCACCGTTGAATATTTTGACATAACACTTTATTCTAGAAGACTCTTCTCTATTGTCTTATGTTTCCAATGACACCAAAAGCATTCAATTTGGCTCAGTAGTGTGAAAGTTATACTCCAATATCTCCGGACTGCTTTTATTCTGAGACAGTACCCTATACTCAACTTCCATCCAACAATTGAAACTCTTAGAGTCCGATTCAAAATTTGATTTTTTATATAATTTGTAGTCCTATGTTTCTAGTTTACTCCAAATTAAAAATCATCTTATTTGGAACTCTAAATATCAAGATATCATCAAAATACTGAAGTATGTTTAGTATAATACTATCAATTTATATTACTTAAGAGCACACTCACTGTACCCGTCCCACTTTTTTCACTCAATCTTTCTCCATTTATTTCATACGCCCATGATTTTTGGTAGAGATGTAGAGCAATGTTTGAATCCAATGGTTCAAGAATCAAGTCATTTGGATGTCTAGAGAGGAAGTTATGACCAAAAGAAGCAACTATGTTCATGACCTCAATCGTCTTACTTTGTTTCGTCTTACTTTGTATAGTAACTTTGTCTCACTTTGTACAGTAACTTCGTCTCACTTTGTATCGTAACTTCATCTTACTTTGTACAGTAATTTCGTCTTACTTTGCTTCGTCTTACTTTGTACAGTAACTTTGTCTTACTTTGTACAGTAACTTCGTCTTACTTTGTACAGTAACTTCGTCTTACTTTGTATAGTAACTTTGTCTTACTTTGCTTCATCTTACTTTGTACAGTAACTTCATCTTACTTTGTACAGTAACTAAGACGATGAACAGTAACTAAGACAATACAACATTACAACTTGTAATGCTCGTATCTCTCAACTCCGATATCTAAAATTTACAAGCTTTATATCGTTAGAAAACTGGGAAGATCATCTACAACTTTTCAGAAGGAAACTTTGTTAAAATCTATTTATATCAATCCCAAATTTGGCCCTAAAGTCCGAAAATGAATTTTCCATTCAGACACCAACGTACTGGACCCATTTCTTACTTCATGACAAATTTTGAGACTCTTAGAGACAGAATTAAAATTTGATGTCTTCATACGAAATGTATCTATATATCTCTAGGTTAATCCAAATTAAGAATCATCTCGTTTAGACAACTAGAGAAAACGTTGTGGCTAAAAGACTGAAGAATATTCAGTGAACATTTTCCAGATCATTACCAATTTTGTTTCCAAATCTTTCCTTATCTCAACTCATACCAAGATCACCCTCTCTACTCCCTCTACTTCTCAATTTCAATAAAATTACATCTAAAAATAATCATACTCGGAAGTTGTCAATGAATGCATGTATACTTATTTTTGTGCAGAGATTCAATATTTATGTGCATATATGCTAACATTATGCAAAAGCAAGAAAATGCATTTCTTTAATCTCTCTTTGAGCATACATATACTGAAATTTTGGTTCCTAATCCCTTAATATGGGGACAGGATGTTACATATGTTCAGTGAAATAACACCAGTTCATAGTATTTAAAAACACACACACTGTACTAGTCCCACATTTTTCACTCAATCTATCTCACTTCATTTGAGATGGCTACAATTTTTGGTGAAGATGTAGAGCAATGTCGTACAAGTCCAATGGTTCAAGAATCAAGTTATTTGAGTGTCTAGAGAAGAGGTTATGGCCAAAAGAATCCAATCTGGTTTTATCCTCAATCAAATTGAACCTATCGTGGGACAATTAGTATAACTTTCTTTAGAGATATCTGATTAAGGTGTTATTTATATGGTTTGAAATAGAACTTCAAGATCTACAACTTGCATGAAGACCTTGAAGATAGATTCTATCGTTTGAATGGTCGAAAATGGAACAGAAGATAGGCCAGGCGAAAACACAGAAGAAGTAAAACTAAGAAGAAGCAAAGCACAAAAGGAGTGGGAAAATTACTATAACTTTCCCTACAAATATCAGATTAAGGTGTTCTTTATATGGTTCAAAATAGGACTTCAAGATCTACAACTTGCATGAAGACTTTGAAGATAGATTCTATTGTTTGAAGGGTCAAAAATGGAACAGAAGATAGGCCAGGTGAAAACACAAAAGAAGTAAAACTAAGAAGAAACAAAACACAGAAGGAGTGGGAAAATTACTATAACTTTCCCTACAGATATCGGATTAAGGTGTTCTTTATATGGTTCAAAATAGGACTTCAAGATCTACAACTTGCATGAAGACCTTGAAGACAGATTCTATCGTTTGAAGGGTCAAAATGGAACAGAAGATGGGCTAGGCGAAAACACAGAAGAAGTAAAACTAAGAAGAAGCAAAACTAAGAAGGGACAAAACTGAGAAGGAACAAAACTGAGAAGGAACAAAACTAAAAAGGAGCAAAACTAAGAAGGAGCAAAACTAAGAAGGAACAAAACTCAAAAGGAACAAAACTCAGAAGGAACAAAACTCAGAAGCAACAAAACTGAAAAGAAACAAAACTCAGAAGGAACAAAACTGAGAAAGAACAAAACTGAGAAGGAATAAAACTGAGAAGAAGCAAAACTGAGAAGGAACAAAACTAAAAAGAAGTTCATGAACAGTAACATAGAAGAAGTTCACAAACAATAACTAAGAAGAAACGAAACTGAAAAGGAACAAAACTAAGAAGAAGCGAAACTGAGAAGGAACAAAACTAAGAAGTTCATGAACAGTAACTAAGAAGACGTTTTAGGCATGAGTTTCGACTTCAATGCCCAAAATTCTCATACTATATACCATTGGAAAGATAATAGAAAGATCTATAATTCTTAAGAAGGCAACTTTGCCAAAATCTATCTAGATCAATCCTAATTTTCCCTTAAAGTCCGAAGATAAATTTTACTTTCATCCACCAATGTACTACACTCAATTCTCACTTCATGACAAGTTTTGAGACTCTTAGAGACAGAATTGAAATTCAATATCTTCATAAGAAATATAGCCATATGTTTCTAGTTTAATCTAAATAAAGAATCGTCTCATTTGGATAACTAGAGAAAACGTTATGGCTAACAAACTGAAGCACATTTAGTGAACATTTTCCAGATCACTACCAATTTTGTTTCCAACTCTCTCCTCATCACAACTCATACCTAGATCACTCTTTCTACTACCTCTAATTCTCATTTTTTTAAACAAAAATCACATATAACAACAATTATACCCAGAAGTTGTCAATGAATGTATGTACCATTTTTTTATGTGCAAAGATTCAATGTTTATGTGCGTATATGCTAACATTATGCATGAGCAAGAAAATGCATTTCCTTAATCTCTCTCTGAGCTCACATGTACTGAAATTTCGGTTCCTAACCCTTAATATGGGGACGGGATATTATAAGGAAGGTATAAAAGTATACGGTTGAAGGTATCAATTTCAACTTAGAAACCTTTGTGCATTTAATCATGCATTTCAAACCCTTAGGTTTCATATCTTTAGTCAAGAATGTGTTACACCTTCTTGGCAACCAATTCTTGAACTACCCAAACTTGATGATCTTGATTTCCCAAAAGGAAAATAAACTTTCAAACGACCCTCAATCAAAATCATAGAGTTAGACGTTTTACTTACATAACCATATGTTGTTGAAAACCTTCATCCACTTAGTGAAATACAACAAGATTCTACTGTTAATTCAGAGTTCTTGAAGCATTTCATCAATTGGAAGGAAGCTAGTACAAACAGAAGGAAGTTCAAGAAGCCTTAGTGAAAGATATTGAGGAAATTCATACTAAGGTTGATGAACTGGGTGACTCAGTGGGTGATCTTTATGAGGAAATAGCACTTCTACGTGTTTCTATTGAACAAGACCTCAAGACAATCCGCACTGATATTCAACATATGTTTTCTAAAATTCTGAAGCGTTTAAGATGAACTATCTTTTTTATTAATAACAAATAGGGGGAGAAGAAGAGGAGAAAAGTGAAAAGTGAAAATATTATAAAGCATTATATATCTTATGCATTTCTTGTGTTTTTACTTTGATTATTATTCGTCTGAATATTATTTTATCTTCTAATATTATGATTATTTGTTATCATCAAAAAGGGAGAGATTGTTAAGTCACGAAGACTTCACTTCTATTAATTTTAATGACAATCAAATAATAATAATCATAGAAGTTTGTGAATTATTTTGATAAGTTTGTTAAGTGCACAGAAAAATGTAAATGACACAAGGTCAACACCAGAAGATGCGTGGTCATCACCAGAAGATACATGGTCAACACCAGAAGATGCGTGGTCAACATCAAAAGATACGTGGTCAACACCAGAAGATGCGTGGTCAACATTAGAAGATACATGTCATCATAAGAAGGTACACGTCATCATAAAAAGATACACGTCATCATAAGAAGATACACGTCGATACCAGAAGAAGCGTGACAATAGAAGAAGCGTGATACCAGAAAAAGTGACACTAGAAGAAGTATAGAACCAAACGATGGAAAAGGAAACTATTCTAGAACGTTAGTTAGTTAATTAGTTGGAGTTAGTTACAATACTCAACTAATAACGGTTTCTAAAAGATTCAAAAAGCAGTTTCTCAAGAAGACAGATGAAGACTTAGGCTATAAATACTAGTTCTAGTCGTAAATTAAATAACGTTTTTACAAGAGAGAAAATCTGATTATACAATACTTAGAGAAACACTATACTCAAAGTGTGAAAAAAAAGAGAGCGAATACATCTGTAACGTGAAGCTCAAAAATATCTTTCCTAGAGAGAGAAAGAAAAGCTAGAGCCTGGAGAGGCTAAGAAAGCAGATAAAGAATACTTTGTGAGAGAGACTTAAAAAGGCTCTGCAAGTGTAGAAAGAATACTTGTAAAGTTGAAGAGTATAGTGAAATCTCAGAAAAACTCTAAGGACTGGACGTAGTCCAAGGTTAAGGGTGAACCAGTATAAAATCGCGGCGTCTATTCTCTAACTCTTATCTTTTAATTTTTTGTTGTTAGAAGAGTAGATAATAATTCTTGCAATTGTATTACTCATCACATTAGTAAATTGTGTTTGTGATCATTTGAATTTTGTAAAGAAATTCAAGAAATTCCTAAAGATTAATATCTTTGAAAATATTACACAATTCAACCCCCTTATTGTGTATTTTACATATTACACGTGATTTCTATATTAACAAGTGATTTACTTCAGTTTTATCTATATAGTACTAGTTTTATTATGTGGTGCTATTTATTGTTCCCAATTTGGAAAGATGCTGATGGATTTTAATTAAAAAACTTCAATTTATATATGACATGCTTCACATTTAATAAGTGACCATTGGCTATATGAATAGTAAAAAAAATCAGTTTTGTTTAGAAAGATGTCATCAGTCATAGTCATAGATGGTGATTGTAATTACTTCAATTTATGTTTAATAAATCACTAAAGGATCACAGGAGTTAGTTGTGTTAATTAATTTGGAAGCCTGGAAAGAGCTTGTTTAGTTGATTTGAGTTTATATGAAACATTTCAAACTATCCAAGAAATGACAACTCATTCTTTCATCCACGTTTATATAAAGCTTTTTTCACAGGTAGAAGTCCAAAATCTTACTGTTCAGGAATGCAGGCAAAAGGTCATGCATTTAGTACAAACTGTTAAGAAAACAATAGGTTATATGTTCTTACGTTCATTAGTAATATGTGATTTTGAGAGTTTAATGAAAGAACAAGCTTTTCTCAACTATCAACACGGTCATAACAGAAATGACATATGATTGTTTCACTATGTGTTTCAATGATTCGAAGTTCCCATAACATCACTTTTCTAATTCTATTGTCCGCGATCTTCTCGTCCCTATTCCGTTCGAGCAAATGTTACCTATCTTCTTCATGTAAAGTTACTTCATAAAAGGGGTGTGGGTTGTGACTTACTTGAATGGTCATGAAAGTTAAGTCATGTAAATCACGACCGTGCATGTAAGTTAAGTCACGGTCGTGACTTACTTGCATGGTCGTGAAAGTTAAGTCATGACTTAACTTGCACACGTTCCAATGCCAAACTAGGGGTCGGCTTGACTCATAAGCCATGAAATTTGGAAGATTAACAGAGTTTGTAAAATTTAAGTAGAAACGACGACATTTTTTTCAGCTGGATAGAGTTAGACAGATGATCCCATCTGCTTAATTAAAGTTGGATCAACTTAGGATGAGAAATCCTGAACACAACTGAAACTTTTTCCAAAAAAATCTTGTTGCCACCTCTGTGCTCCATCACTCTCTTACAGCTCCAAATCTTCAATCTTAAGTTTTGCAAGATATACCAAGTATCAACGATTCCTAGCTGAACCTGAAAGTCCCTTGTTGCCATCTTCAGCTCTTCAAATTAATGCATAAGCCCTTTTGACATCAGGACTGGAACTTATCACAACGTCTTGATGTTTATCACATTTCTGCAGGTAATAACAATAGATTCTTTTGAAGCTGTCACATGTTACTTATTCCTCAAGGAAATTGTCAAAACATTTGCCATAAGAATCACTACCAAAATGGCACTGAGATGTAAGAAATATGCCTGATCTTGTGGTCCATATTTTCTGTACGCCTATATTAAGCTTGTTTTAGGGTTTTCTTAGTTTAATAGTATATTAAATCTTAACCATTAATTTAGTACTTGATGGACATACAAGATTTAATGTCAATAAAAAGTGTATATAAACTAATCCTCTCTCTACCTTAATCAAATATCGAAAAAACACAAATACAGAAAGAGTAGGTATTTGTGCATTGAGTTATCCATCAAGCTATCATACAGATAGAAGGGTCAAGAGAAAGAAACTAGCTCGTAATCGGTAAAAGTTTTCTTCTTTACATTATGGCGAATTCCGCTCAAGTTAAGTAATTTATTTGCTTCATTTATGTGGTTATTATTATATTCAAGATCTGAATGGACAGAGATGGATGTACATTGGAGGTACTTGCCCCCACTTTCTCCAAAAATTCATATAAAAATATTATTATTTTAAGTTTTGATTCTATAAAAAAATTTATTATTATTTTGCTCTCACTCAAAATATTATTATTTTATCCCCACTTAAATTTTTTTGAATCCGTACTTATGAATAGATACAAATGATATATGTATAATTCATAATTAATGTATGATTTATATCTTTAATATGTGATTATTAAGAACCGGAAAAACTTACACGAGAATCAGAAAAGGTTTTCTGGACTTTTTGTGGAGAATCGAAACAATCCACGTGATCACATAACAATAACATTAAACCTATTAATAACAGTAAACCCATTGACCAACTCGTCATAGATTTATGGATCGAGCATGTCATGGACGTGAAATGGACATTAATAATATATTTTATTGTTTTTGGTTTTGTCAACTCTCTGTGGTAGCAACTCTAGAACAATACTTGCTGAAATTGGACTCTTTAAATGTTTATATAATATTTAAATATTTAAATATTTATATAATATGAAAAATGAAAGAAGAAAGAAATATAGGCGAAAAAAGAAACTATCGGATCATTTAGACAGTACTGTAGGATAGAATTCCGTTCATCGGTTCGTGCTTAATATTATATAGTTAATAACTGTGACTCAACTTTCCCGCATAAAGAAATAGAAAGTGGATTAAACCCTTTTTCCAAGAGATTGAAGAGAAAGTGTTCTTTTAGGAATTACTGAGTTTTGGTATCATGTGTACGTGTGTGTAATAATGTTACAATTGTTTGTTTGTGCAACTTGATGTTAAAAAGTACACCATTCTAGCTGGAATGAGTTGACGCTTCTCATGAAAATGTAAGAGGACGAGAATAAACTAATAATACAAGAGGAACGAATAAACAATAAGGATTGATCTTTTAAAGTATGTAATGACAAGTATCTAATGAGTAGATCGAAGGACAGAAACTAGGGAAGAGTAGAAAATGGCATGGGATTAATGTAAATGATGTGAAAAATGAGGGAGATGAGAATATGGAGACATGCGTACCAGGAGGTAACGAATTGGAAGCCGTTGTTCGTAACAATATACGCAACTGTGGTGGTGGGCGTCGTGTTCTCGTCCTTCTACGTCTTCTCCGCCGTCTACTCCAGCAACTCCTCATTCACTTCATGGCTCTCTTCTACGCCCCCAATCACCTCTCGTATGCGTTTTGCTTTCTTTTCCTTTTCCTTCTTTTTTGTGCGTAAATGCAGTCGTGTTTTAGATGGGGGTTTTTCGTTCAATAATGAATTGGGTTTTTCGCTGTGTCTTTTGTCGTCCCGTAGCTCAAGTTTGACCTTTTATATTTTTGGACCAACCTTTTAGAACCACCAAGTGATTGTGCAGCAATTTCTGCTATCAATTTTAGCTACTGGGCATTTAATTCTATCTCTTTCTAGTTTTCATTGTTATTGAGCTTTTGATTGTTGGAAGTGTCGTTTACCTTGATAGTTTTGCTTAAAAGATTGCGCTTTTTGTCATAAAGCTGGAAACTTGTTCCAGATGGTATTCTGGGACATAATGGAACTTCAATTTTTTAAAGTTAAACAGCTCTCCTGTTAAGATTTTCTACGACCAGTGTTGGTTTCATTCGTCGTCATTCTCTAGATGGCATCAAACACTTGGTTTCTGATCTGCATTCTACATTTGTTAATAATGGAGCTAAATGGAAAACATTCCAGTGTCAATAAATTTGCTGCTAATGGACTTGTTTAGTCTTCGATTCCTTCCTTATCATGGGATGCTTGCCTTGTCTTGTATGGCCAGTGCAATTTCGTCTCTGTGCAAACATATAATTATGCAAACAAGCCATTTATGATTGCTTTTAGTCATTTACCATTGACCTGCCTCCTCACCAAACTCATTTTTCTCCAGACGTGGATTCCCCTTATTTGGATCAATCATCAAATTTCTCTCAATCAGCAATAATTGCTGGTCCTCTGACGCCAACATCAAAGCTTCCAAACAGAGAAATAAAACCAATTTGGGATGCTCCCCCACCAAATGCCAAAATGCCACCTCAAAAGAATTTTATGCTCACCAAACAACTTGTTGAGGAGAGGGTCAAAGATAATGTCATAATTGTCACTTTCGGTAATTATGCCTTCATGGATTTCATCCTTACATGGGTTAAACACTTGACAGATCTGGGGCTTTCTAATCTTCTTGTCGGTAAGTCTCCTCATAAGACAGTCTCAGTTACTTAAGCTTTCTTTCAGTGGAACTTTAGTTACGGAAGAAATATTAAAATTATGGTACAATAGGTGCCATGGACACTAAGCTCTTGGAAGCTCTGTACTGGAAAGGTATTCCTGTTTTTGACATGGGAAGTCACATGAGCACAGCAGATGTTGGCTGGGGGTCACCAACCTTTCATAAAATGGGGAGAGAAAAAGTTATTCTGATTGATGCAATCCTCCCTTTTGGCTATGAGCTATTGATGTGTGACACTGATATGGTTTGGTTAAAGGTATTTTTCTATCTATATGTTTGCTGCTTTTGGATTTCAACATCCTGATTATCCCCATGCTTGTATATATTTCTTCTTGTTTGCTTCTTTCATTTGGTAGCGTCTTATATTTTTAAGGAGACTTTAGAATTGTTGTGGGAATGGTTGCTGTTTTTGAAACTAAAAGCTGGAGATGGAAGGTATTACTTCAGTTATCCCACGCAGACAAGGTTTTGGATGGTAAATTCTGAAACTACAAAATAAAAAGAGAAGTCAGCATTCTTTTTCATGAAGAGATTTATCACGAGTCTCACCTGAAATGTTACCTTTGTAAGTCATGACTGTATCACTTCTTTTCTCAAAAAAAAAAAAAAAAAAAAGAAAAGAAAAAACTGTATCCTTTGATGGTATCTACCTACTAGGGAGTGATACAACTTTTATGTGCCTCTTTTGTAATTTTCCAAATTTAAAATTTCTCTTACCAACTGATTAAAATTGGTGTAGCACAAAAATACAAATTTGTGGAGACAGGAAAGTTTCTCTTATTTTGGTATTTCTGTACTTGATTTCTTGTATTGTTGTGATTCTTTCATGCACACAATCAAATGTTTTATGACATATTTATGAAAATCTTCTTCATAAAATTATTTCCTATTATTTTGCATCATTGTTCCAATCACTTAATAAATCGTTCATCGCACACTATATTATGTCCTTGAACAGAATCCACTCCCATATCTTGCTCGATATCCAGATGCAGATATTTTAACATCAAGTGATCAAGTTGTACCAACAGTTGTTGATGACAGGTTGGACATTTGGCAACAAGGTGAATGTTCACTAGATTAATTCTTCTTGCACTCTGTCCCCCTTTGCACAGTATTATGGCTGTTAAACTGAAGGCTCCTGCATCATCTGTTACATTTTTCCACAATTTCCCCATTTGATTGGTTTGAAGGAACTTTTGTGAATGACTATAAAATTATCTACTTTTTTTTTTCTGACAACTGCTTAGGCACTATGTAGAGACTTTATGTCCTTCTAGTCAATAATAATAGAATCTAAAAATTGCGAATCTGATGCCTGATTAGGCCAGTCTTCCTTTTCTTCGCTTTTTTTCTAAATAGGGGCAAGGATGGGGGGAGGGGTGTTTGTGAGGAGGGATGGGGAAGAACCCTAACCATTTCTCCTTGCTGGAAAAGCAATGAAAGAACCGTTATGATGCTTAAACATTTATACATATGTGTGCAATAGAAGGGGCAAATTTGTACTCTTAACTTGTTTTCTTTTTGAATCTGCCAACAAACTGCTGCATCTTCATGGGAATGGGATATTTGATTCATCAGTCGCATCTAAACTTTAATTGCAACACACAATCCATGCAGACAGTTGTGTAGTACATTAACAATAATGCCTGAAATTTTTGCCAGTCAAGTCCTGTTGCTTTTGAATAAACTTGGTTTGTATTTGTATCTTTTTCTAGTATGCTAGTTTGAAATTTTGTTATTTTTCTTTATGATCGCTCAACTAATACTCATTTGTTCATTTTGATAGTTAGTGGTGCCTATAACATAGGAATATTTCATTGGCGACCGACAGAGTCTTCGAAAAAGTTGGCAAAAGAATGGAAAGAAATGCTTTTGGCTGATGACAATATATGGGATCAGAATGGGTTCAATGAAGTTGTGCGCAAGCAATTAGGACCTTCTGTTGATGGGGAGAGTGGTCTCGTATATGCATTTGATGGAACTTTGAAGATTGGAATTTTACCAGCAAGTATATTTTGCAGTGGACATACTTATTTCGTGCAGGTAGCATCTTTTATTTGTCAAATCATATTTCTTGTTTGGACCTTGAAAATGCGATCAAAAGCCTATATGCCCTGACTCTTGGGGATATATTTGTAGGCCATATATCAGCAACTCAGATTGGAGCCATATGCAGTGCATACAACATTTCAGTATGCAGGCACTGAAGGAAAGCGCCATCGACTGCGAGAAGCCATGGTTTTCTATGATCCACCAGAATACTATGATGCACCAGGTAATAGCATGCTACACTTGCCCACTGTTTTTCCAGAATATTTTGGCATTGTTAAATAAGTGTTATATCTGGCCATAGCCAAAGGGTGGTCTATTGTCCACTCGGTATTTCAATTTATTTAGCATCATCTAAAGTTCTTTGTGAACAGAATGTCTCAACTTGACACTTTAAGATCAATAGATGCAGCAACTATATATTTACTTCTGTTATCTTCAATTATTTTCTTTGTTCTTCTTTCAACCAGGCAAGTGATCAGTCAAAACAAAAAAAGAAAAATCAAATGGAGCATTAAATCTCTTCTCAGCCTTCCTAATGAATTTTTTTTCAACAGTTGACACTTAATGTTTTCTGTGGTCACTGCATCTGCTTGTAGTTGATGTTTGCAGTTTGTCCTTGCTTAGGATAATTGCTGCTGTTTAACATCCCTTTGAATTTATGCAGGAGGCTTTTTGTCATTTAAGCCATCTATTCCAAAGAGTTTGTTACTTGATGGGGAGCATGATCTTAATTCACACTTTGCTGTAATTAATTATCAAGTATGCACCAATTAACATAGTTTCAGTTCTTCAATTGTCTAATACCATCTTGGTTCTCAATAGTTTCTGTTGTCTTCAGATGAAACAAATAAGGACAGCACTGGCAATTGCGTCATTGTTAAATCGCACCCTGGTGAGAGTAATTCCTTTCTTGAACGTGCTTTCCCTTTTACAATTTTGTAACATAATCAAGTGATATATATCCCTGTCATAATTTTAATTATCAAGCATGCTGCACAAAACTGTAAACTTTGTGAAGCGTATCACTTTCTCAGTTTGAAAATCTCTAAAGGTTGTTTGTTGATTTCTTCTTTGTGTAAACTTCAGATCATGCCTCCATTATGGTGCAGATTGGATAGGCTATGGTTTC
>JANIJH010000001.1:26403643-26414447 GCA_024520975.1 Erythroxylum areolatum
AAATTCATGTTCCAACACAACAATAAATTTAATTAAGCATGAAATTTTCGAAATCAGAAACAAAATTCATAAAACCAACATCGGGTCTTGCGGGTCTTCGGGTTTTGTCACGGGTCAGATGTCGATTCGCCTTCGGTGGCTTCAGTTGTGTCTTCGATGGCTTCCCTGCGGTGTCACCGTGTTGTGGTGCGGCGGTGAGGAGCGGAAAAGGTGATGGTGGCGTTGGGTGACTCGGATCTGTGTGGAGGAATGACGTGGAGAAGGGAGAACAAGGCAAGTGTCCACGAAGGCCAGCGACGGCGACACTGAGAAAAAGACCAGAGGCAGCGGCGACGACAAGGACTAGGCGCGGTGGAGAGATGAGAGAAGAGGAGGAAAATTTCTATGTAGAAGAGTAGAAGATGAAAATCGAAAGAGGAGAGGAGAGTCGGTGGGTGGGGATGAGACCGAAAGAAGTTAAAAATTTTAGGTTAAACATTTTCCAAATTTGCTAATAGGTCCCTAGGGTTTTTGAATTTTACGATACCGGACCGGTACAATCCGATACTGCCGGTACCACGCAGAAACCATCAGTATCGACCGGTATTTTTGGCCGGTACTGATGATGACCGTTCCGTTCCGGCCGGTATTCATATCGTTGGATTCAACCGATTTTGAATTTTTTAATCATTGCTTGCATGATAACTTTATCATTTTGTAAAATTAAAAGAATTATCAAGACTCGAGTACTAATATTGAAGTGAAAAAGTAAGCCATTTAAATAACTAGTAACTTATAAAACATCCCAACAAATCCACATTCCAATTCGTAAGATTCATCATATTTTTGGCAAGCCCCAAAATTTTATAGGAGATTGGAGAAGAATCAAAACCGAATTGTCTTAGATGCCCTGAACAGCATCCGCCTAGAACAGGCATTGTGCAAGATGGGGATGGGGTTGTCTAAGAACCTTGGAACTATTAAACTTCTGGTATCTCGCTAACTATCAACTATAATTACTCCATCACATCTATGCCCTGACTAAAGCCACTACTCAGCTTGAATATAGCATCTATGTTTTTATGATATGGTGAAGTCACTTTCTTCTAGTGATTGGATACTGGGGTTCAAATTTTCGTTAAAAGTGAAGGTCGAAGTAATAACCTGATCCTCAGAACTTCAACGGCAGCCTTTTCATTTCCTTCTGTCCATCATAAGTAAAACATCCCCTAGAATCTCTTTAATAATGTTTCGCTAGCCGTAAGCTCATATGCTAGAGGCATTGCAGGGGTGCACACTGGCACAGAACAAACCTCAGAAACGACGATGGTTAACAATTTTTAAAAGAAAAGGAAGGCAAAAGAATTTGCCACACTAACCAAGCGCAGCAGTTTACCCAAACCAATTAACTGTCTGTCTTATTCATAAGCACGAACAAGAAATCTCATATCTTTCCAAGTACCGAATAAGCCGTAAACCTACGTAACAAGTGCTGGATTATGGCGAAGTACACGAGGTGTTTTCAAGAGCAAACTAGAATCAGCAATCAACCCTTAGTAAATTGTTGGGAAAGCAACTTGGCGATCTCGGGGGTCCCAACTTTGTCTTTGCCCGCGAGCAAAGACCTCAATTTGTCCTCGGTAAGAAAGTTTTTCTTCATTGCACCAGGGTTCTGCTTAACGAGCAAGTTATTCGCAGAGTCAATTCATCAAACACATGGAAAGACGTAATATAAAACAAAGGAATCTGCTAACGAGCACCAAAGGGCATTAAGAGATGTCACAGAACGAAAGGAGAAGAAGCAAACCTCTCGACTGTTGAGTTTGACGAACTTGGCGAAGAGTTTTGAGAGATCGGAGCGAGGGGGAGGTGGTATGCCGAGGAATTTACCCAAGTTAGAGGAAGAAGCTGGAATCTGTCTGTTTTTCAATTGGGCATTCACGACGCTTCCCAGGGGTGAATAGGCTGGTCTCTTCACTAACACTCTTTTCCCAAATTTCCCTGTTCCAATTCTCGCTGCCATATCTCTCTCGCGGCTCTACTCTTAGGATTTTAGTTTTTATCGTGTTAAAGCAGACATTTAAAACACCACGACGCTCGGAACCTAGATGTTGATTGGGCTCTGGCTAGGTCCGACAAGTTGGGAAGTGGGTGGGACCGTTTCATACTAGAATGTAATCTTTTCTTACCCAGTTGATATCCAATTTTTAATAGGTCTTGAAATAACAGATTAACTGCCGTCCACAAAAAATAAAAATAAAAAACACACACACACGCACGCAAATTCAAATTACGCAATTCGAACCCATTTCAACATCATTTACAGATTTGTGATAACATAGGATAGTATAGAATAGGAAGCCAGGTACATTACAGAAGCAAAACCAACAGGATCTTAAAATTTCTGCTCTCAGATTCACCTCTCCTATCAAACAATACAAGACCATAATAGGCTAGCACGAATTGGACTTGGGTCTCTCTAGCACAGGGGGTAAAGGTTAAGACTAAACTTATTCTGGTAGAAAATCAGTGTCATGATGGAGACCAGCGACGGCGAGAATGATGTCTACTCATACGGTGCCTATCAGTGTCTGAATTTCCATACGAAAGTAGATGTGATTGTTTGTGCCCCCTTTCCTCCAAATGACGCCTATCCAAGTAAGAATCATCGGATGATTGCTGATGTTTTCTCCTGCTTTTGTGAGTTCTACGACGCCTATCAAAGTCCGATTCTTCCGATGAATAGGAATGCTTGAGCCTGCTCTTTTTTCGCAAATGATGCCTGTCAGAATCAAAATCAGAATCTTCATTGGAGTAAGAATGCTTGTGTCTCCTCCTTTTGGAATGCCTATCAACTTCTACATCTTCCGATGAACTAGATTCGGAATAATTTGGCTTCTTGTTCTTCTTCCTCTTCTTTTTCTTCTCATTCTCTTTTCTTGATCTCCTTTCCCTCTCATCTGAAGGTGAAGATAAATCATCTTCCTCGCAGGGTGCCTTACTTTCTTTACTAGGTGACAAATCCCTCTTGTGCTTATTTTTTCTTTTTTTATTTTTGAGTTTGTCTTGGGAAAAGTTGGTCAGCAACTCTGGCATGCCACCATCGCCTAGAAACCCTGTGAAGTGGATGAAGACCACAGTCACACAATAACGGAACATAAGAGATAAACTGGTAATAAAGCTCCACACATAAAGAGTAAGCACCTCCATATTCATCAAATATTTCCTCAGCAACTATCTGTTGATTAGGATCATCTGGATCAAAACCCCCACGAGGTGGACTCATTCCAGGTTTTTGCTTCAATTCCCACTTTAGCGGCTGAAAGAAGTTTACAATATACGTTCTAATCAGGCATGCAAATGGTTGCATGAAAGGACCATATCACACTTGAAGCATATAGAAAAAATGCATCAGCAAGCTGCCATTTTGCTCCCTTTGACTACTAGCACAGCAAAAACAGCTCATTTTTATAATATCAAAGAAGTAGATACTATTTTAAGCAATTTAGAAGCAAAGGCAAAGATTTTGGGGGTGATTTTCAATCAAACTTCCTTTTTCTATGCAAGGAGCTGATCCTATATTTGTGAGCAATAACTCTATACTGTGGCCTTAAACACACTCTCTCTCTAAAAAACACACAAAAGCTTCAACCATTAAAGCAACTTCAAAGTAATGCTCTAAGACTAGGAGACTACTATAGAGAGAAGGCTCAGGGCAAAGACCTAAATTGTAAGGGGATCAAGCAGTTCATGTCACAGAAGTATCAGTATAACAACAAACTTCGCAAACCATCATATCAGTTAAATGTTTACAGTTGACACCTAAAAAGTCTACAACAATGAAGAAGCAATACTAACCTCACTGGGATCCATGTGTGCCATAATGGCTGTTAGTGGGTCATCTCGTTTCAGTCGACTCTCTTCATTAGGCATTATAACATCTTTCAGTGGACATTCACGGTCACCACTTTGATGACCAAAAGTTCCACATCTTACACATTTTACATTGCGTATTTCAATTCCGAATGGCTTCACCCTAGCAGGAACACCTGTCTCCAGCCTGAAATCATTTAACCATTAGGAATATCAAAATGACTGTAACAAACACTAATGAATTCAAATTATGAAAAACAATCATTTCTGCATTGTAGTGGGATTCCTAGACCACAAATTGACCAAAGTGAAGTACTTCGTCCCAAATCACATATTCTGATCTCAGCCCGTTGAAATCTTTCTCAAAGATGAGGCCTGCAACTTCCTGTCTTGTTAACAGATGTCTCAAATTCATAATCACGTTAACAACCAACCACTCCGCTTTCAATCGCAATCATCACCTCCACCTACTCTACCACAAATGCATTCATATACTCTCATAGCACCAGAATGAATGCAGTTGTTTTCAAGACCACTGGAACATTTTTTTTTTTTTTGCTATCCCAATTGATGAATTTTTCCAATTGTAACCCCCAAAAATTGAAGCATTTTCATTGCATTCTATATTGGACCATTTTATTCTAGACTCTGAGGACACATTCCATAGTAAATGTGAAAACTTACAAGCAAAGGACGTAATCCTACCTTGGAGCATTTTTAAGGACTTCAAATTCTTCTTCAGTGGGTAAAGGACGCCCAAAAACATCTTTGGGCCTTGGTTTCTTCTTCTCTTCACCCACTTGGTCTCGCGATGGCCTGCAAACATAAGAATAAGTTAGCTTTGATTTTTCTTTATTAGACCGCACATTACAAACACAGACGCAGATGGAAAACATAAAAGAAAGAAAAGTTAAAAGTAGAAAAATCACATGGAAGAAGAGGGCTCTGGCAGTGGAGAAGGATTATGATGTTCAAGCCTTTTCTGCTCATCAGCAACCTCAGCAGCCTTGGCGCTTTCCGCATTATAACCAGGCGGACGAACATACATGAAACTTACAGCTTGCATGATCTCTGTCTGCAAATTCCCCAGATCCAAAAACTTAACCAAAGCAAACGAAAGCCTAAAAACTTAAAACTATAGCTTAAAGGAAGTTAGCAATAAGCAGTTACCATGAATAAATAGAAACATAAAAAATAAGTATTTACCTTCTCTTTCTCTTTCTTGGAGATGAGAGATGTTTGACGGAAGAACTCCTGCTCTTGAGCATACTGCAGCAATCAATCAAAGAACAAGTGGGAATTGATGATGATGAAAACGATTATAATAATGATAAGAGGAATAATAAGAGAATCGAATGGACCTCTCGAGCGACTTCGTCGGCACGACGGAGACGTTGGGCATGGGTCTGTTCAGCGATCCATTTGCGGCGTTGGTTAGGGTAAGAAAGGGGATGCCAAGGCTTCTGGTTAAGATAGGAATGGCTCCAAGCAGTTCCTGATTTTGTCTTGTAATCAACTTCTCCTCCATTCTTATCCTTATCATTCAATTTCAATCTCCTTAACCCTTCTCCATCTTCTCCCTCCATCTTCTCCCTGTTTCCGAATCCAACTCAACCGACCACTTACTGATTTTCAAGTATAAACAGCTCGCTCCATCTGGGCTTGAACCTATTGTAAAGGGCCAATACCATTGTTATTTTCTTCAAATTCTACAAAACATGGCATCATATCACTTTTATTTATTTTTAATTATTTGTTTGCTTTTTGAGATAACAGCCTCTTTTACTTTTGACAATAATGATTTTCTCTAGTTACATTTTTATTTATAATTGTCAAATTCGTTCAGAGATATTATTGGTTTGAATTGTTGGGTTCTCTTACTTTTGAGCTTGTTAAATTTTGTAGGGATGATAATTAAGTTTGGACCAGACCTGCTTTGAATTGTTGAGTTTAGTTTCTTTTGAGGTTATTCAGATTATAGGGATGGTAATTCAGCCCGAACCTACTTAGCCTGAAGTTAACGGGCTTGATTTGGCTTAACTAGCTCATGAGCTAGCTACAAGTTGGAATATCTTAGCCTAATCGAACCATGAGCTGGGTTCGGGTTAAAGTTGTCTAGACTCGAATTCAGTTGAGAGTGACAAAAAAATATTATTTTATTAAAAATTACATCATTTTTTTTATTTTTAAAAAAATAATAACTTACGTCACGTCCGGCCAACTATGGGTGAAAAATCTTAGCCCGGCCCGTTCCATTAACATACCTATTTTCTCTTTTTCTTTTCTCCTTTTTCTGTGATGCACTTCCGACGAAGCAATTCTACTAAAGAGCAATTCTTTTGTTTCAAAAGTTCTTCTTACAAAGCAACGAAACACTAGCCTCAACATCTGGTCATTTTCATTGTCTTTTTATTGAGACAAAAAGAACAAACTTTAGAAGCCGAAAATTTCTAAATTATGTTAGATTTTGAGTCATATACATCAAATCAGAGATGCATCAACTTCCATCAAAACCTTCATAGCCTGAAGCCCATCTACTTCTAACATTATTTTTTAGTTCCAAAAGAAAAATAAAAGTCTTCCAAAGTGCCTTCGCATCTTAAGTATTTTAGCCTCTTCAAAAAGCTGTCAAGTGTTACCTCAGTTGAACTCTGTGCAGTGCCAAATAAGCAACTAATCTGTAGCCCACCAACATAAGGGCCATAATGGCCACATCCATCCACAAATTTTTCAGTCCCATAGATTTTACAGGTGGGAAGTCTACCACTCTGCAGAACGCTCCCTTTGAGCATTCATAGTGATCATCATCATCAAATTGTACCCCAAGAAGTAGCTTGTAACAGTAGTAGCTGTAGCTTAAATACTTCAGCCAAACTATAAATGGAGGGATTTGCTGAACGTAGTATCCCCCAGCAATGAGGAACACCAATGTCATGACAGAAGCTAAGGTAGTAGCTTGTTTTATGTCCATCAGAATGGCCCCTAGTGCCAGTCCAAGACTCTGGGACACCAAGACATTGTAGAGAACTACAAGCAGAGATAGAACGAAAGTTGCTGGGTCAGGCTTAAGACCACCCATCCAGTAGATTATGAAGACAAATGCAGTTGGTAGCCCAAGCTCTAGTGGCAGGTCTCCAAATGTTCTGGCTAGGAAATAAGATGATAAGTGATACATCCCTGAAGCTCTTTCCTTTAGTAACATCCTTCTCTCTTGTGGGAATGTAAAAACTGCATTGTAGAGTGGGTAAAATCCCCAGAAGACCGTGAAGAAGAAGAGCAAAGCAATCTGCAAATCATATCCGGAAATAAGACATTCTCTTTGTTAAGTACTAGCAATAATACTAGTACTTGGAAACAAAAAGATCGTGTAGAAATCAATAATATGCTCGAGGGTGAAGTAGAAAAGATTTTCTTACTCGATCTGCCAGGTGAGAAATTGGTGTTTGCCACCAGAGAAGTCCACCAAGTGTGGCAACACTAATGACTTGGAAAATTCGCAGCCTGTTGAAGGATTCAAATCTCCTTTCTCGCAGACCTCGTTGAAAGAGCACCTTGAATTGATACCACCAGCTTGTGCACCATTGCTCTGACCTCACTTTAACTTCTGTATCATTTAAGACAATAATATTAAATATTATTGGCTTCCAAAAGCAATATAGGAGGCTGAATTGCTTTATATAAAAATGTCAAAACAATCAGAGGTATAAAGGAATTAGGAGCTGAGGACATACTTGCAGAGGCATCTTTTGCGTAATTATAGTTATTGACCTCCAGATTGCATAACTCGACTTTTAATCTGGCAGAAATGTTCTTCTCATAAGCAAGAATAAGAGCTTCTCTTACCATCTTTTGTTCTTGTTCCAGGGACTCACATAAGTCGGTCCCGTCTTTGGAATCAGGAGCGATGCCTGCAAATGTCAACTGACGATCATTCCCCAAAAAAATAATAACAATAACTTGCCGCCGTTACTTCAAGTTTGCTAAAGTGATTTGGAGTCATGTCAGTCTTAACATTAAATTCCTGATTTTAAACAAAAACTGGATATCAAGATTATTTTGGTAATATCAAATCTGTAATCTCAAGGTTTATGAACTTGCTTATGGAAACTAATTTAGGACAGGAATATGATGTACTCCATTCTAATTCAAGCACCAGCTTTGGTGGGCCAGCTAGGAATCACCACCTCATGCTAATGAAAACCAAATTGAGGAAAAGAAGAACCATGCTCCACTCTCCCCATTTAACCATCAGGCATGATGACCGCTGATTATGGTTTACATTTCACACAATATTTTAGATTCACTTTCTCTGGGAAAAATCATCATGAATTGATTTCTTGGTTATGCAAAAATAATAAATGAAATCTAAATAGAGAGATGAACTTACCGTTGGCAAGATCAAGTAATAGATCAGCAGGATTGACAGTAATGGATGTGGAGAAACCGATGGAGGAGAAATATTCCATGGCTGCAGAGGCAGGGCCATAGTAGATGGGGCAACCCTCTGAGAGTAAAACCACCTTATCAAACATGTGGTAAAGTCTACTTGATGGTTGGTGGATAGTAGTGACCACCGTTCGTCCACCCATTGCTAGCCTTTTGATTATTGTTAGAATCCTCTGAGCTGTTGTTGAGTCCAAGCCTGATGTGGGCTCATCAAGGAGCAAGAAGCTTGGATTGATTAGCATTTCTTGACCAATGCTAACCCTTTTCTTCTCTCCTCCTGATATTCCTCTCACAAGTGGACCTCCGATCATGCTGTTCCGGCACCGAGTTAATCCCAGTTCGCTGATCACTCTCTCCACATGCTCTTCCTTCTCAGACCTGGTTAATGTTCTTGGTAATCTAAGCAGTGCAGTGAACACAAGAGTCTCGGTCACTGTGAGGTGTGGGTACAAAACATCGTCTTGAGAAACAAACCCTGTTCGACGCTTTACGATACCAGAAAAGGGTTGACCATTGTACGTGACCTTGCCAGAAAGGTTCCCACTTAAACGACCTCCGAGAGCAGTGAGTAGGGTTGTTTTACCACTCCCTGATGGTCCCAACATGGCCAAGATCTCGCCTGGAGAAACCATACCTGTTATGCCATTCAATATCGTCTTTTCTTGAGTGATATCGTGACAGAAACCCTTCTTGTGCAGGTTAACTTTGTACACAACCTCCTCAAACTGAAAAGCAAAAAGCATATGTTTTAGGCACCAACAAAAGGAAAAATAAAAGATAAAGAACATCTTGAAAAGACATGCATGAACTGTAAACTCTGCAATTCTGTACGACCATTTTATGACTGTAATTAAAACATCCTCAAAGACATGCATGAACTGCAAACTTGAAATTGCGTACGACCATTGTACGACTCTATCTAAAAAATCCTGAAAAGGCATGCAGGAATTATAAACTTGCAATTGTGTGCAGGATCATTGTAGGATGCTAGTTTGGTGAGACAGACAAGACCTTCAGAGTAATCGGATATACGGATAATTGGAGCACAGACTGAGAACTTATTTGTTGCATAGTACTGGCAGGGACAGGCCTGTCGTGGGATTCGAACATCTTTGGAGGAACTTCTACTGGAGCAGTGGTGTCGTATTCAGACTTTGGCGCCATGGAGTCGAGGGGCATGAGGGGCAGCAAATCGATGAACTGATTTTTTCACTGTTAGTGATGATGAGGGTGGTAGTTGTGGTTGTCGTATTACTTTGTTGCTGTTCAATGGAGGGAAGTGAGAAGTTAAAGCAGTGATCTACTTTCCTTACGTGCCCAAATTGAGCTGGGGCGAATGTGCTTATATAAGGGAGAGAGACGGGCATGGATGTTCTCCATGACATGAAAGTTCAATTGTCTGATGTTTGGCCCAACTTCCATGGTGGGATCCCACATGTTTGAAAAAAACATATCCATAGACTGGCTGTTGATCAATTGTTATGCATATATTTGCTAATCTCGTGATGTGTTCCATTGAAGGAACCCAAACCTCAGGTTCATCATGAGATTGAGTCTATGTCATCAACGGGATCTTTTAGCGATATTTTTTGTGCTATTAGAGATTAAATTTGTTTGATAAAATACATATTGGAGTATCAAAAATATATGCATAAGGTTTTACGAGTATCCTAATTATTCAATGGGATAATTTGTTTAATACAAATAAATGTCAAATGCATTAAACCTAAATTTCACTCATATTGTTTAATACTTTTTCCTAAGGTTGGGTGTTGCAAATTTTTAATGATTCATTCAATTCTACAACAATTAATGCGATTTAAACACTAAGGAAGGAAAATGCTAACTTGAAGCATCAGCTGATAATGAGTAAATTCTCCTTTGAATATATAATAGTTGAAGAAACTCAAATGTGTGAGGGAACTATTAAAAGGCTGAAGAGTGGAGGAATAAAAGAGGAACAATACAAATAAAAGAAAGATGAAGTTGTTAGACCATGAAATAAAGGTTGTTAAGAATGGGAATAGGATGTTAGAGAAGATGTTTTTGATCTATTTGCTATAGTTTTTGGTGATGATAAGTGTTATATATTTGTGCTATCTGAAACTATGAATACATGTTTAAGGTCCATGTAGGCTTACATTATGCTTAAACGACCATGTTTTGGTCCGTGTTTTGTACATTGATATTTGAGGAAAATTGTTGATAAGCTTATTTTAATTGTGTCTTTTGTATTAATAAATTTTGCATGCTTCTATCACTACAAGAAAAATGTAAATTAGCGACGGAAACTTAGAAACTAAAACATTTTCGTAGGCAATTAGCGACGGAAATATGCTTTCCGTCGCTAAAATTGACTGATTTAGCGACGGAACTAATATTCGTCGCTAAATTTGGAGGAAATTTATAGCGGCAAAATTAGCGACGGAACAATATAGCCATCGATAATTTATTACCGACGAAAAATATATCGTTAGAAATTAGCGACGGAAAGCATATTTTCGTC
>JANIJH010000001.1:26414547-26435283 GCA_024520975.1 Erythroxylum areolatum
AGAAATGGGTCGGGTATGGGGATGTTATTCCCCGATGGGGATGGGGATGGAGGTTGAAAAAAAAAATCCGATGAGGATGGGGCGGGGATGGGGAACAAAATTATAAATGGGGATGGGGGCGGGGATCGCATAATCCACCCCAAACCCGCCCCATTGCCATTCCTACATTTGATGGTATATACTACATGTTCTTTTAAGCTTCTTTGATTCTTGAAGATGACATGTATGCCTATGGAGGCGGAGGCGATGTCACAACAGTCTGTAAAGGACTAGGAAAATTGGTTGTTTTGGGAAATTCCTCAATTCCACAAACTTAGTTTGGACATTCACGTATGCATGTCACTTCAATTTTGGTTCATTTAACAGTTTACTAATCTGACAATATTTAAGTTCTATACTGAATGTGTATTAGGTAAACTGTTTCATATTGGCAATTCATCTAGAGAGTTTGTCTTGCATACTAAATCTAGCGACTCATTCACTGTATCCTCTGCAGGTTTAGCTATAGCGGAAATGTTATTGCAAGAAGGTGTTAAAAACCTACACCTGAGAGAAGAACTATAATTGTTTCAAATGGTGCCTTCACACATGTAAGGACCCTTCTCGGGAATCCAAACATCGGGGACTCATTTACCTTTACTGACTCTCATTTCACTTGGAATCCTACAAAGTAATAATATCATTGTCATTTATCAATGCAATAAACTGGACTCAACTTTAAAGTTGATTTATTGTTGTATCTGTAAGAATTTATCAAACAACCTTTCTACTAGTTAGGGGTCAAGCTACGTACTATTGAGTGTGGACTGTTATTGTTCGTGTTCTATGACTATAAGAATTGTTATCCTTCTAATTCAAAGTTTGTAATTGAATATTATATTCAACAACTCGCCTTATTTCCTTTTCAATATATTGTGTAAAATATTGATTTCAAATTCTTATATTTCTAGAAAATTCAATAAAAAATGAATTTTAGGTTGAAATATGTCATCAAAGAAACAACGTGATATAATGCGACCTAGGTTCAGATAATGATTCAGAGGTACTTACTGTCAAGGTGAACCATCACACTCTGTAGCAACAACCGAATCACCCCCTCCCCCTCCAGCTACTATAGTTGTAGGTGATGCATCACCTAATGTTCATGACGCTACGCCATCTATCACTCCTAAACCATCCACTATCCCTATAGTGGATGAAGGAGACGGCAGCCAGTCTAGAGCTAAGAAACCTGATGGAAGAACTTACATAACAATTATTAATAATTTGTAAGTGAAATTACATGAAACACTATATGTTTATAATTAAGTTATAGTTTAAATTTTTGTAAATGGTATAAAATTATTTGTGTTTATATTAGGTTGATTATGTCTAGATCATGCTCTAGAAATATGACGTCTAAATTTAAGGAGAAGATTGATCTTGAGGGTTATGTATGGAAAAATATCTCTCAGGTCACAAAGACATTTTACTTTCAGGAGTTTGAGGTACAATAAAAAAATTATTTTCTTTTTTTAATTGATTTGTATACATTAATTAGATAAATATTATTACATTATAAGTATTTATCAATTTTTCCTTTTATTTTAGAAAGAATTTTTTTGGGATTCTCAATTTGACGCAGTCATACATAAAGTATGAGAGAGATGAACACATACACGTTATCGTGACTTTACTGGTACGATACACAAGGCTGGTGTATGACCTCCTTATATTTCTGAGCAAATATGGAGTTGTTGGTGACAGTATTAGGCATCAACTGATGCAATGTCCATTTTAGAGCGTAACTCGACTAACAAATATGGAGGACTGGGGGAAGAGAGTCTTCCTATACATACGGGAGGCTATATTATCCACCGCGAGCATTTAGAGAGAGTTGTAAGTATCTAAACTTTACACTCATATTCTAATTGTTTTACTTTGCTATATTTCAATTTAAATTGATTTATGAATTTTGGAATGAAAATATGTACATTATGGATAATGACAATAAGTATAAATGTCTCGTACCATATATGACTATGTTAAGTTATTTTCCTTATTCAACAGGGGGTAAATATCATAAAAATATAGGAAATTCTGTCAAAATTTTTATAAATTCTAGTTCACTTACAAAATTTTATTCTTATGCAGGAAAAGTCTATGGGCATGAGACTTACACCCCGTCAGCTCTTGTTGCACACTCACACTAAGAAGCATGACAGTGAGACATTCGTCAACACCCAATGTAGAGAACTTAATGTATGTAAAATTTATGCTTTAATATTAATTCTTAATAATTATCACTTACTAATATAAACATTGCCTTCTAATAAGACTAAATACAAAAAGGTATTCAGCGACAATCTTAACACGAACAAGTTGTTGATGAGAGTCAAACATATCTTGATGTAATGGGTGGTAGGGACCATCATGGAAGGGTCATCGGGTTAGGTTTATTTGTGAAAACATGTTATTTGCAATTCTCCACATCCAACACAGCAACATCTAGTAGACGGTCGACAACTAGTGAAGTCAATGAGCTTCAGACCATAGTGCAGAAATTGATGGAGTACATAGCTCAGATGAGACATAAGGTAGATGAGTTGAAGAGAATGGGTAGCACCTCAGAGCATCCGCGGTCACCAGGTTAATAGGATTGTTGTAGTCATTTTCTTTGAATTACAAAGACTTATTATGTACACTATAATGTTTTTATTATCAATTAAGATAATTTTAACTTTATATCATCAATCAACTCTCTGTTTAAACAAATCAAATATATAAACAAATCAAAATATTATGCACAGATAATTCATAACTGTTAAAATTATGCATTAATCATAAGATCATGAAATAAAATTTAATGTCGGGATTTCTTTAAAAAATGTTAAATTTATTTACCGACAAAAAATACAAATACGTTGGTAAAGTCCATTATATTTATCGACGGAACACCAAAAACTGTCAGTAAAATGTGAGATATTTACCAAAAGAATAAAGAGTAATCGTCGGTAATATTGACAGTCGTCGCCAACTTTACCGTCAGGATTTGCTGAACCGTCGGTATACTTACCGACGATCAATCATAACCGTCAAAAATTTTACTGAAAAAATAACCAATACCGTTGGCAAATATTCTGATAGAGAGGAAAAGTCCATAGGTAAATTTACCGACGGTCATAACCAATCATCGGTATATTTTTTACCGTCGGTATATCCACCAACGGTTATATAAAATGTCCATCGGTAAGTTTACCTATGATTGTTTTAACGACGCCTTTGTCCATCGGTTAATTCCGTCGCTAATTTATATTGCCAATGAAATCCAAATATTTTCAGTCGGTAATATCTGTCACTAAACGACATTTTTCTTGTTGTCAAATATATGGTTCAATTAAACCTTAATGGTCAACAACCTTAGATACCATTTAAAATTTAATTAAACAATATCTTTAAGAAAAGAAAGATCAACGAAGCAAGATATAACATAACATCCATGGTTGTGTTTAATTTAATTGAATGTTTTTCCTAAAAGTAATAATTTTTATGTAATAAATTTAAACTCTTAGTTACTACAAATGATTTAAAGAATTGAATTTTTACGTATTCAAACTTTAATCTAAAAAAGGATCATTTTAATCAATAGACTAATCACACTCATTAGAAATCAATCAAAAATAATCATAAAATAGAAGCATAAAAAAAGCAATCCAATACATGAATAAATGAAATAATCCACACTAAGACTCAATTGCCTCTCAATCTTTAAGATTCCAAAAGGCTTTCACTTCCTTCAACTTAGACAAAGAAAATAAGTCAAAATGGCCATAACAACTACTAACGTCTAGTAAAGAAAGACTATTCTATTAAAGTGAGGGGAAAGGGGAAAAGGCTTTGTAAAAGGCTGGGAATTGTAGCTAGAACATTTAGATGGTTGGCTCCTTCACCTAGACTCCATTTATAACCATTTAAAGCCTATGTAAAAATCTTATAATTGTAATTCTTTGGATCCTTGAGATCAAAACTTCTTTGATTTATGCACAGATTTTCCAAGATGAGACTTCAACAACTTTAAACATATGTTTCGTTTGATATTGTAATGCTTATCGAGAGTACTCATGCCTAAGATCATTCTAAATTTCATTATGATTATGATAATCTTATCTAAATTTGTAAAATAAACATTTTGTCAACTTAAATCTTCTTGATTCTCCCTTCATTAATGATGAATATTGCTCCTTTATTTCAAACTTTTAAATTTAAATTGAACAACAATATTTCTCTTAAAAATATTGAGTTTGAACAAGCTAAGATAAGATTGTGGAAGATTTAAATGCCAAAAGGTGGGCAAATTTATGCCAACAAACTCACTAAGTATAGTAAGTTGTTGAATCTGTAAAGTATATACTACTCTATTATCTCCATTCTTATATTCCAATAAGTGCAAATTTAGGAAAATCTAATAATTTCAATAGTATTCCTTAAAATGGATGGTTTAAGAGAGTAGAAAATAATTAGTAATATTAATTAAAATCATTGATTTCTTAAAATATATGTCAAGAATTAAGGTAATTATATCAGTAACCAATGTTAATATAATTATACCTCGATATGCAGTCCAAAAATTGACATATGAACATAATTAATTTGTCTAAAAAATTGACTAACAAATCAAACTCCAAAATAAAAGAGCTAAATAAATTATTAAACATTAAACTTCATTTACACTATATTGAAAAACAATATCAATGTCAATATATTATGAATATTACGTAGATTTTTCAACAACTTTATATTGAGGAGTTTTTTCGTACAATTGCTATGATGTTATATTTGACATGTCTTTCTATTTAAAGTCTCTTGGTTGAAATGAGAACTGATAATTACTATCATCAATAGGCATAAAGTCCCTCTTCATTCTAGTGTTGTTGCAAAAATTGAAGGTTGAGATTGATGGCTATATTAAGCTCCAAGTGCTAAAGTTCTTATAAATGTTTATGCAGTAGGTTTGCTTATGAGTGTACTCTATGAATGGCTAGACATTTTAATCTAAACAAATGTATTTAGGTTAATGCATTATACTTGTGCTCTAACTTGTATGTTTGCATTTTGAAGTACATATCATTTATATCAAATGATGCATACAATTCAAGTGGAAAGCTAAGGGAACAACCATAACTAATCCTTTTAGGTTTTTTTTAAACTTCAAATCAAAACATCTTGCAGCTTCACTGTCAGTGTCTATATCTTTAAAATGCATGGCACTGTCAAGCACCGTCCCTAAAATCTATTATGTATCCATCATACCAAAAACACACATATTTGTTTAATTCGACCTCCTCTAAGTTGCATCTAACTTTTCTACATTAGGATATTTGTCACTGATAAGAAACCTTAAAACCTAATGAGTCAATATATATAGCTACATGACCTAAACCATCATTTATAATAAAATCTAATCATCTTTAGAATTGAAAAATGTATTTGTTTCTCCTCAATTCCTCCTCCTCATTAGTAATATCCCTTTTTATCTAATCTCTTTTTATGCATTAACATAATTCCTATCATTTGTTTCATTTGCTAAACTAGTCCCTATGTCATATTATTTCACACCATCACATATGTTATGTTCCATATTGACCTATATCTTCCATTGAACCACCTCAGTCCATATCTTCTATTGTTCCCTATAAGATCTTATCTCCTGTTGCTTCATCCCTGCCAAGCATTTTTAGCCACATCACGAATACCATCATCAACCACTTTAACCCTATCCTTTTCTATATTTTCAACTATATTACCCATATCTTTAGCTATATTATATATTTCCTTAATAAAATCCCTCAAACTTTAGGGTATATAAATGAAATGTTATCTAAATGAACTCTAAAATCATCAACATCATTACTAACTTTTCCCATGTATTCATGTCAGTTGTCATGCCACCTTAATATTAGTAATGAATTCATTGGATAATCCACATTCTCCAAATACATATTTAGAATCCAATGTTCTTTTAACAATTTATTCTAAACTAACTATTGTGAATCTTATTCTAAAAATCACCTAAAATGTGACTTACAATAATATGATCATCTTCAAAAGTAAGCAAGGAAAATTGGACCCTAATTAAACCAACTGATTAAAACTAAAGTTATGAGAATTTTGATCGCAAACAAATTACCTTGATAAAATTATATTAAGTTCTTTTTTAAGAATAAAGAGAAAATTCTCACCAATGTTAAATTATTTTCTTAATGATCTCTATGAATTACATCAATAAGACAGGCTTTAAAATGTATAAAATCGGCAAAAATAAAGTCTTATAAGGAAAAGGATAATCTCCACTTATCATAATCTAATTAAAAAAACTAAATAATTTTAAAAAAAGTTGATGCTTTTAAAACTAAGTAACTAATCCACAAGTCCAAGACCTATCTAGCTTCTATAATAACACTAGTCAGCTTTTAGAATTTTACAGGTGTAAATACTAATAAGTTCGATACCAATTAGAAGAACCACACTAGCATTAATTCGCTTCTATTGCTTAAATCTATTATCTAATGCAAAGACTGCATAATATCAATATAACACCAGCATCAATTACATTATGTTTCCAAGGTTATTAAACGTTTATCAAGCCTTATTCTTCATATGTTAAGCATATTCCAACATTAACAACATATAGAAAAGTTATCAATCTTAGGAATGCATTTGATTTATCTTAAACAACCTCCTTTTCTTACATCTCTATAATTAGTTCTTACAAAACTATATTCATGCATTTGGTTTGCACTATTCATTAGACCTCTAATTCTTTGTAAAAGATCATAAGAATGGTGGGAAGTAGGTGCTAGAACAAAATGCTCTTTATCACTTTAGTTGAACTCTAATTTCCTCAAATGATCAACTAAACTCATACTTAGGATCAAATATCATAAACTTGTTATTTACTTACAACCTAACTTTATCCCCGTTTCACAAAATTCTCATAGACTAACATAGTCCAAATAGAATTGTCAAATATTCTATGTCAAGACTATTACACCGAAGAACTCCTTATTATGCTAAATGCTCACAATTGAAAAGCTTTATAATGGCTTTCTATCAACTATCATCTTATAAAACATACAAGTAATTTTCGTATAAAATATCATCCTATAAAACATACAAGTAGTTTGCATATAATAAAGCATATAATTAGTTTGCATATAAGAAAGCATATAACCATTATCTTAAGTATAAAACAAATATATGACAAAATATAAAAATAATATGTATAATGTGGCATCATGTAGAGTATGGCATCATGACAATTACTTACTTGCATATAAAAATAATATAACCAATGCATATAAACAATTAAAGTTGGCATTTATAAGTTCATATGTTTCTTTGAAAATTTTCTTTTAATAAACAAGGGCTTAAGTGATGGAATTGTAATATTCTACGATAGCAGTGACTTATGACACTTTACATTAGTATTTAAAAGGAAATAAAAATTTCCTTAAGAACTTTAGCTAATAGAATTGTTATATAGCTTAAATAAAGGCCACTGATGCTAAAGGTGATAAAATATAAATGCTTCCTTATATGAACAAAGTGAGGATTGTATAACCTAGTAATGAGAACCTAGAATACAAATAAAGAGTTTGCATATTTAAGTGATGTTTACTATACTATATAAACAAGGACTAATATTTTGGCATTTAGAGAGTGTGGAGACCTATTACCAAATAATTCATTATTGATATTCATATTATGAAAGGTTCATTGGATAGAATTTATAAAGGCAATTAGGGAGGCATAAGTGACTTCGTGTTACCACTTTATTAGAGAGATACAATTACCAGTAGCAAGGGACATAAGATTCCTTGTTCTATGTTATACGTGAGAGTTAGTATGGAATTGACCAACTTTTGGATATATTTTAGGTTTAATTATAAAAAATCATAAAATTTACTCAATTTTGTACTATTAACCCAAAGTGTAGAAAGTAGCATTAAAATGATCCACCTTTCAATTTTTGAAAAAAATAACTTAACATTAAGTTCTCTACTAATGTGAATGACGTCACAAACTATGTCAGATTAATATTTTTGTAGATCCCACAAATTGTATTAATGTCATGTATCAACTTAACATTAAGTTCTTTGTTAATGTGAATGACGTCACAAACTATGTCAGATTAATATTTTTATGGATCCCACAAATTGTATTCAAGCCATTTTTTCTAAAAATTAAAAGTTGAAGTATTTTATTGCTACTTTTTAAAGTTCAAGATAGTATTGTAAAATTGAGTAAAGTTTGAATTTTTCTATAATTCACCCTATAGAGAATTACCATTAAATATAATCAATCAAAGTTATCAACAAAAGAGTCAATTTAAATGTTACAATCTTATAAGTTACCCATAATAAAGAATCAATGCAATTAAGACTACAATATTACTAAGAAAATAATAAACTTTAGAAATGATCCAAACTAAAGTCCCCTATTTGGGATCACCAAAGCCTCGACATAAAGTGGAAACAAAAAGTGTTTTGGGTAATATAATTATATCGTTTAAAAATGGGGCAATGCAAAGAAATTACTTGGACAATGACAAATTTATTACAAAAATATAAAACATTCCACATACATTTTATAATAGATTAAGTAATTATTTGTTGTTGAAATCCACACAAAGAGACCACTTTCATAAATAATCTTACTGCTTATATGTGGTGTGATACAAAATGTGCTAAATAAATGTGTGATATATGTTATATCACTTTTGGGAATTGAAGGAGCAACATCATAAAATAGCAATGATGATTATGATTTAAAGTGTAAATAATATTATTCTAATAATCTTAACATCTAATTTAATGTCTTAAATAATGGTAGAAATTAAGCTAAACCCTTTAGTAATAGTTAAGAGTGATCTAAACCTTTAATCTTTTTTAATATGCTTTTAACGGGTATATACACTACTAAAGAAAGAAATGGGAAACTGCTTGCTTTTTAGCATGGGGAAGTATAAAAATAAGAGATCTATCAACTAGGGATTGCTTAATAGTTAAAGAAATTCAAATGTGTCAGGGAACTATTAAAAGGCTAAAGAGTGGAGGAATAAAATTAAAAGAAAGAGGACATTGTTAGACTATGAAATAAAGGTTGTTATGAATGAGAAGAAGATGTTAGAGGAGATGTTTACGATCTATTTGCTATAGTTTTTGGCAATGATAAGTGTTATAATCATATATTTGTGCTATTTCAAACTATGAATACATGTTTAAGGTCCATGTGGGCTTATATTATGCTTAAACGACTATGTTTCAGTCTGTGTTATATACGTTGATAGTAGAAGGAAAAATGTTAATAAGCTTATTTTAATAGTATCTTTTCTATTAATAAGTTTTGTATGCTTCCAAGAAGTATAAAACTAAGCAAGGACTATTATTGGTAGAACTATTGTATATATGCTAAATTAATTCCTAAATTTTTGCAATCAACAAACATAAATATAAGAAAGTAGGAGTTGATTCCATGAGGAATTGTAATTCATTAATCATTAGAAAGGAAAATGGAATTATGATATTATGAAAATTTTGTAACAAAGAAACTAAACTGAATAATAAAATAAGAGTTATAAATAAAACAAACCTTGGTTTATGGTCATTTCCATTTTTTCAAACTATGATTGATCATTGACATAAAATATTTATTTCATCAAATATATACTCGATGTGATATTTAAATATCCCTCTTTTCTTAGGATAAGCTAATAGAAAATACATTATTCAGTTAACCCTTAATGGTTAACAACCTTAGATACCATTTAAATTTTAATTAAATAATATCTTTAAGAAAAGAAAGATCATTGAAGCAAGATAACACAACATCCATGGTCGTGATTAATTTAGTTGAATGTTTTTCTTAAAATTAATAATTTTTATGTAATAAATTTAAGCTCTTAGTTTCTACAAATGATTAAAAAATTGAACTTTTGTGTATTCAAACTTTAATCTAGAAAATGATCATTTCAACCAATAGACTAATTGCGCTTATTAGAAATCAATCAAAAATAATCATAAAATAGAAGCATAAAAAAGCAATCAAATACATGAACTAAATGAAATAATCCACACTAAGACTCGACTACCTCTCAATCTTTAAGATTTCAAAAGGTTTTCACTTCTTTCAACTAAGACAAAGAAAATAAGTCAAAAATGGCCATAAAAACTACTAACATTTGGTAAAGAGAGATTATTCTAACGTCTACTAAATTATAGGGAAAAGGCTTTGTAAAAGGTTGGGAATTGTAGCTAGAAAATTTAGATGGTTGGCTTTTCACCCTGACTCTATTTATAGCCATTTAAAGCCTATGTAAAAATCTTATTATTGCAATTCTTTGGATCCCTCATATTAAAACTTCATTGAATTATGCCCAGATTTACCAGGATAAGATTTTAACAACTTTAAACATATCTTTCTCTTGCAATTTCAAAGTCTGGATATTGTAATGCCTATTAAGAGTACTCATGCCTAAGATCATTATAGATTTCACTATGATTATGATAATCTTATCTAAATTTGTAAAATAAACATTTTGTCAACTCAAATCTTCTTAAATCTCCCTTGATTAATAATGATATTGCTCCTTTATTTGAAACTTTTAAATTTGAATTGAGGAATTATCTTTTTCTTTAAAATATTAAGTTTAAACACGTTAAAATAAGATTATAGAAGATTTAAATGCTAAAAGTTAGTCAAAATTATGACATGTGAATTGTTCTTTATTTTCATATCTCAACAATTATAAAATACTTAATAAAATTCCAACAAACTCAATAAGTATAGTGAGTTGCTAAATCTGTAAAGTATATATTGCTCTATTACCTTCATTTTTATAGTGTAATAAGTGCACATTTAGGAAAATCTAATAATTTCAATGGTATTCCTTAAAGTGGATGGTTTAAGAAAGTAAAAAATAATTAGTATTCTTAATTAAAATCATTGATTTCTCAAAATATATGTCAAGAATTAAGGTAATTATATCAACAACTAATTTTAATATAATTACACCTTCACATGCAATCCAAAAATTGACATATGAATATAATTAATTTGTCTAAAAATTGATTAACAACAAACTCCAAAATAACAGAGCTAAATAAATTCTTAAACATTAAAATTCATTTACACCATATTGAAAAACAATATCAATGTTAATAGATTATGAATATTATGAAGATTTTTCAACAAATTTATATTGAAAAGCTTTTCCGTACAACTGCTATGATGTTATATTTGACATGTCTTTTTTATTTAAAGTCTCTTGGTTGAAATGAAAACTGATAATTACTATGATCATTTGGCTTAAAGTCCCTTTTCATTCTAGTGATGTTGCAAAAACTTAAGGTTAAGATTGATGGCTATATTAAGCTCCCAATGCTAAAGTTCTTACAAATGTTTATGCAGTAGGTTAGCTAGTAAGTGTACTCTATGAATGACTAGATATATTAAACTAAATAAATGTATTTAAATTAATGCATTATACCTATGCTCTAACTTGTATGTTTGTAGATTGATGTACCTATAATTTATATCAAATGATGCATACAATTCAAGTGGACCACTACGGGAATAACCATAACTAATCCTTTTGGTGTTTTTTAGCAACAAGTCAAACAGCTTTATTATCAATGTCTATATCTTTAAAATATATGGCGCTGTCAAGAACCATCCCTAAAATCTATTATGTATCCATCATACCAAAAACACATCTATTGAATAATTAGGCCTCCTAAAAGTTACATCTAACTTTTCTACATTAAGATATTTGTCACTGGATAGGAAACTTTACAATCTAACAAGTCAATATATATAGCTTCATGACCTACATCATCATTCATAATAAAATCTAATCATATCTAAAATTGAAAAATGTATATGTTGCTCCTCAATTCCTCTTCCTTATTTGTAATTTCCCTTTTTATCTAATCCCTCTTATGCATTAACAAAATGCCTATCATTTGTTTCATTTGCTAAACTAGTCCCTATGTCATATTATTTCACACCATCCTTTATGTTACGTTCCATATTAGCCTATATCTTCTTTTGAACCACATCAGTCCATATCTTTTATTGTTCCCCATAATCTCTTATCTCCTGTTGCTTCATCCCTACCAAGCATTTCTAGCCACATCACAAATACCATCATCAACCACTTTAACCTACCTTTTTCTATATTTTCAACTATATTACCCATATCTTTAGTTATATTATATATTCCCTTAATAAGATCAATCAAACTTCATGTTACATTACCGAAATCTTATATAAGTGAACTCTAAAATCATCAACAACGTCACTAACTTTTCTCACGTATTGACATCAATTGCCATGCCACCTTAATATTAGTAATGAATTCATTGGATCAACCACATTCTCCAAATGTATATTTAAAATCCAATGTTCTTTTAACAATTTATTCCAAACTAAAGTAATGTGAACCTTATTTTAAAAATCACCTAAAATGTGACTTACAAGAATATGATCATTTTCAAAAGTAATTAAACCAACTGGTTAAAACTAAAGTTGTTGGAATTTTGATTGCCAACAAATTACCTTAATAAAATTGGATTAAGTTATTGTTCAAGAATAAAGATAAAATTCTCATCGAAAGTGAAGAAAAACTATCAAATCATTTTCTTAATGATCTTTACAAATTACATTAATGAGACAGGATTTAAAATGTATAAATCCATAAAAACAAAGTCTTATAAGGAAAAGGATATTCTCCCCTTATCATAATCTAACTAAAAAAAACTAAATAATTTTGAAAAAAAGGTAATCCTTTTAAAACTAAATAACCAATCCACAAGTCCAAGACTTATCTAGATGCTACAATAACACTAGTTAGCTTTTAGAGTTTACAGGTGTAAATACTAATAGGTTTGACACCAATCATAAGAACCACACTGCCATATATTTGCTTTTTTTGTTCAAATCTCTTATCCAATGCAATACTGCCTAATATCAACATGACACTAGCATTGATTACATTATGTTGGTTATCAAACATTTGTCAAGCCTTATTCTTCATATCTCAAGCATATTCCATCATTAACAACATGTAAAAAGTTGATCAATCTTGGGAATGCATTTGATTTATCTTAAACAACATCCTTTTCTTGAATCTTTATAATTAATTCTTATAAAACTATCTTCATGCATTTTGCACTATTCATTAAGATTCTTTATAAAGGATCATAAGAATGGTGGGAAATAAGTGCTAGTACAAATTGGTCTTTATCACTTTGGTTGAACTTTAATTTCCTCAAATGATCAACTAAACTCATACTTGGAATCAATTATCATAAGTTTATTATTTATTTACAACTTAAGTTTATCCCCATTTCACAAAATTCTCATAGTCTAAGTAGAATTGTCAAATTCTTCTAGGTCAACACTATTACACTGAAGAACTCCTTATTGTGCTAAATGCCCACAACTAAAAAGCTTTATAATGGCTTTCTATCAACTATCATCTTATAAAACATATAAGTAATTTGCATATAAAATATCATCCTATAAAACATATAAGTAGTTTGCATATAATAAAGCATATAAGTAGTTTGCATATAAGAAAGCGTATAACCATTATATTAAGTATAAAAAAAAATCTAACAAAATATAAAAATAATATGTATAATATGGCATCATGTAGAATATGGCATCTTGACAATTACTTACTTGCATATAACAATAATATAACCAATGCATATAAACAATTAAAGTTGGCATTTATAATTTCATATGTTTCTTTGACAATTTTATTTTAATAAACAAGGGCTTAAGTGAAAGAATTGTAATATTTTACTATAGCAGTGACTTATGACACTTTACACTAGTATTTAAAAGGACATAAAAATTTCCTTCAGAACTTTGGCTAATAGAATTGCTATATGGCTTAAATAAAGGCCACTGATGCTAAAGGTGTTAAAAAATAAACACTTCCTTATATGCACAAAGTGAGGATTGTATAACCTAGTAATGAGAACCTAGAATAGAAATGAAGAGTTTGCATATTTAAGTGACGTTTACTGTACAACATAAATAAGGACTAATATTTTGGCATTTAGAGAGTGTGGAGACCTATTACCAAATAATTTGTTATTGATATTCATATTATGAAAGGTTCATTGGATAGAATTTATAAAGGCAATTAGAGAGGCATAAGTGACTTCGTATTACCACTTTATTAGAGAGATATAATTACCAGTAGTAAGAGACATAATTTTCCTTGGTCTATGTTATATGTGAGAGTTACTATAGAATTGACCAACTTTTGGATATATTTTAAGTTTAATTATAAAAAATCATAAAATTTACTCAATTTTTTACTATTAACCTAAAGTGTAGAAAGTAGCATTAAAATGATCCACCTTTCAATTTTTGACAAAAATAACTTAAGTTCTCCGTTAATGTGAATGACTCACAAACTATGTCAGATTAATATTTTGTGGCTCCCGTATATTATATTTGCATCACGTATAAATTTATTATTTAATAATTTATAATTAATACTTATAATGTCAAGCTATTTTTTTATAAAAATTAAAAGTTGAAGTATTTTATTGCTACATTTTAAAGTTGAAGCTAGTATTGTAAAACTGAGTAAAGTTTAGAATTTTTTATAATTAACCCAATAGAGAATTACTATTAAATATAATCAATCAAAGTTATCAACAAAAGAGTCAATGCAAATTTTACAATCTTGTAAGTTATCCATCATAAAGAATCAATGCAATTAAGACTACAAGATTATTGAGAAAACAATAAACTGTAGGAATGATCCAAACTAAAGTTCCTTATTTGGGATCACCAAAGCCTCGGCATAAAGTGGAAACACAAATTATTTTGGGTACTATAATTCTATCATTTGAAAATGGGGCAATGCAAAGAAATAATTCAGACAATGACAAATTTATGAAAATATAAAACATTCCACATCCATTTTATAATAGATTAAGTAATTATTTATTATTGAAATCCACACAAAAGACCACTTTCATAAATAATCTTACTATGTGCTAAACAAATGTGCGATATATGTTATATCACCTTTGGGAATTGAAAGAGCGACATTATAAAATAGCAATGATGATGATGATTTAGAGTGTAAATAATATTATTTTGATATTCTTAACATTTGATTTAATGTCCTAAATGATGTCAGAAATAAAGTTAAACCTTTTAGCAATAGTTAGGGGTGATTTAAAACTTTAATCTTTTTTATTATGCTTCTAATGTGTATATATATTGCTGAAGAAAGAAAAGGGAAAATGTTTGCTTTTTAGCATAGGGAAGTACAAAAATAAGAGATCTATCAACTAGGAACTGATTAATAGTCAAATCATGTTGCTTCCTATCACTTTACAGATACTACATTAGATCAGGAAGTAGGAGGGATGATACAAGGGCTCAATCTTATGAAACTCATAAGCTATGATTATGTCCTTAAAATTTGTTGTATGCGTGTGAACCTTAAAAATACTCATATTTTGATTAATTCATCATAATCTTAAGGAATTTTTCTTTCCGTATTAAAAAACACATGCTTAATATGTAAATACTTGTTATTTAAGTTGTTATTGTATGTTATAATCTTACCTTAGTTAGTTATACAATCTAATATTTGTTTTCTATTAGGAATATTCACTCACTTTCATATTTATATATTGTACATCATTTTATTTTGGAAATACTTCAAAATCACAACTAATTCATTATGGTTTTATGATATCAGAGCCACTCTTAATATACTTTATAGCTCATCTATCATCTTGAGCAGGAAGCTAACATTTTTCTCTAGTTTTCCACTAAGATAAGATTAGTGTCCACTACCAGTTGCCAATCTATCAATCAGTCACTCCACCTGACATTGTCTCTCTTGACGCTACCAACCACTTAACATGACAATCTATATCGTTGTCCTTCTTGTGATGAACATGTTTTTGCTTCTTCACACCTTTAAATGGCAATATATACAAATTCACCTTATTACCTTAATTCCTCTTATTACTTAGGGTTAATTCTTATTCCAAATCTTCTAAAAGGAGAGAGAACTATATCATAGGGAATAGGTCAATAAGAAATGCACTAAATGCCAAGAACAAGTTTGGCTTCACGGATGCAACAATTCCAAAACCAATAGTGGGGATGTAAAATGGGTAGATCGGGATAGGTGCAATTTTATGATACATTCTTGACTCAACAATTCGATGGCCCTAGAATTCTAGGATGGAGTCTCATTCCTAACCAAATCTATGATAATTTGGGAGCAGCTTGGTGATAAATACCTTTGAGGTAATGCACTAAGAGTATATGTTCAGAAAAAGGACTTAGCCCTCATGCAATAGCGGGGTATGCCAGTGACAACCTATTATACCAAAATGAAAGCAGTGATGGATGAATTATTATATGGTAAGGCTTGCAATTCATGAAAGAATTGAAGGCAAAATGTGAAAAAAATAACCTGTATTTTTGCTTGATGTGAATGGAAGAATAATTTAGTATTATCAGGTGTCATATTTTAAACATAGACCCTATGTCAACTCTTAGCAAGGCCTATTCTTTGGTGATGCTAGAAGAAAAAAATCTATTATTGCTATTAGCAAAAACCTCAATAACAAAGCAGTTGCATTGATTATAAGGTAAGAATCCACAAGTTCAAAGTCGAAAGAGGGAGGCAAACCTCGATGTGAGCACTATAAGCACAATGGACACACTAAAGAGCACTACTTTGAGATCATTTGTTACCCACCGGATTGGGAAAATAAGTAGAGAAGAAATCAAAGAACTTTTAATCAAAATCAAACCCACACAGCCAATGATGCAATTGCTCCCAACAATACAAACCACAGTCAATATATGAGCAGATTGTCATAAGCTCACAAATCTAGGGGTGGTCGAAAGAACTCTATAATAAACTAATGATGCTGCTATAAATGGAAAAGACAAAACATCAAATACAGTTAATTTTATTGGTAACACAATTTATATTGATGTTGAAGATTGGATTTTGCGTAATGGAGTGACAAACCATTTTTTATCTAAAGAGTCATTATTAATGAATAAAAAACTAGCGATAGAAAATAACACAATGGGTATGCTGAATGAAACAATATCTAAAGCTCAATTAGAGGGAGATGTGGTTGTTGAAAAAATAGTAAAGCTTAAAGATACACTATATATGCCTGATTTTTAAAGCAACCTAATTTCTATTAGTATGATTATTATTGATTTAGAATCTTCGGTAAATTTTTTTCCGTTCTTATTGTATTTTACATTACCTTATCACTAGGATAACAATTGGGAAAGGGGAGCTACGAGATGGACTATACTAGTTTAAGAGAGTAGAAATAGTCAAAATGGCTTCAGTGATGGCCTCCTTAAATACAATTTCTTCAAGTAAGGTGGAAGCAACACTATAACATTCTATATTAGAACATCCTTCATTTCAAATCCTTAGACATATTCATATTTTATCCAATTTTATTTTTTAATAATGGTTATGAAATTTTGTAATAGCCAAAAAAACCAGAAAACCTTTTAATCCCAATTTTAATAAGGCAATTTTTCCTTTTGATATGGTGTATTGTGATATATAAGGTTTATATAATGTAGTGTCACTTAATGGGGCTTCTTATTTCTCGACTATTGTTTATAAACATACCAGGTGCACGTGGGTGCATTTACTTAAACACAAATTTGAGGTCTATATTGCTTTTTTGTCTCCCTATTAAATGGTATATACTCAATTTGATAAGAAAATTAAGGTGATGCACTCTAATAATGGCTAGAATTTTGTATGGGAACTTTAGCTAGTTTCATGAAAGAACAAAGGTACTACACCAAAAATTATACGTTTATACGCTATAACAAAATGGGGGTAGTCGAGAGAAAACGTAGGCACTTGCTAAAAGTTCGATATCAAACACAATAACTTGTCAAGTTTTAGAGAGAGTGTGTGTCAGTCTCATCATACTTGATCAATCTCACACCATCCTTTGTTCTTGATTTTAAAGATCAATCTCACACCATCCTTTGTTCTCGATTTTAAAGCCCTTATGAAATGTTTTATAATAAAGCACCATCATATTATCATTTGAGGTCTTTTGGGTGTTTATATTATATCCAATCAAAAAATATAAAGGGGGGATAAGTTTAGTACTAGATTGAGTCCATATATTTTTGTTAGGTATCATTTGGATCAAAAAGGGTACAAACTGTAAGGTTTGGAATCTAAAACATTCATGTTGTCTAGAGATATAGCTTTCTTTGAACAAAAATTTCCTTTTAACAAAACTAAAAATTCTATAAAAGAAAATGATGTGATCAACGACCCCGTGCAATTCTACCCCCAGTCCTTAAATAACCATAACATTAATATATAAATAAATCAAAATGCATCCTATAAAAAATATTGTCCTTAAAACTGAGACCTATAATGTTGTGGATATAAGTGAACCACAAACATATCAATGACCACATAAAGAATCATAAATCAAACCCACATGTGGGCCCACTATACACGAGGAAATTAACTAAATCATACAAGAAGCACCAAAAAGAGCTACCAAACCCTACCTTATTTGAAATATTTTGTTAGAGAAGGCCCTATTGTTCAAGATTCCAATGGCTGCTTTCGTGGTGAGGCTCGACAAAATTGACTAAGTAAGGTAATTTTTTACAAACATTTCAAAAGTTCAAATTATGCTTTGATATCTCAAATAAATGTGTTTAAAGATTCTAAATATTTCTTTCAATTTATGAAAGATCAAAATTGTGTAGTGTCATGAGAGCAAATATAAAAGATCTAGAACCAAATTGCAAATGGGAACTTGAAACCTACCAAAAGATAAATCGACAATTAAATTAAAGTGGGGTTTATAAAATCAAACTGAAAGTAGATGGAACAGTATAAAGGTAATAAGCGCATCTTATTGCATAGGCATATACTCAAATATTAGGTATTGTTTACCATGACATCTTCACGTTGGTAGCTAAATTCACAATAGTAAGGTGTTTGTTGATGGTTGTTGCATGTAAAATTGGTTTGCATCATCTAGATAAAAATAATGCATTTTTAAAATCAAATTGAAAGTAGATGGGATAATAAAAAGGTATAAAGTGCGTATTATGGTGCAAGGATATACTTAAATAGAAGGAATTGATTACCATGACACTTTTGCACATGTAGCTAAACTCATAACAGTAAGGTGTCTACTGGCAATTGTCATGTAAAAATTGGTTTATGCTTCAACTAGATATAAATAATGCATTCTTATATGGTGAGTTGTATGAGGAAGTATATATGTGACCACTTAAGGTTTACTTGTCTCCATCAAATAATCATGTATGCAGGCTATTGAAATCACTATATACAAATTGAAGCAAGCTTTATGCCAATGGTTTGCAAAACTTTCCTCTGCCATTCTTAATTTTGGGTTTTTACAATCTAAGCTTGATTATTCTCTATTTTTTGCAAAATGGACATTGTTATACAATGATTCTAGTCTATATAGATGACCTAATAATTGCAAGCAACAACAACGAAGAATGTTTACAGGTTAAAGGCATGTTGGAAATTCAATTTTGCCTAAATAACCTTATAGTGGTAAGTACTTCCTTAGGTTAGAAATAGCAAGAGCTAAAAAGGATTTTTTTTAATCAAAGAAAATGTGCTTTAGATCTTTTAAAGACGCAGGGCTTCTTAGTTCGAAACCTATACCAACACCAATAACCATAAAGCTTGAATTGAGTAATCCGATAGGTCCATTTTATTCGAATCTAAACAGATATAAAACACTAATGAGAAGACTAATTTATTTGACTTTGTGTAGATTGGATATCACTTACATTGTCAATACTTTAAGTCAGTTTATGCGAGAGCCAAGAATTATTCAATATAATGTTGTTTTACGCATTCTTCACTACATCAAAGAACTTTTAGGTCAAGGGATATTTTTCCCTCATTATCTATTTTTTTAATACAAGCATATTATGATTCAAATTGGACAAGTTGCAAACAAACAAAAAGATCCACAACTGGATGGTTCATACAATTTGGGGAGGCCATAATATCTTGAAAAACAAAAAAGCAGCCTAAAGAAGCTCATTCTTCTATTGAAACCGAAAAAGTAGTGAGCTTGTTTGGTTGAAAATTTTATTTAAGGATCCATGTATAATTATCAATTCCCTATTATGTTGTTTTGTGATAATAAAGCAACTCTTCACATAGTAGTCAATTTAGGCTGTGTTTGTTTCCATTTTTGTTTTTAATTTTTAATTTTTGTTTTTAAATTCAGTAAAAAACCTGTTTGTTTGTGTTTGTTTCCATTTTTGTTTTTAATTTTTAATTTTTGTTTTTAAATTCAGAAAAAAAAACCTATTTGTTTGTGTTTTTAGTTTTGGTTTTTTACAATTTTCAAAAATTATGAAAATCATAAAAAGTGATTTTTGTTTCCGGTTTCTTTTTTTCATAATCTGATTTATTATCATTTAGATATATATTATTTAATTATTTAATTATTAATAAAAATTATGAATAATTTAATTCAAGATTATGCATTTAATAAATTAAAAATAATTATCAAAAAATATGAATGATTTTATTTTATTGAAGTTTTATAATTAAATTATATGTAATTAAATTTTAATAATTATTAATGAATATAATTAAATTTAAAATATATAAAT
>JANIJH010000001.1:26438822-26455385 GCA_024520975.1 Erythroxylum areolatum
AGAATCATCACCAAGAGTAGCAGACTCATGGATCCAAACGGCAATATGCAGTTCAGCCAAAATCCGGCAGAACCACACTCCCTATCCATTAAAGTGGATGAACCAACCACCCTGTTAAAGTTAGAGTTTATACGAAATATCCAACAAGCTACTCAACTTTTCTTAACGAAGTATCTGCTCTTTCTATATACTCAATTGTTGCCTGATTCGTTGGATATAAATTACTAGGATGTTTATAGGAATGCCGTCCTTAACTTGAGATTAAACTCACTCCAGCTAAATTTCTTGTAATCTTCTGCTTTCTTAAAGATTTTTGTGTTTCTCATCCTCCAAATAAAATGTATTAGCATTGCAAAACCAACCTTGAATACTCTTAAAAGATAATCAAATTAAAGAATTTGAAATATGATTGAAAGAGATTATCCTTATCCTTTAAAAAATTTGAATTTTAATTGAAAAATTGTCACTATAAAAGGAGTTTAAATTAGCAACGGAAATTTACTGACTATAAAGAAAACGTAGGCAATTACCGAAAAAAATAGTATAGACGTCAATAATGTCGTTTGGAAATATTTGTTAGTATAGACGTCAATAATGTCGTTTGGAAATATTTGTTAGTATAGACGTCAATAATGTTGTTTGGAAATATTTGCTTAGTGGCGGCAGAAATTTCCGTCACTACTTTCGGACAAAATGGTTTACTAACGAATATTATCATCGGTAATTTCGTAGGTAAAAGTCGTTGATAGTCGTCGGCTTTTAACTCTAAGAAAATGATGTCATTTGGTTAATATCGAAACGACATCATTTCGGTAAACTTAAGAACGACTTCGCTTTATCAACAAAATGACTTTGTTTTCTTTTTAACCAAACGACGTCATTTGGTTTGGCTGACGGTTTAAACGTTTATAAGTTAACCAACATGGTGTCATTTTGGTTTAATTTATAAACGACGTCGATTTCCAGCTAAAAGTTAGAAGGTCATTTTGGTTAACTTATAAATGACGTCATTTTCCAGCTGAAGGTTAAAAGGTTTGCAACTTAACCAAAATGATGTCGTTTGATTTAAAAGTAAACGACGTCATTTATCGACTAAAGATTTAAATGTTTTTAAATCACCCAAAGCCCTTCTCCCCCCCACCCCACCCACGCCTGCTGCTTCTTCCTCCTCCATAGGCTCTTTCTTCCATCGCTGTCATTTGGAGCTGCATTGTTGCCGTGAAGCTCGTGCGTCTCTGACATCATCTTCTCCGGCTAGCAAACTGAACGTATTGTCCTCTTGTCCCTCCTCTCCTCTTCTCCACTCGATGATGTATATGGTGTGTGTGGTTGAATTATTTGGTTGATATGAAGTTTGTATCTGGTTTTGGTTGTTAATTATTGATTGTTAATGATAGACTGTGTACTTGTTAGAGAATGATAGAAAAAATTGGGAATTTGTCTTAAATTAGGGATGAATCGGTTAATGCATACCAAGTGTTTGATAAAATTCAGTCCATTAAAAAAATTGATTTCAAGTCTTTCAATGTTTTTTTCTTATATTTTTCTTAGAATTGTATTCAATTATTGAATAATATCATTCCAAGGGCAAATTTGCATAATTATTTGAAAAAATATCAAAAACTAAATAAAATAAAATAATTTAGCATTAAATATATGAATATTTAATACACATCACTTTAGATATTTATATAATTACTAGTATTTTATTGTTTCTTTAATAAAAAGTGTTAGTATAGTTTGTATTCACTATCCCATAAATAGGTAGTATTTAAATTTTTAGAAGACAACCATAACATTATTACAAATTTGTTCTTAATTTATATTAAAGTTTCAACACTCAAATATTTGTTTATCAAATTCTAAAAGCATAATTGAATTTAACCCAAGAACTTGATTTTATGAATGTGCTTAATTTAGTTTAAATTTTAAATAAAACATTATGTTATTAAATTGGATTTTGTTATAGTGGGTTGTTAAATTTTGTTATACATGGTATTTACAAATGAAAATTTAATTACTTTGTGTAATATGACAAAAAAATTCACATGAAGAAGTATAAATGTCATAAATGGGCTTTGGGAGATCAACAATAAGTTAAAGAATCAACAAAACTGTTTATTATTATAGACGTTGATAATTTGTTGTTGGGTGATTTTTATTATTGCTATGGGTGTTACTTAGTAATTTACTTATAAAATATATATGTGTTCTCCAAAATTGAGACTATGATGTTTGTCTATGTTTGAGAAACTTTAGACTTCATAGCCTTTTGTGGTAAATTTATAATAATACATTTAGGTAGTGTTATATTCAAATATCTACCATTTTAATAAATTGACATTATTTTTTATTTTGTCGACTTATTCTTTTTGTTTTACAATGCTAAGCTGCTTTCATGCAATATGGACTTCTATAATCAAATAATTCCTACACAACTTATATAAAAACCATATCTGAAATTTGAATTTATCTTTGGATGATTTTATGATTCAAAGAGCGTAACATACACAAAAAAGATTCATGTACAACATATATCTTTTAATAAACATTCAAAAAACCATTTCTATGACAATTTATTCTTAATTCTAATTATAACCTATATGATTGGAAATATAATGTTATTTGCATCTAAACTAATAGCTAATAGAAATTTCCCTCTATACTTACATTTTAGGTGACAACCATCAATGCATATTACAAAACTACAAATAGCTAATAAACCTTTCGTATAAACAGTTAACCATCTGTACTTGGAATCAAAAATACCTCTTAGATACTTGATTATAAAAAATAATAATCGGGTTTTACTTTAATATAGTTAATCTTAGCTCCTCAATTTCTCAATGAGCTTACCTTTTTCTCCCGTTAATAACTCTAATGCAAAGTTCTTTGCCCTATATGTCTTCTTGTTTGTAATATTATTATTAAAGTTCCTTTAAAGTGCACTTTTAAGCCCAATAATATCTCATATAAGGCAGTCTTTAACATATGGGAGGTATTTTCTTACAATCTAAAACATCTTACATTTTCCATTTTGGTATTCTCGACCACACTCATGACTAAAACGAAATGTCTTGATTTGAAATGTAGTTCCATGTTATATTGAAGAAGCATATATTCTCCACTCATAACCCTTTTTCAGTTCTCATTCTTCATATAATCATAATAACAACCCTTCTTAACAACAGACTATTTTAGAGTTTTTTTTAAATGCATTAACTAAATCAAGTAGCATACTAATCTTTAAATCAATTTGCCTCATCATATCATTATGTATCCGCCTTTTTCTCCCTTTTTATTTGAACTATCATTTATAATCTTAAGCTCATCATAATCTTCATATGTTGAATCTATTTACAAATCTAAAATATTATTTGTAAGGACATCTTATGCACTACCATTAAAAAAAGCATAGTTTTCTTTTGTAACCTCTTCGCCAACCACCTATCTTCCATAAATATCTCATCATATATATCCTATAATCAAATGAACTAAAAACGTCAAAGTCATTAACTTCTTCTTTGCCACCCTCATATATTGGATCATCAAATTCATTATTATCTACACCATTTTTTATAGGTTGTTTACCCTCAATAAAAGCAAACTATTGCCTCTTTATAAGATCATAATCACTTTGTTGACCTTCTCCAACAATGAACAAAACTTGTCCACGTACTCAAAAAGTTGCCTATTCACCCTCTATAACTTCTTAATTAACTTTTTCACCTACCTCATAACATCCTTTGTTATGTATCAACAAGGGATATTCAACACTATCCAAAAATAACCCCATAATCTCACAATCTTTCTTTTCAATTAAATTAATCATATTAATGGTATGAGCCTCACTTTTTAGGTCTCTTATGTCCTCCTTAAAATACACTTAAGAAAATTTATAACTAAAAACTTGAACCTTTTTATAGTTCAAGTCTCCTACTATGTATATAAATTGAATCATTGTATACAAGAAGGGACATCATCAAAATAAGTTATAACTGTAGAGAATTGAGAATATCTTGATGTATTAACTATAATTGAGAGTGCATGGGTTACAAATTGGTATACTTGAATTATGAATTGGATTATTATAGATTTTGTGATGTAAATGTGGACTGAATTGAGAATAGACATATAGCTTGGAAACCCAATTTGAGTTGTGGTTACTGATCGATTTAGAAGTGTAATTTTATTGTAGGATTGGCCCTTCTTTCAAAAGGGGGATGTCCATTTTATGGGGAAAAATCTGCCGAATTTTCAATTGAGTCCTCGTAAAATGTGACATCACCATTTTAAAATTAAACAAGAGCTCCTAAATATTAACTGATGATCTTATTGTCGAACATGACTTATAATTATGCAAATTATTGAGGATACCACCTAATGGTTGAATTATTTAAGTATAGCTAATGACCTTGATTGGTTATAATATTTCATGGCAATTGTTTTAATATATCCCACTTTCTAAACTGTGAACGAAATTGTTCTCAGTTGTAGGAACTCATTTGTTGCCAGTATTTATATTTTGAAGCAGACTGAAGAGAAGCTTTAGCAGGTATTCAAATGACATTCATTTTCTTATATGGTGTGACAATGTCAACAATGAATTTTCACACATTTTTATGAAATTTATATCAGTTTCTATATTTTTCATTCTAGCTCTATCATCATCATCTTCCTTCATGTACTTTAAGAAGACCCTTCTGCGTTTTGATTAAGGTAAGTGATTTTGTTTTTTTACTACATTTTTGTGAACTTGGTTTAATTTGGGTATTTGTTTGCGGTTTGAACTTCGGTTTATCATTGAATTAATATAGGATGAGTTTGACTTATATTATAGTTCTGCATGCCCTTAATATGTCAATCCCTTATTTCATTGATTCTTATTCCATCGTGATTAGCTTCTCGTAATGACTTTTTATGTGCGAATTTTTACACGCATCTTTTAAAAATTACATATATGTTAAAACAATTTATTAAAATAAGTATTCATATTTTTATGAATACTTGTTATATTTGGCACTAGTATATATTTAATATAGGACTTTTAATATTAATAATCTTCTAACATATATGTTCGATCTTCAGGATAGGTTCGTTTTTTATATTTGAACCCTTAAACCTTAACCCATAACCTGTGATGATTGCTCCTGTAAGGTTTATCGGTGAAAAATATGAGGACCTTAGGAGTCACAACGATAACTTGTTGTCTTGATTCACAAGTCTTATCAAATTTTTGAAGTAATATTTGGTGAACATAAATGATATTAACTCATGATTCACTTTTTTAAATTAACAATTTTGCAGAAATGAGTTATGTTGATAGATCTTAGATATATAGATGATTAACACCTGATGGTTACATTAATCTTGAATTTGTTGCCAGAGTTGAAGCTTTTATTCATTATGCATGCTCTCAACCTGCATATATGAATGGGCCAAAGATCAAATGACCATGTAAAAAGTGCAAAGACAAATGTTTCCTTCCTATTGATGAAGTTAATGGGCATTTGTTGAAAAAAGGGTTTGTCCCTAATTATTTTGAGTGGACACAACATGGGGAACTCGACATTTGTAGCACCTCAAAGGATAATTAAGTAGAATCGTCTGTCAACTTCAATGAGTTTGAAGGGGGGATTCCATCAAGAACAAATTATATGGATGGATCTGAAAATTGGTGCATGCAAATGGTTTATGATGCAAGCGGTAATACTTTTGAGAAAAATATGGAAAATCTTGAAAAAGAACCTAATCCACATGTAAAACAATTTTTTGACTTACTACATTCAATAGATCAAGTGTTATGGCCAAATTGTGAGACAATGACCCAATTGTCTTCAATTGCTTTAATATTGAACATAAAGTCTGAAGGGCATATTCCGGACCGTAGTTTTGGTAAAATTCTTGAGTGGTATAATGAATCATTGCCTTCTGATCATATAATGGTTGATAGCTTTTACAATATGAAGAAACTTATTAGGGAACTTAGTTTGCCTGTTGAGAAGATTGATTGTTGCAAATTGGGATATATGTTGTATTGGGGGGATGATGTGGAATTACAAGAGTGCAAATTTTGTGATCAACCAAGGTTCAAGCCTAGAAAGTGTTCAATAAAACAGTAATTAGTACGCTGGAAGCGGATGTACTATTTTTTGCTAACTTTGAGACTTCAAAGACTATATGCTTCTGATGTTACTACATCACACATGAGATGGCATAATGAACACGAATAGGAAGACGAAGTTATGAGTCATCCTTTAGATGCACTAGCATGGAAACATTTCAATGACACCCATCTTAAGTTTGTAGTTAAAAGTCGAAATTTAAGGCTAGGATTGTCGACGGATATATTACAACATTTTGGTCAATCCAGCCAGCAATATTCATCATGGCCAATCATAATAATTCCTTATAATTTGCCTTCATAGATGTGTATGAAGGATGCATATATATTCTTGATAGTGATTGTGCCAGGTCCTTCAAATTCGAAGCATAAAATTGATGTTTTCTTATAACCATTGATATTAGAATTGTAGCATCTCTGGGAATATGGTATTCAGATATATGATGTGTCTCTAAAATAGAATTTTGTGTTAAGAGCAGCATTAATGTGGACCATTAGTGATTTTCCAGCATATGTCATGTTGCCTGGATGGAGCACAGCAAGAAAACTGACTTGTCCTTATTGTGGCAATGATTATGATGCCTTTTATCTTCCAAATGGGGGCAAAGTGTGTTGGTTTGACAATCATAGGAAATTTATTCCTCTAGATCATCCGTTTAGACGCAATAAACAAAGGTTTATTAATAATAGGATGGTAAAAAATACCTCCTCCTCCTTACAAAGCTGGTGAAGATATTTTGTAGGAGGTTGATGAATTAGGCTTGCTGAAAGTTACAAAATTTGAAGCTGATGAAGTTAATACAAGCATTAGTAAAAATTTTGGTTAGAGAAAACAAAGCATCTTCTGGGATTTTTCATATTGGAAAACTAATTTGATACATCATATTATAGATGTGATGCATATTGAAAATTTTTTTTGACAATTTGTTCAATACTATAATGAACATTGAAGGGAGGACAAAAGACAATGCAAAATCATGAGTAGATTTGCAACCTTTTTGTAGAAGGAATGAGTTACATAAGGATCTTCATACCGGTAAATATCCGAAACCATGTTACACTTTGGACAAAAAAAACAAAAGGAAATATTGTGTGAATGGTTGAGAAGTCTAAAGTTTTCCAATAGTTATGTTTCAAGCTTGGCAAGATGTGTGGACATGAGGAAGTACAAATTATTTAGGTTGAAAAGTCAGGATTGACATGTGTTTATGCAAAGGCTAATTCCAATCGCATTTCGGAAGTTGCTACCGAGTACAATAGTAAGGTTTGGGAAGTGATAATAGAAATTAGTTTGTTTTTCAAAAGTTTAACATCATCCAAAACAAAGTTCACTAAAATGGAAATACTAGAAAGGGAGATTGCATTTATTTTGTGCAAGTTAGAAGGAATTTTTCCTCCAAGCTTTTTTGATTGTATGGAGCATTTGCCTGTGCATTGAGCACACAAGGCAAAACTAGCTGATCCAGTTCAATATTGATGGATGTATCTATTTGAGAGGTAATTTAAATTCAAATTACTGTTATTGAAGTAATAACATGTTTTAACTATTAAATTGTAATAACCTTATTTTCTAATATAGGTATTTGTATCACTTGAAGAAACATATAAAAAACAAGGCTAGAGTTAAGGTTCGATATGTAATGCTTATTTAGTGGAGGAAGCTAGTACATTTTGTGGACATTATTTTGAGCCACATGTTCACACAAGAGAAAGAAAAGTTCCTCGTAATGACGATGGGGGAGGAACGAGTGATGCTGATAGTAACTTATCCATTTTCGCATATCCTAGGTGAGCATATGAACATGCAACAAGAAGAATGTTAACAGAGCAAGAAATTGAGGCTGCCTATGTTTACATTTATTGAACTGTCAAGAGGTTCAACCTTTCGTGTAGTAAGTTGAACAGGATTATATCATTTTTCAAATTTTGTCTTGTTCATAACTAAAATACATAATAATGTATTTAGATTATAAGAGTCATTGTTATGCGAGATCATGCTAGACAGCACATAGGATGAAGTAAATAATGAGGTTGGAAGATACTTTGCACAATGGTTCCAGAGATATGCAAGTTTCCACTTACAAATATTCTCATGATTGAATTATAAGATTTAAGTGTTGAAATAACGTTATACCCATTGAGATGATAATTTCTTTTTACGTAGGCCTTAGAAAATTCAATAGAGAACAAGTTCATTTGTGATCATGCTAAGGGACCTCTGTGAACTGTTAAAGCATATCCGATGTATTTCGTTAATGGATACAAATATCATACAGAATATCATGATCATAGTATGGCAACAATAAATAGTGGAATTTTCATACAGGGAGAATTGATGGATTATTATGGTAAAATTATTGAGATATTTGAAGTTAAGTACCTTGCATTGCCAATCAAGCGAACTGTGATATTTAAGTGTGATTGGTTTGACCTGACTCTAAATGTTGGAACAAAAGTGCAGAACCAATACAATCTTATTGAAATCAACAATCGAAGAAGACTGAGTCAATTCGAACCTTTCGTATTGACTATGTAAGCGAAACAGGTGTGTTATGTCTCTTTTCCCAGCTTATGACAAGATAAGTCAGATTGGTTGGCAGTTTACAAAGTTAAATCTAAAGGTGTTTTTCAATCACATGGAAAAGGAGAAAAGAGAATTGAAAGTGAAGCATTTGAAGAAGATGCTTATTTTATAAATGCATCTGTCATATATGATGATAATGAACCTTTGAACGATCCATCTAACGAATATATTTAAATTTCATCCAGAGAGGAGGACAAGGGTCAGAGATCTAAAGAAGAGTCGGATTTTGATTCTTATTCTTCAGACAATGAAATTGATTGTAATTTACAATTAAGTTATGATAGCGATTAATTTGTGTTTGTATTTGAATATTTTATTCGAAAAAGAATATCATCTCAAACTTTTCAATATATTGTGTCAAATATTTAATTCAAATTCTTAATCAAGGAATATCGACATAGCATCTGGTTCTGGATGGTATTAATTCATTCCGTTACGAGAATTATGGCAAAATTGTCCTTGTCGAAGGAATAAACAATGCAGCAACAATCTCCACTTCTTTAAGTAATGATCGTTTGCCTTCCATGACGGATCTTCTACTTCAAGGTGTATAGTATCATCTGAACAATGCCACTTTCCTTATTATGTATATCTCATTTCTTTTTATGAAACTATTATATATATTCATATTTGATGGTATATAGTATATGTTGTTTTAAGCTTGCTTGAATCTCAAAGATGACATGTATGTCAAAGGAAGCGGGAGCAATGACATAACGGTAGATAAGGGATTAGGGAATTCGGTTGATGTGGAAATGTTAGCAATTCCACAGAGCTCGTCTGGACATTCACGTAGGTATGATTTTTCAAGATAGGTTCGTTTAACGAGTATCAAACATGATAATATGTAAGTTCCATACTAATTGTGTTGTAGGTAAACCATTTCTTACTGTTTCATCTACAACTTTAGCAATAGCGGAAATGTTGTTGCAAAAAGGTGTTTAAAACCTTACACGTGAGGAAAGAACTTTCACTATTTCCATTGGTGCGTTTGAACATGTCAAAAACCTTCTCGGGAATCCAACCATCGGAGACTCATTTACCTTTACCGACTCTCACGTCACTTGGAATCTAAAAAAATAATTATATTATTGTGATTTATCTCTACAATACACTAGACTTAGCTTTAGACAAATCATATTATTGTTTTATCACTATAACAATTATTCTCATTATTGAATTCAAAGTTTGTACTTCAATATGAAATTCAACAAATCACCTTTATATTGTATAAAATATTAGATTCAAATTCAAATTCTTATATTTCTACAAATTTCAATAAACAAAGAATTTTAGGTAGAATTATGGGACCAAAGAGACAACGTGATGTAATGCGGCCCAGGCTCAGAGGCATGTTCGGAGGGACTTACTGTGAGGGTGGACCATTACAGTCTCTAGCTGCAACTGAATCACCACCTCCACCTCTAGGGCCTACAGTTGCAGATGAAGCATCACCTGCTGCTCCTGACGGTTCACCATCCACCATGCATACATCATCCACTACCCTTATAGCGGATGAAGCAGACGACTGCCAGCCTGGAGCTGAGGAACCTGATGGAAGAAAGTATATAAAAATAGTCAATAATCTGTAAGTGAAATCGCATGAAGCACTATATATGTTTATAATTAAGTTATAGGCTTAAATTTTTGCAAATTGTATAAAATTATTTGTTCTTATATTAGGTTGATTCCGTTTGTACCGTGTTCCAGACATATGACATTTACATTTAAGGAGAGAATTGATCTTGAAGGTTATGAATGGAAGAAGATCCCTCGGGCCACAAAGACATTTTACTTTCAAGAGTTTGAGGTACAATATGTAAATAATAATCTTCTTTCATTTATTTGTATACATTAATTACGTAAATATTATTATATTACAAGTTATCAAATTTATTCCTTTTAATTTCAAAAACAATTTTACTAGAATTCTGTTATCGACGGGGTCATACATAGTGTATGGGAGAAGCGAGCTCATACACGTTATCGCGACTTTATCGGTGCGATACACAAGGCTGGTGTACGACCACCTTTATTTCTGAGGGCATTTGAAGTCGTTGGCAAGAGTACTGAATATCACCTAAGGCAATGTTCATCTCAGAGCGTAACTTGACCAACAAACGTGGAAGCTCAGGGGGAGACAACCTTCCCGTTCATACGGAAGGATCAATTACCCACCACGAGCATGCAGAGAAACTTGTAAGTATCTAAATATTACACTTATATTCTAATTTTTCACTTTGTTGTATTTCAATTTAAATTGATGTGTGAATGTTGGAATGAAAATATGTGTATTGTGGATAATGATCATAGTATAAATGTCTGGTCCCATATATGGCTGTGTTGAGTTATTTTCTTTGTTCAACAGGGGGTAATATCATAAAAATATAGGAGACTCTACCGAAATTTTTATAAATTCTAGTTTAACTTAGAACATTTTTATTGTTATGCAAGAAAAGTCTATGGGTATAAGGTCTACATCCTATCAGTTGTTTTCGCATACTCGCACTAAGAAGCATGATAGTGTGACATTCGTTAACAATCGATGTAGACAACTGAATGTATGTGAAATTTATGCTTTAATATTCATTCTTAATAATTATCACTAGACCTAGCTTTAGACATTATATTATTGTTTTATCACTGTAACAATTATTCTCATTATTGAATTCAAAGTTTGTACTTCAATATGAAATTCAAGAAATAGCCTTTATATTGTGTAAAATATTAGATTCAAATTCAAATTCTTATATTTCTACATATTTCAATAAACAAAGAATTTTAGGTAGAATTATGGGACCAAAGAGACAACGTGATGTAATACGGCCTAGGCTCAGAGGCATGTATGGAGGGATTTACTGTAAGGGTGGACCATCACAATCTCTAGCTGCAACTAAATCACCACCTCCACCTCCAGGGCCTACAGTTGTAGATGAAGCATCACCTGTTGCTCCTGATGCTTCACCATCCACCATGCATACATCATCCACTACCCTTATAGTGGATGAAGCAGACGATCGCCAGCCTGGAGCTGAGAAACCTGATGGAAGAAACTATATAAAAATAGTCAATAATCTGTAAGTGAAATCGCATGAAACACACCTGATGGAAGAAAATATATAAAAATAGTCAATAATCTGTAAGTGAAATCGCATGAAACACTATATATGTTTATAATTAAGTTATAGGTTTAAATTTTTGCAAATTGTATAAAATTATTTGTTCTTATATTAGGTTGATTCCGTCTGTACCGTGTTCCAGACATATGACATCTACATTTAAGGAGAGAATTGATCTTGAGGGTTATGTATGGAAGAAAATCTCTCGGGCCACAAAGACATTTTACTTTCAAGAGTTTGAGATACAATATGTAAATAATTATCTTCTTTCATTTATTTGTATACATTAATTACATAAATATTATTATATTACAAGTTATCAAATTAATTCCTTTTAATTTCATAAACAATTTTACTGGAATTCTGCTTTCGGCGGTGTTATACATAGTGTATAGGAGAAGCGAGCTCATATACGTTATCGCAACTTTATTGGTGTGATACACAAGGCTGGTGTACGATCGCCTTTATTTTTGAGAGCATATGGAGTCGTTGGCAAGAGTACTGGATATCACTTGAGGTAATATTCATCTCAGAGCGTAACTCGACCAACAGACGTAGAGGCTCAGGGGAAGACAGTCTTCCTGTTCATACGGGAGGATCAATTACTCACCACGAGCATGCAGAGAGACTTGTAAGTATCTAAATATTAAACTTATATTCTAATTTTTCACTTTGTTGTATTTCAATTTAAATTGATGTGTAAATATTAAAATGAAAATATGTGTATTGTAGATAATGATCATGGTATAAATGTCTGGTGTCACATATGACTGTGTTGAGTTATTTTCTTTATTCAATATGGGGTAATATCATAAAAATATATGATACTCCGCCGAAATTTTTATAAATTCTAGTTTAACTTAAAACATTTTATTGTTATGCAAGAAAAGTCTATCAGTATAAGGTCTACATCCCGTCAATTTTTTTTGCATACTCACACTAAGAAACATGACAGTGTGACATTCGTCAACAACTGATGTAAACAACTGACTATATGTGAAATTTATGCTTTAATATTCATTCTTAATAATTATCGCTTACTAATATAAGCATTGCATCCTAATAGGACCAAATACAAGAAACAATTTAGCGATAGTTTGAGGGAGAACAAGTTGTTGATGAGAATCAAGCATATTTTGATGCAATGGGTGATAGGGACAGTCGTGAAAGGATCTTCGGGTTAGGCTCATTTGTGAACATATGTTATTCGTACTCCTCAACGTCCAGTACAACAGTATCAACTAGACAACCGACAATGGTATATATCCATAAGCTTGAGAGCAAAGTACAAACATTCACAAGTTAGTTGCAACAGACAATGAAGTACATGACTAAGCTCCAAAATGGGATGCCACATGGAGTAGTTAAAGGTGAGGGCTAACGACTCAGACCATCTGTGCTCACCAGGACAATAGCATTGTTGTAGTCATTTGGTTTGAATTTATGTACAACTTAATGTTTTTATTATCAATGAAGAAAATTTTAACTTTATATGATCAATTAACTTTCTATTTAAACAAATTAAATATATAAAGAAATCAAAAAATTATGCACATAAATTTATAGTTGTTGAAATTTTCCATTAATAATAAGATTATGAAATAAAATTTATCGAGATTTTAAAAAAGAAAATTTAATACCTTTATTGTAGAGTCATTATCGACAGTTTATGATACATCGTCGCAAAATATTTATAGTATGTACCGACAGAATTTTAGTTTTCGTTGATAAATTGAATTATATTTACCTACGGATGGTAAAGAAACCGTCGAAAAAATGAAAATATTCACCTTAGACTCACCAACGGAATTTTAATTTTTCATCGGTATACTGACTCATATTTACCGACGGTTTGTGATAAATCATCGGAATATTTTTACATTTTTACGGTAGATTTACCGAGGAATTGACATAACTGTCTGTATATATACCGACAGAAAATACTTTTTGTCGGTCTTTTTACCGATGTGTAGGAATTTTCGTCGGCAAACTTACCGATAGCTTATTTCACGATGCATTTTTCGGTCAGTGAAAACCATCAATAATTTTAATTATCCACGCTTTGTTAACATTTGTCGTCAGTAATTTTCGTCGGTAAGCCCCCTTTTTCTTATAATGTGTTAAATAAAAATTATTCTATTTAATTTAGTTTATAAGAACTTATTAATTTATAAAAATTGATTGATTAATTAAAGCATTTATTGATTTAGTTGAGTTTTTTAACTATTGGACAAGACTATTAGTTAAGAACTTATGGGAAAAATTAGAGATACATAGAATAAAAAATATTTTATAAAGTGACCTAAACTTGGTAAGAAAATAACTATGTTTCGTTCAGCCTTTCAAGATCGATACTTCTTCATTTATACAATCTATAAAAAAAGAGTTACAAGTTAAAACTTGCAGTATAATAAAAGTACTATAAATTGTATAAAAAAAGATTAGAAGTTAAAACTTCCAATATAATAGAAGTACTATAAAGAAGATCTATTAGAGAGTAAATTAAAAAAAGTAAAGTACCATAGTTTCCTCAGTACCTTTCTTCTTGTCAATTATTGTTTGTTTCGTATATGTCTTGCTCTTATACTTAAACATTTAAAATCAGCCAGTCTTGGTTTGAACAGCTGAGTGGAGTTACTTTCGTACTGAACAACTACACGTCAGCTCTTTGCTAAACTTAAATAAATAGACATGCGGCGCAAAAGCATTTTATTTACTAAGCATTTATATAATAATCATCTCATGTACTCGAGCAGCGCGCATAAATTATATATATATATATGGTGGAATCATTTTATTATCCTTGTGTTAATCATTTGAGCAAGCTCTTCATTCTATTAATGTAGAACTCCTAAGAGGAGATAAGTAAGTATGTAGTTTTCTTTGTGCACTTTTTAGAAACTATAGTCTACAGCTAAATGGAGCACAAATTAAAAGGTTAGTGTATTGGTGCAAGCGGCATCACTAAGCAACCAACACTTATATTATCTATTGTATTCTCATTAGGCATGATTTGTTAAGACCACTTTGCTGTTAGACTGTCGTTGGAGGTAGAAGAAGACGATCGGTAGTTTCAAAAACAAGATTTAGAAAACCAGTGGCTTCTAAGCTTTAATTGGCTTTTGGGGCATTTCTAGCGTCTATTTGTTACTTTCTATAATCAATACACCACTTGCTCATTCACTCATCGTGATAATTAAAAGACATCACTTCAACCTAAACTCACAAGTTTTGGTTAATATAAATACAACAATATCGATATAGCTAATTAGAAAGCATACCTAGCAATAATTTACAACTAAAGGATACATTTTTATTATATTATCTTTCTCGTATCTTAACAAGACTTCAACTGGGTATTGACGATGATGACGTCTTTTTTAATGAGAAAAAAGTTGTGGAATATTAAATAATTTTGACTAATTGAAAGCTATTTTTTCCTTTTCTATTCTTCATATTCATGCTACCCTTGTCAAACTCATCATTATTACTTTTTAATTGTTTTCTTTACCCTTTTATTTCTATTTCGAAATGAGAATCTTATATTCATTGTCCTTATTTTGAGGAACCCATAATACCTTTATCACGACATTAAGTGGTATGACACAGAAGAAGAAGTGTACATTATATAAGCTTGTTTCTCAAGTATGGAGAGTTAGCATAATTAGGTGTTTGGAATTGAAATAATACGTACACACAGGGTAAGAAGAATAAGGATGAGTGGTAGTGGAAGAGGATTGGAGCATCCACCAAATGATTCGGTAGATCTTCCTAAGCTCCCAAAACCCCCCAAAGTGATGGAGTTTCGTGAACTGAGTTTCGTGAACGCAATCTATGTTGTCATTATTGTGTTAATTGAAATTCATTCCAATTGCGGGAGTGCGTGCCACGAGTCGTCCTCCCAACTCCATCCTCTCTTTTTAAGTGTTATATCACACTACCACAATTTTCTGCATTGCGTTGCGTCACTTTCGTCCACCCAATGTTTATTGAATGGTGAGATAAATCAGTTAGGTAAAAGCACCTGATTCTAGACACATACAAATGTCTTCCTTCCTACCATGTAATTGCATGAGATGAGCGGTCTCTTTTGAAGGCTCACTCTTTTTCCAACTCACGTTGATCTTACGTGATATAAATTATAACACTTCTTGGTTTTTCCTCCTCCACCTACCAAAAATTCTTATACAACCTAAATAGCTAGGAAAGAGAGGTTAAAAAATCGATATTATCAGGAATTCAAAGCATCATGTTCATGTATAGTGCTGGGGTATTGATTAGAATATGATGTAAAAGGATAATTTTGTGAATGGTAGAGAACCACTTCGGTTGATGGAGACTGGAGGCCAGCTGATTGCCTTAAAACTGACGTTTATTACATTATCTCCAACCACATTATTTTTCCGAAAAGGTAAGGCATAATGGGTGGTGGGAATCATTAAATAATCATGATTAGACATAGACAGTTGCTAATAATATTATAACCAGTTGATTAGAAGTTTTAATTTATAAAACCAAGTTGCATGCTCACAAGGAAAAAAAGGGAATGGATGGAGTGAAGAGTTGAAATATTATATTATATAGCTCCACGGGCCTATGTATTATATTATATATCTAGCGTCATTTAAGCATGGATTCAGATATTCATCTAGTATCTACTTAGGATATTGCAATCGATTTAGGTTTAGGCATGTAGAAGAAGACTTTGTCTGCTTCACCACTTGTCCTCTGCAAGC
>JANIJH010000001.1:26472155-26487172 GCA_024520975.1 Erythroxylum areolatum
TTATCATCATCATCATCAATAAATATTATATAAAATATTAAAATAAATTTAAATAAAAATAATTTATTAGTAATAAAAATAATTTATTTTTAATTTTTATTTAATTTACAATTATTATTAGTAATAAAATATTTATTATTATTTTAAAAACTTTGAAAAAAAGGGGAGAAGGAGAGGGAGGGAAAATTTGAAATTTTTTGAAAATTTTGCAGAAAAGTCCCCCAATTTTTTAAAATTTCTGGTATCGGTCGGTATTTGATCGGTATTTTGAATACCGACCGGTACCAGCCTGTATAGCAGAAATTGGCCAGTACTGACCAGTATTTTTCACCGGTACCACCTACATTCGTATCGGTCGGTACGGTACAAAATTCTAAACAATGCAAAAGAGTCATGCAAAAAGGCGATAATATTATTCAGGAGATTTAGAATTTTTTAAAGCAAAATCTGTATGTCAAGAATTTGATTTCGCATGCTATCGATCTGGCTACACATTTGATCTTGATTGGAAAGAATGTCCCTCAGTTGTTGAAGAATCAGATCATTTGTGCTCTAGGGTAGGGCAGAGGTTGATTTTTATGGGGCAGGACCCAAGAGGTTTGTTGTTCTTTCTATTTTCTTTTCCACTCATACATTGTCTTCCAGCTTATATCTGAATTAATAGGGAATACATAAATGAAACTTTACAGATTCATACCAATCTAGATTGTCAAAGACACTCCATAATAAGCAAAAATCCTTGTTAATAGCATCCCATAAGGTAGACCATCAGTGGTATTTTTATAACTTCCCTTATCCATCATAAATTGCAAGATCATTGCTAGGAGGTTCATATTATTGCCCTTTAGTAGGTTATACACCACATATGTGTCTAAGAGACTGCATCTTTTCATTGAACTATTCTTTGGAAAAATTAAAGTAGCAGATATTGATGCAAGGCATCGTGATAGTAAATCCAAATGTCTACACTAATGTCTCCCTTCATGAGCATTCTCGATGTGCAAGTAGATAAAGTTCACAACTTCTCACCGATCAAGATCAGTAATGTCCCATTTATGATAAGAGAGGTCAATTCTACCTATGAGAATTATATTTAGTATGTTTCCCAAGATTTCCTCTGTAATCAAGATCTCACACTCACGTATGCAAGAGATGATTCCAACTTCCCATCAATTTCATCTTTTCTCATGTGTTTGTAAGATGATCTAACTAAATCATCACACACTATTTCATCCAAATTTAAAAAATTCTCCCAATCAACAGCAAAAAAATAGGGAGAAATGAGAATACCAATGTCATCGAATAGGAGAGGACGTAAAATATGTCCAGTAACCACCTTTCTCTTCTTGTAACACATTTTGTATCGTGTTTCAGCTTCCATTGATTGAAATTGCTTAACCGATGTTGAAGGCTCTTATTTCTTGTGTTTCTTTAATTTTGACCCTTTTGCCTTCCGAATTTCTTCAAACATGGCTTCTTCATAAAACTACTCATTCTTAGCAATGGGGTCCTCAATATTCTCTTCAACAATAGACACTTTGCCTTTTCTTATTTCTTCCCTTTTTCTCTTTCTAGATTTTTCTTCTTCCCTTTGTTTAGTTTCAGGGCTTTTTCCTTTCTCAATAACTTTCTCAGCTTGCTTTGCAATACTTCCTCTAGTTCATAGATGTCTTATTAAACGGATTGATTCTTCATTTGAACCATCATCATTAACAATTCAATGTGCTTTAGCAATTTATTACCTATGGAATCAGGTTGAGGAATAATAGATGGCGATGATATGAAAGTTTTGAGAGACATAGTAGAAGGAGTAGGTAGAGTGAGAGTAGGCAGTGAAGTTGAAGGGAAATTTACTTTCTTCGTTGGCTACCCCTCACCAAAAGATTTTTCTTCTTCTTCCTTTTCTTCTGTTGTTCCTTTTTCTTCTTCTTCCTTTCCTTCTTTTTCTAATGAGCTAGAGTTTGAGTCCTTATAACCTTCTTCACTAGAGCCAGAGATATATTGCTTGATTGTTGATTTATTTTATTCGGAGGATGATCTAGAGTTTGTTTCTAGAGACAATATAGCCAAAATCTTTTTCTTTCTTTCATCTAGAGTGTCTTGAGTAGATACTTTTGAAGCTTGGGGCTTTTCGATAGAGGTGACAAAAAGATGTTTAGTAGGAGTGTTTAATGATCCTATTATTAGTGACAAAGAGGAAGATTCAGAAATAAGAGTTTCAGACTCTTGTTCATGGCATAGAGTTTCGCCATAGCTAATAGTGGGAGTTAAGGTTCTCTTTTGTCCTTCGGATTTTGTTTGTGTCATTTCAAGTAAGCTAGTGAGTTTTAGGAGATTTGAGAAGAAAATTTGAGCAAAAACAGAGATTAGGGTGTAGAGAAGAAAAACATCAAGCTTCTAAGAACGATGAAGGTAAGTAGAAGAAAGAAACTTTCTCAAGATATACTAAACAGTTCTTGAGCGTTGATTTCGTGTGAAGAAGAACAATCGTACACGCTATTAGAGGAGGTGTGATAGTTTACGTATCTTCTATCAGTCACGTACAAAGAGTTGTCAGGGAGGTGTGCACACATTTTTTAAAGTTGAAACGAAGCTATTTAATAAATTCCTTTTTAAGACACGAGTATTCTACCCTATTAAACTAAGAAGAGTCTATTAAAGAAAACATATTAAGAAGGAGTTTGCTGCAAAGAAAAGTAGCAAAAAATCTTCATATAGAGTTAATATCAGATAATCTGCACATACTAAGTTCTTTTCTTAACATATAGAATCTATCTTCATAAAGTGGTTTAATAAAGATATCATCTACTGGATATTCAGTTTTAACATGCAACAGATAGATGGTTCCTTCTAAAACATGATTTCTAAGAAAATGATGTTTTATTTCTATAAACTTAGTCCTAGAATGACGTGCAAGATTTTTAGAAAGATTTATTGCACTTGTATTGTCACATAGTATAGGAATATGATCAAGGTTCAGAGAAAAATCCTGGAGTTGATGTTTTATCCATAAGATTTGAGCGCAATAGTTGGCAGCTGCTATATATTTGTCTTCTGTTATCGAAAGCGTTGTGCAATTTTTTTTGCAAGACCAAGAAATTGAACATTCTCCAAGAAATTGGTAGTGACCATTTGTACTTTTTCTTTTAACTTTATCACCTGCATAATCTGCATCACAATAGCCAACTATATTAAAAGAATCAAATTTTGAATAACATAATCCAAAGTTTATAGTTCCAAGAAGATAGTAAAAGATCCTCTTAAATGCTTGAAGGTGGCTCTCTTTTGGATTTAATTGAAACCATACACAAAGACACACACTAATCATAATATATGGTCTTGGGCTTGTAAGATATAGTAGTGATTTAATCATTCTTCTATACTTTGTCTCATCCGTAGCCTTTCCTTCTTTATCCTTGTCAAGTTTAGTTCCAGAATACATAGGAGTACCCATTGGTTTACCATTCTCAAATGATATTTCTATATGAATTCCTTTGTGTATTTGTCTTGACTAATGAAGATTCCTTTTTTTTGTTTGCCTAATTTGCAACCCAAGAAAGAAAGATAGTTCTCCCATCATACTCATTTCAAACTCCCTTTGCATTAAGGCTAAGAATTCTTTACAGAAGGATTGATTAATAGCATCAAATATTAAGTCATCAATATATAGTTGCACTATGAGTAAATCATTTTTCCTTTTCTTAATAAATAAAGTTTTATCTACCTTTCCTCTTTCAAAGTTATTCTCAAGCAAAAAGTAACCTAACCTCTCATAGCATGTTCGAAGAGCCTGCTTTAAACCATACAGAGCTTTGATCAACTTCATCACGTACTCCAGATGATTTTCATCTTCAAAACCTGGAGGCTACTTAACAAACATTTCTTCATTAATATATCCATTTAAGAAGGCACTTTTGACATCCAATTGGAATGATTTAAATTTTCTATAGCATGCAAAAATAAGTAAAATTCTAATCAATTATAATCTAGCAACAGGTGCTTAAATCTCATGAAATTAATACCTTCCTGTTGATTATAACCTTGAGCTATAAGTCTAGCTTTGTTTCTTACCACCTTACAATTTTCGTCAAGTTTGTTTTAAAATACCCAACGAGTTCCAATGATTGACTTGTTTTGTGGATGAGATATTATATTCCAAACTTTGTTTTTGTCAAACTGATTTAGTTCATCTTTCATAGCTCAAAGCCAATTTTCATCAGTAAGAGCCTCTTTAACGGTTTTTGGTTCTAGTTGTGAAATAAGGGCAACATAATTGTTTTTGAAAGATGATCTAGTTCTTAGACCTTCATAAGGGTCTCCTAGAATGTACTGAAGTGTATCATAACCTTTCCATTCTCTTGGTATTCTTCGTTGCACAGGCTCTTGTTGAGATAAAGAAGCCTACTTCGTCCTAGCTTTAAAAGGACCTTCTTGATCTTGATATTCAGAAGGTACTATAAGTGTAGTTTGAGTATGCGATGTATTTTTAGGAACCAAAGGATGTTCTTCATCATCTAAATTAGCTATTGTTGTCGAGGGTAGTGCTTCATAAAATACCACAAGTATTGATTCTTTTATCCTCTTTGTTCTTTTATTATAAATTCTAAATACTTTGCTAGCAATATTTTAACCCATAAAAATAACTTCATCTAATCTCGATTCAAATTTTCCAAGGTTGTCCTTTCCATTATTTAGAACAAAACACTTGAAACTAAATGCTCGAAAATAAACAACATTTAGTTTTCTTCCTTTCCATAACTCATCGGGGTTCTTTTTGAGAATAGGTCTTATAAGACACTTATTAAGTATTTAGCAGGTAGTAGATACAACTTCTGCCTAGTAACCATGAGGTAGACCACTTTCACACATCATTGTCTTGCCTATATCAATAAGAGTCTTGTTCTTTCCCTCAATAACTTCATTTTGCTGGGGAGTCCTTGGGCATGAAAATTATGAGTTATGCCATTTTCATTACAGAAATCTTCAAACTTTCTATTATCGAATTCTCCTTCATGATCACTCCGAATAGATGTAATTCAATACCCTTTTTCAATCTGAATTTGTTTTCAAAACTTCTTAAAAACTTCAAAAGTATCGTACTTATTTGATAGAAATTAAACCTATGTAAATCTAGAGTAATCATCTACTATAACAAAACTATAGTTTTTATCACCAAAACTTTGAGTTCTAATTGGATCAAATAAATCCATATGTATAAGTTCAAGTGGTTTGTTAGTATAGACAATATTTTTAGAACGAAAGCTACTTCTAATATGTTTTCCCTTTAAACAGGCTTCGCAAACCTGATTACTCTCAAACTTTAAGTTTGGTAGCCCTCTTACTAACTTATTTTTGGATAATTTTGATAAAATGCTCAAGCTAGCATGTCCAAATCTTCTAACCTAAATAAATGAATCATTTTCTAGTGAAAAAAAAACACTTAACATTTTGTGAAGACATGTCTTCCAATTAAGCATAATATATATTTTGATTTTTAGGACCAACAAATACAATGATGTCTTTAAGATTATCAATTATTTCACTTAATTGACTTACACTTAATATGTTATGTTTCAATACATTAACATAAAGAATACTATCAATAGAAGCAGAATGAGAGTCACCAACTTTACCAGTTCCACTGACTTTTGTCAGGAAAGACAACATTACCTCCATCTTTTCTTTTAATGATGTCATTAAGATTATCAATTATTTCATATAATTGACTTACACTTAATAAGTTATGTTTCAATGCATTAACATAAAGAATACTATCAATAGAAGCAAAATTAGAGTCACCAACTTTACCAGTTCCAGTGACTTTTGTCTTATTTTTGTCAGGAAAGATAACATTATCTCCATCTTTTCTTTCAATATAGTTGAAATGTAATATTTTACCTATCATGTGTCTCAAACAACCCCTATGAACTATCCACTGATTTTCTCTTGTCTCGTTTCTGAAGCATATTTGTAAATAAATTATTTCTTTTACGTACCCAAATTTTTCTGGGTTTTTTTAGGTTATTAATTTGACCTTTTGGTCTCCAAACATACATTTGAGATAATTTCTTCATTTTTCAAAAGTTACAGGAATGACTAATATGACCATTTCTATCATAATAATTGCACAAAATAGATGAATGAGCATTACTATAATTAGCATTACTATAATTTTTGCTGTTTATCAAGTTCTTGCTGTTTCGACTATGGCTAATGTTGGATTTAACAAGGAAATTCTTGTATGGCCTAATATTATTATTTTCATTATATCCTATTTCAGCCTTACGAGAACCACTTTTACTATTACCAAGTAATGCATCAAGATTATTCCTTCCATCAATTTTGTTGACAAGATCTTTTTCTAGAGAAACGATTCTTTTAGCAAATCTTTCTTTCTCAAGTTCTATACTAGCAACTTTTTCTTCTAATTGTTTTACCTCAATAGAATCATTTTTAAGCAATGCATTCTCTAACTGACTTACCTTTTGTTTCAAGAATTCCTTTTCGGAGACCTTTTGCATATTGTCATTTTCAAGAGATATGATTTTAGATAACAAATTCTTATTCTCGGATTCTAATGATTTAATCTTATTTGTTAGGGATGCATCATTATTTTTAGACTTCTCAACCTTTTTGAAATATTACACTGTTAATTTTTTATAATAATCATACAATTCATGACATGTATCTCCTAATCCATCAATTTCAATATTAGAGTCACAATAATATTCCTCATCGTCTCATGATTCAATCATAAAGAAAACATTGCTGACTTCTTCAGGCTCTTCTTCTTCAAAGTTTTCAAAATCTTCATCTGACCAAGCTGCAGTCATAGCTTGTTTTCTATTCTTTGTTTTATCCTTTTGAAGAAGATGACATTATGGTCTTGTGTGTCCAGACTTCTTGCAATGATAGTATATAATTTGATTGTTTTGTGTATTGCTACTGACTTTTAATAGGAACTTGTTATTTCCAATTTTCTTGTTTCCTTCTCTTTCTTCATTAGTTTCTTTTTGCAAAATTGTGCATATTTTCTGATCAAGAAATTGAATTCATCATCTTTATCTATTTGCAACTTAGTTCCGCTTTCATCACCGTTTGATGGATTTGATTCATCAATTGCTTTTAATATCATTCATCTTCTGTATGAGGATCCTCCATCTCGCCTAAGCTTGGCTTCATAGATCATCAAATTTCTTTTTAACCAATTGAATGAAATAGTGTTGAGATCCTTTATAGTTTCTAGAACTGCTGCTTTAAGTCTCTGTTCGTTTGATAGTGACCTTATAATCTTTGTTACAAGCTCATCATTGAGATATATCTTTCCCAAGTTCTTTAAGGTTGTGATGACATTGTTGAAATTTCCAAAGAATTCGTCTATAATTTCTCCTTTTTCATGCAAATAGTTTTGTATTGATGTACTAAAAGACTTATTTTATATTTCTTTACCTTAGTTGTTCCTTCAAAAGTAACTTGAAGTTTGACTCACATTTCTTTTACTGTAAAACAATAGGAATACTTTTCATACTCTTTTGGAGATAGTGCACATATCAGATAATGTCTTGCTCTAGCATTCAGTTGTCTATTTTTTCTATCAGCATCAATCCACACTTCTATGTCATTAGTAGCAGGAGGTGTGATTCCAACTTTGATAGCTTGCCAGATTTCAATATCTACAGAATGAAGATAAATATTCATTCTCTCTTTCCAATAGGAATATTTGTTTCTATTGCAATATGGAGCTTTGAGATAGATTGTCCTTCAAGGCTTCTCAAATTGTTTGACATGATCTATCACATACTGTAAAACACAATAAATGTGAAACCTGTCTCTGATACCAAATGATAAAACAAACACATGCAAGAGGGGGTGAATTATATGTGACTTAAAATTTTTGCAAGTTACTATTAATTCATGTAAACAATAAGAATCTGCTAAATTTCAATAGAAAAATCTGTAAATGAAAGGAGCCTGTTAACGTTTAAAATGAAAGGAGCCTGTTAAAAATGAAACCTCTTGCAATATTGAAATAGAAGGAGTCTAGTCCAAAAGTGAAGGAACCTCTTGCAAATTAAACACACACATTGTAATGCAAAAATTTAAAAGTTAAGAGAGAGATAGAGTGACATTGTTGATTTATATTAGTTCGGGTTATAACGAAACCTATATCCAGTCCCTAAGTATTCAACTTGAGTATTTCTCTATAAAACTCTAGGTGGTAAATTTTGACGAGCTTCTCCAAGCTCAGAAGTACATATTTTTCAATATTCTTCAACCTTTCACACTCATAGTATTTAACAAGCTTCTACAAGCTTTCAACAAAATTGTATAAAGGATTTACTCGATGTAAGCTTCGAGAAATAACAGTCTCTCTCAACAAAGTATTTTCACTTTCTAAGGCACAAAAAGTTTAATAAAGATATGACTTTTGAAAATATGGAAGCTGCTGAAGTATATCAAAAGTTTGTCTATATGTTTCACAAATGTAGTGACTCTTCCTTAAGTAGACATTTTCTTCAACTAGTCGTTACTTTGTTGCTATTCTAAATTGACTTTATATCTAACAAATCTTCAATATCTTCTCTGCTAAAATCTTCCAATATTCAGACGTTAAGAGAAAAGTTTTGACAAAAATATTAGAGCTAATTTTTCAAATTATATGATTAGTAAGATCTTTTCGGATATTATGAAATAATTTCTAATAAGGTAAGTTCACGAAGAAGGTTCCTATAAGAAAGGAAACATTTTTCATGTAATTTTATTTCCATTTAAAAATTATATCGTTACTTATAAAAGAAAATAACTTCAATTTTGAATTTAGAAATATTATATAATTATCATAAAAATCATTAATACCAAACATTGAGCTAACAATTACCTTTACCTGATTTTTGCAAAGTGAAGAGTTTTGAACACTGGATTGCCCTATCATGACTAAAGGTATTGTTTCATCTCAAAGTTTTTTTAAAAATGAAATTTTACATAAATTCTTAACATTTGGAATGAAAATTGTTTAAACAAAAAATTAATAATAGTTTTAAATTTTGATATATTAAAATAATGCATAAATATGTTTCAATATGTTTAAAATTAATTTATGAGTGTTTAATAATAACTAATTCTTATAATAGAAAAACTTATCTATTAAACATAAAAACATTAAAAAATATATAGTTAGGTATGGAAGAGCTATCTCATTACTTGAAAACAAAAATAGTTTGCTTGTTAAGAACATAATTCAATGTCTCTGATTTTGTTGCCTTTTAAGTTTTAAATACTTTGGGTCAAGTGTGCATTATTGCTTTGGTTTTGCTTCCTATTAAAAGCCAATCAGTGACATTGTTATAAAATAAAAACAACGTACTACCCAAGATGTGTATGTACGTCAACGGAGTTGTAATTAAGTGTTGGAATTTTGAGTTTGTTGTTTGTTGATGCAATGCGATCACCACCAAATCCCGACACCCTTCTTGAATTTGATGCTGTTCCCTTCTCATTTCTTCACTCTTCAATCTTCTCCAAGTTTTTAGCTTTTCTGGGTTTTACCTGTTGTTCTGTTCTCAAGTCTTTCACTCTGTGGACTAAAGTCTGGAACTTTGACACTTGTCGAGATAAGTAAAAGGGAAAAGAAGGGAGAATTGTTGAATTTCCGATGGCGACGTCAGTGGGTGGCGGCAGCGGTGGAGTGGGTGATAGCAGAGGAACTGTGGGGAGAGAGACATGGAAAGCTCATGGAGCTTTGGTTATGGTGCAGCTATTCTACGGAGGGTATCATGTGATCACTAAAGTGGCTTTGAATGTTGGTGTCAATCAACTCGTTTTCTGCTTCTTTCGTGATCTTGTTGCTCTCTCCATTCTAGCCCCGGTCGCCTATATCCGTGAAAAGTATGCTTACTCCTCATTTTCTTTCTTCTTTTCCTTTTTGTGATTGAAATTTCTATTTTTATTTTGGGTTTTGGTGTATGTTTGTTTTGGATTGTTTGAATGTTGATTCTAATCTGTTTTAATTTTTATGACAAACATCTCTGATTTGACGTTGAAGGCTGGTGAAGGGTAGTTGTGTCTGATGGAAATGGAATTGCAATTCCTGATTTTTCTTTTTTCCTCTCTTTCTTCAATTTCTTTTTTGGAGAGTTTTTGTAATTGACTGACATTGCATTGACACATTCTAATCATCTTTGTTACCGACTATCCAATACTCAGCAGTCGTTTGCTGTTCGAAATCAAAAGATGAGCATTTGGAAGTTTTTTGAATATCTCCGTTGCATTACAATATTTGAAACTTTTAACAGAACAATACCATTGATCTTCCATCTAGCACACTAACTTTCACAAGTTCCCTTGTACCCATTTCTACTCTATCATGTCATGTGATCTCCCTTGTTTGTACTCTTGCTGTAACTCAACTCAACCAAAGCATCATCTGGTAATTATTCAGTGTTAACTTCATGGAATCTTGTGCATCTTTACTGGAGTATGATATTCTTTAATTGATGCATTGTATTACATGGTTTGCACTCTTTTAATAAATTTCAGAGGCACTTTGGATGAAACAATTTTCTTAATCTCTTTAGAGAATTTCATATTTTGATTTGTAGAAAACAAAAATAAAAGTCTGTCGGCTTCTTTTTCGTCTTGTAGAAGGACCCGACCTCCTATTACGAGACGGTTCCTCATGTCTTTCTTCTTTCTGGGGTTAAGTGGGTAAGATGTACTCTCTAAATATCTCCTTTTCTTTCTAATCAAATTCTTCAATGTAGTGCTACAATGTCTTACTAATCAGTCTTTTTTCATAATCAGGATCTTTGGCAATCAGATTTTGTTTCTTATTGGTCTTAGCTACACGAATCCAACTTATGCTGCTGCAATACAGCCTTCAATTCCAGTCTTTACATTTGTTTTGGCTGTGATGATGGGGTGAGTTTAACAAATTTTCTTTCTAGAATTGGGTGTTTACTGGTACAAATATGGTTTACAAGATGTTCTTAACTTATTCTTATTATGCCTTTTCATTTCTACATGTTAACTTCTTGCAGTACAGAAAAACTGAATATATTTAGAATTGAAGGTCAAGCAAAAATTGGGGGTACGCTTGTCTGTGTTTGTGGGGCCATATTGATGGTTCTATTCCGTGGTCCAGCTGTAATTGGATTCAAGGAAGGTGACTTTCCGAGTAACGAAATAAGTGGAAGGGGTCAACCAGAGCCCCATGGATGGTTTCTCTCTAGCTTTTTGGAATTTGGCCTGGAAACTTGGCACCTCGGAGTTATATGCCTAATAGGGAACTGCATGTGCATGGCTGCTTTTCTAGCTATCCAGGTGAGGGTTTATTTTCCTCAGAATTTGAAGTCAGATAAATTTTTGTGACTAATTTATTTTAGTTAATATTTTCATTAGATTGCTGCCAGTGGGAATGGCCACCATCAACTTAACGAGTAGTGCTATGTTCCATAGTATTGAATGAATTTTAATTGGATGCTGATGTTACAAACTTGGCACCAAGGTTAACTTTTGCTTTTCCTCCATTCAAGTTAATCCTAGCTGATGAATTGTCTTTCACTTTTAGCTAAACTTTTAACAGTTGAACTTGTCTACTGTGTTGTCCCTTTAGCATCAGCTTGGTTTTGACTGTTTTAATTTGAACTAACAGTATGAACCTTTTAAGAGCGTTTTTGAATGGTGGTTTCAATTTAAGGATGTCATCTGCTTATTATAGTTCTCCAATCTCAGTGTACAAGAGATATACTGTGGGAAATGTATGAAAAAATTATGCACTTTTGGTACGTAGTCTAATACACTCCCAACAGAAAGTAAAAAGGAGCTGGATAGTAGTATTAGGAATGATATCTCTTTCAGTTGCATAATTTACTTGAAATATGATATCCTGGTCATATGATTGCTGTGAGTGCCATATTTGTGTTGTGGGGATATTAGACACTTCGTGAAGTCAACATGCCTTTTGCATTAGGATAATATTTGGTGAGAACAGTAAATCCTTCGTAAATGTGAGGAAGTATCTGAGGACATACTTGGATAGAGTGCTGTTACAGTGGATCAAGTTGACTTATATGCCATCCATAAATTCTACTTGATTCTGATCAATAGTTATAATAGATCTTTGAGCAATTTTTTAGGGTACATCTTCATAGGAACCCATTTAAAGCCCAAATATTTAACACTGTAGCCATGTGAAGGAATTTCTAGTGCAATTAGGTATTTTTCCTGCCTATATTTAGTTCACACCCTAATGCTGATAGCCCTATGCCCTGCTAACTTTTATGACAAATGCTTCATTTGACTGTGCCAGTGAGCAAGTTGGCTCGAGTTCAAATTGAAATCCTTTTGCTTTTTGAACTTAACATGCTTGTGAAGAATGATCTTGTCGTCTTACACACCTTATTGTGGATAATAACCAAGGACAACTTTTGTAAATATGGTTATTGACTAATGTCCCAGGCTATCATTTGAAGTGTATCATGAATGAATGACTATTTATGTCTGTCTTAACCTACAGGCTGACCATAACAACTCTAGAGCACTTTCAAGCGGTTCTTTAGTTAGTTACCTGATTCTGGTGTCATGTGAATCAACATAGTGTTCTTCAAATGCATCTCGAGGAAACTTTTTTTGTTCAATATTAGATTTTTGTTTCCAAGATTTACATTACTTTTCTCCTCTGGTTTCAAAGTGGGTGGATGTGTTGGTTTTGGTCACTCTTTAGCTAAGTGCCAGTTATCATTTAAAACTTTTACTGATTATTTCTATCCTCTATATGCTCTCTCTCACTCTCTCTCTCTCTCTCTCTCTCTCTCTCTCTCTCTCTATATATATATATATATATATATATTTGTCTACGCATGTCTAACATCTATAGCGATTGCAATTGATGAGATCCAATTTATTATTTGGAAACCTTACAGGCTCCACTTTTAATCAAATACCCCGCCAACCTTTCAGTCACAGCGTACTCATATGCTTTTGGAACTCTGCTGATGGTAATTACAGCTCTCTTTATGACGAATGTATCAACTGACTGGAGACTGACACAGTCTGGGTTTCTGGCTGTCATTTATGCTGTAAGTTTCTGTCTGATACTAGTGAACTATTTCATTATTGCACTGCAAAACTTTGCCTAGCTCTTTCTTCAAAATATTTTGAGAAGCCTTTTGGAGACTTCTATTCCTTTGGGACAAAGCTTGCTGTCCTATGCTTTCTGCTTGCTTGACAACATGGAAGTCTTAATATGACAGTTGCCTTCTTGGATAGTGTTGCTTTTCCTATGCAAGAGAAGAAGTTGATTTTTTTTTTCAATTTTGTTCCAATTATTAGCTTCTAGAGCCTTATCATTCTTCCCTTTTGCTAATCACTCCACTCCTTGTTCAGATGTTCATTTCCTAGTTTTGCATGCATGTATTAACGGCTTATATGTTAATCTATGGTAAGTATTCAATGATTGCGGTACGTATCTGGAGTCACCAAATTCAATTTATATAATGTTAGTCAGTTTTGTGTTAGAGTTTCTTTTTTGCAGATAAATATGAACATTTTTGCAATTGGTCCAAGCTGCTAGGTTGATCTGGGGAGTCCTGATTTTAAGCCACTGTCCACATTATAATTTGAGTGAGGAATGTTGGACTTTTAACTGTCTTTAATGTTGCTATGTTCCTGGTCTTTCAAAATCTGGCATCAGAATGGGAAAAAATGATATAAAGGGTTAAATTTATGGAGTGGCATATGAATTTGGCCCTTTTAAATTGATCTCGAGTTTAGCATGTTATATTGCAAACATACTAAACGTTGCAAGTCTTCCATTTTGCACCCTTCTCTATTGCCTCTTTCTGATTTTCCTAATCACGATCCTGCATTAGCCATCTGAGTAACAGGTTTAGGATTTGTTAGGATTTCCAGTGTAATGGATAATGACATTGCTCCTTCACATATGGGATAGATTAGCAGTCCTGTCGCACACCAAGTAGTATGGCAATAATCTAATTCCAGCTTTCTGTCTGGCATGTCTTTTCTCAGGGTACTGTTGCATCTGCCCTTGTTTATGGGCTTGTTACATGGTCGAATATGGTCTTGGGGCCTGCTTTGGTTGCACTCTATTATCCACTTCAACCTGCTGCATCTGCATTTCTCTCAAGAATTTTTCTTGGAAGTCCTATTTACTTGGGAAGGTTTGTCTACGATGTTTAATCTTAATTTTTTTTTCACTGGCTTTTCACAAAATGGTTTGTTATACTTATAATAAACTATCTCATATATATTTAGGTATACAAGTCTATCATTCTGACTCTTTACCTGGACATTGCCACTTGGATATTACTACAAATATTGGTTAAGGATGTGTGAATAAAACTTGAATATATGGGTCAATAATATTTAACATACAAAATGGTTGTAGTTGTTTAATTTGAAAAAGAAATTGAGTGGTCCCTTTGATTTTTATGCCACCTGATGCTAGTGCAAGAAGGATGCTTACTTTATGTTTTTCTCTCTTGAAACAGTATAGTAGGGGGTTGCCTGATCATTGCTGGTCTTTTTTTGGTTACTTGGGCCTCCTACAGAGAAAAACAAACAGCTACAGCAGTTATTACCCATCTTACCACTCGGGGCGCTGAACCACTTATCCATAAAAATGCAGCAATTAACAAGGGTGTGTACCAGAGGGGACATCTTGTTATTGGAGCTTCCACCACACAATATCTAGATACTAATTAAACATTAATAGCCTGATGTCATGTAAACTGTTCTGTATTTATATCTGTGGAATTAGTTGATATGTGTCATTATTCATTGATCTTAGAAATCAATCTACCAATGTCTTATGAGTTGCAAAGTCTTCTTTTGTACAATCTCCAATTCAGTAGGTTTATATTTAACTATATGCATAAGACAAGGGATCTCAGTTTGGCATGTATGAATATGGTAGAACAAGGACAACTCAGCAACTCAGAACTGAATTTACATATATAGTAATTATATATACATACATATATATATATATATATATATAT
>JANIJH010000001.1:26487272-26515535 GCA_024520975.1 Erythroxylum areolatum
TTGAGGACAAGGTGAAGCTGATGGGGGGAGTATTGGTAGAACCAGGACAACTCAGCAACTCAGAACTGAATTTACATGTATAGTAAATAAATATATATATGGTTTGAATTAGCAAAAGAAGAAGGATTGTGATTGTATTGTTCTATAATTTGAAATGGTATAGATATCTAAGAGTGTGGTTGTTGCCCTTGAATTGTATCTGGAGATACTTTGGAAGTGAATTATGTGGTATGAGGTTGGATATTGAATGTTATGCAGGTGAGGGTAATTGAATTAAAGTTTGGTTAGTTAATTATGCAGAGGAGATGCTGTCAAATTTTTACAAAATTTGATAGAACTTCACTTCGGTTTTAGACCATCTTAGTGGTTGAATTGAATGGAGGTGTCTTCTTGAAGATTATAGTATTTGTTGAGAGCTTTCCATCGATATAGGATTTGTCACCATTGGACCTAAAATGAAGAAGTTATGAGGTTGGAAGTACATTCAGTTACTGTTCATAGTGTGATTTTACTGTTTCATTAGCCTTAGTATGAGCAGTGGCTTTGAACGACTTTTTATCTTATTTAATGATGAAACTAACTTTTGCATCCTTCATGAGAGTTGTAGAGCATCTTGTTATCTTTCCATTGAGGTATAATATGAAAGTATTGGAGTTATGAGTAAAAAGTTATGAGAATTGGAAGATAACAGTTATAGTTCATTATCCTGGTTATATGGTTTGTATTTATGATAGCTTCGATGATTAACGATTGGAATTAAGGGTTATGATAAACCAATTAAGTTGTAATTGGTGAAGGTGATGGGTGGACTTGGAGTATGAGTGTTTAGGCTTTGGAATGAATAAATTTGGGAAGTGTATAAATGGTTATGGAGTAAGGTTGAAGGTGGGGTGGTTGGAAGAGGAATTGGAGTTTTGAAGAATGGCGTGTCTGTTAAACGGACATGGATGTCCGTTAAACGGACAGCCTCAGGTGCCAAAACACCCCTTAGCCTACCCATGTCCGTTAGACGGACTTACATGTCCGTTTAACGGACATTCTCGAAGCATTTGGTACCCTTTCACCCGATTGTGTCCGTTAAACGGACATGGCTGTCCGTTTAACGGACAGCTACGGGAAAAAGTGTGAATTTGGGCATAGTTAGAGGCCGAATATCGTTTTGTGGTCTTCATAAGAGTTGTAGATCTAGATGTCTTCTTTCTAATGGTCAAAGAACGAACACAATCCGACATCTAGATTAAAAGTTATGATAATCGCGCCAAAAGAGTTTCAATTTGATTTTGGAAGTGAACATAGTCTATTACTTTGGGCATAACTCCCTCATCCGACTTCCAATTGAGGTTAGACTTGAACCATTAGATTTCTAAGACATATATCTTTCTCCCTACAAAAATTTGTACCATTTGGAGTTAAATTGAAGAAGTGTGCATTAAAGTAAGTGAATGGTCGGTTTGAAGGTCATGTTTACAGTATGAGCTCTTTTGGGTATTTTAAGCATATCTTGAGTTATATAGCTCCGTTTGAGGTGATTCTTGTTTTAAATCGAACTTGAAACATAAAGCTACAACTTATATGAATAAGTCAACTCATAATTTTGGTATTTAAATAGCGTGCGCTCGCCACGAATGAAGAGTTACAGCTAAGGACCCTATAAGGAAATGAACACAAGGCTTTAGGACTCCGGAAATTGGGCTCTGGAAATGGGTCCAATAGATGTGGATTTTAAACAAGAGTAAGAGTGTTAAGTTATAAGCAGTTGGGGTCCGGTCTCCGGATCGGGTTCCAACACTTCTAGTGTGGGTTTATTTTGCTTTTTCTCTGTTGGGATGTAGACGAATTAATCTATGCATAACTTAGGAAAATAAAAGTAAGCTACACATGGTTAATTATGTACTTGTAGCATGTGCATGAACTGTAAAGAAAGGGAAATGAGTACCAAATTACAAGCATTCCAACCAGGAAGACTTCCTATTTTTTTTTCCTTATAACATATTAACAACGATTTTATATTAATATAAATACATGTGCATCTTATATTTTTATTTATATATGTGCCTTTATTTGTATTTTATTCATTGTAATTCTCTATTAATCATTATAAAAATTTATATCAAATTAGCAAGTATATTAAAATAATTTTAGTTCCATAACAATTTTGATATGTTTATAATTTTACAATGAATATTAAAACATATTAATTTATGTTAAAAAATAATATGTCCAATTAAAAATGAAATAATTTTTATTTATTATGAATGCCAATTATTTTGAAAATAATTTTAAACTTATTACTAAATTAATTAAGAATAAAATTAAATATTCATATTATTAAATTTGTAATTAAAAATTCTTTTCTTTTAATATATATTTAATGATGTAGACATTTCATAAATTATAACTACTTTGTTTCAGATTTTTGTATCACCTTCTCTTGCACCAATCTTATTGGAAAATAAATAAAATTTAAATCATTATCAACTTTTAATAATAAGTAAATAATATAGGTATAAAATTATCAATAATCATATTATAATCATTTACTAGTTATAAAAAATGTAAATAAAAGTAGTAAAAAGGTTTGGGTTCCACTTAGACCTAAAATTAATAGGTAAAGCCTAATTTAACTTATTTTTAAGTTAGATTTGGTCTTAATTAAAAAAATCAAGTCTTAAATAAAGTTTTGAATTAGGGATCCATTCAAACAATTTGACCTATTCCAAACTCAACGTAGCTGATTGTGAAGTATAAATATAAATAGTGTTCATAAGTATTTTAAAAAAAGAAATTTAAAACTACAAAAGATTACAATATAAATATTAGTTATAATGTATGATTTCTTAAAAAAAATCATTAAAAATTTAAAAGTTATATAATATATTTAAAAGACCTAATTAAAAAAGCTAAATTTATTTCTCATAATAAAACAATTATAATCTAATAATTTAATAATGAAGATCGAATTTCTTATAAAAACAGATGTTAATTTTCCATTGTTATAACAAAATTTTAATATTTTACATCTTCAAATCAAACGTTTTCTCACACACACACACATATATATATATAATTAAGAATATTTTGATATATTATATAATGTTTAAATATTTAAAAGTAATAAATATAATTTAAATATTATAAATACTTAATGTGTACATACTTAAAATAACCAAAACGGTAGATAATTAATCATTGAATTTATTGTAATTTTATATATAGGTGACAGTTATCTTAAATTATTTTACATTGATATTTATTATTAATATTACAATTATTTTGACCTTCTATGTAAAATTTGGTGATTATATTTTATATATCTGTATATAAATATAAACAAATATATATGTATATATATTAAAAGGACAAACAATTAATTTACAAATGAATATTAAATGAGAAAAGAAAAAAGGTGAGAGCTGATGAAGGGGAAGGGGATTAACTATAGCAATTGGAGTTTGCCTTTATTTTTGTGTTTGCTATTTCTTGTAGTAAATAAGAGATATAGAAAGATAAAAAGAATACCTGAACAATCTAAATAACTCACTTGATTTGAATTTCTTGTCTCATTTTAGAAAAGAACTAGTACATGGTGTTTATAGATACATAAGATACATTTTTTGAAATAATACAACTCTTGGAAAGCATAAGATAGTAACTGCAAGATATATGCATAAGAAAAAATACAGTGAATCTCAAAATATATGAACCAAATAATGAATCAAATTTAATCAAATGTTCCACTAATATAATTGCATTTTTTTTAACACACACCCTTAAACTTGATTCTTCTTAGTAATTCCAATCCATGCACACAGCTTAGCAAAACTTTCAAACTTCAATCTTTGGTAAAAATATTGGCTACTTGACTATCACTTCTCACAAAAGAAATAAAGCTTTGTATCTATGTGCTTACTTCGATCATGGAACATAGGATTCTTCCCCAATGTTATAGTAGATTTATTATCCATAAAAATAGAGGTAGCTCCATCTTAAGTCACATGTAGCATCTTCAATAACCTTCTCAACCAAATTTCATGTGTGATACAAGAAGTAGCTGCAACATATTCAACTTCACATGTAAATAAAGTCATAATGGATTGTTTTTTAGAGCTCTAAGTAAAAGCAGTGTCACCCTTGAAAAATATAAAGCAACTTGTGTTCTTTCTATCATCAACATCACCTCCCTAATCACTATCACTATAACCAATAAGTTGAAAATTAGATAAAGAAGAATAGTGCAAACCATAGTCGATAGTACCTTTGATATATTGAAAAATCCTTTTAGCTATTTCCGTATAAGTACTAGTTGGAGCTTCGATAAAATGACTTATAACTCCCACTCCAAAGAGAATATTGGGTCTTGTGCAAGTCAAATACCTCAAGCTTCCAATAAAACTCCTAAAAGAGATGGATCCACCATTTCACCTTCATTAAACTTTGACAATTTTGTTGCACAATAAATTGGGGTATTAATGAGCTTTCAATTCATTATCTTAAATTTCTTAAGAATCTTTCTTGTATAAGCCTCTTGAGAAATAAAGGTATCATCATCATCTTGCTTCACTTCAATACCAAGGAAATAGGACATAAGTCCTACATCAGTCATTTCAAATTCTTTAGTCATCACCTTTATAAACTCTTCGAACATCTTTGAATTGTTACTCGTGAAGATCAAGTCGTCAACATATAGGCATACAAGAAAAATGCTTCCATTTTCACCTTTTTGACATAAACAGAATGTTCTTGGGAACATTTGATGAATCCATAGCTTTGGAAACACTTATCAATGCGGCTATACCAAGCTCTTAGAGCTTATTTTAAATCATATAATGCCTTTTTTAACTTCAATAATTTTATCTTCATGTCTTTTCATTAAGTACCCTTTCATTAAGTACCCTAATGATTGTTGGATAAACACCTCTTTCTTAAGGTAGCCATTCAAGAATGTCGATTTGAAATTCATTTAATAAATCTTCTATCTCTTTTGTGTTACCAAAGAAACTATTAATCAAACGGTCTCTAGTCGAGCCATAGGAGCAAACACCTCATTATAATCTACTCCATGTTGTTGACTATACCTTTAGCGACAAGTCTTGCCTTGTACCTCTACTTTTCCTTAAGCATTTCTTTTGAATTTATATACCCATTTCACACCAATCACCTTTTGCCCCTTTGGAAGAGTAGAAAGCTCCCATGTGTTACTCTTTTAAATTGCTTAAATCACTTCATCCACTGTATATCTCCATTTCTTTTCTTGAATAGCTTCTTTAAGGTACAGAGACTCAAAATCAGCAAAGAGACAAAATAGTGTTGTATTTTTTACCATCTTCGTGGACCCATAAAGATCTTGTAGACTCCTTCTTCCTCTAGGACTCTTGGATGAGCTTTGATGAGGACTTTCATTTTTTCTAGGATTGGGTGATTGAGGAGGAGTATAAATATTTCTATGCCTGTCATTATCAAAATCTCTAATCATAGGAAATAAAATCACTACAAGAAAAATGTCGTTTAGCGACAAATATTACTGACGAAAAGCCTAAACATTCCGTCGGTAAACTAAGTTAGCGATAGAATTTACCGACAGTTCAAGGCATTATAGAAACGACCGTAGGTAATAATTTTTGATGAATAACAGAATGTTCATCGGTAAATGTACGGATGGACAATTTATGTAACCATCTATGAATATACCGACAGTTGTTTATGTGGTTGACTGTTAGCAAATTTTCGACGGTCAAAATTTGTCTGTCGATAGATTTATAGACGGTATTAGTTATTCCGTTGGTAAGCTTATTACAACATTACCGATGGTTGTTTTTGTTCCGTTAGTGAGTGTACCAACAGTTATTCTATGACAAATCTTGTTGGTAAAGTTGACGACAGAATTGGTTATTCCGTCTATTACTTAATGTCAATATTACTGATGGTTTGTTATTTTCTATCGGTAAATAGAATTGATTTTACCGATGCACTTTTGTTTTTCTGTCAGTAAATTAATAATTTTTTAAAAAATATCTCGTCATTAAATTTTATTTGATGATCTTATGGTGGATGCATAATTTAAATAGTTATGAATAATTAGTGCATAATATTTTGATTTGTTTATACATTTAATTTGTTTAAATAGAAAGTTGATTGATGATGTAAAGTTAAAATTTTAATTGATAATAAAAAATTAAAATGTACATAATAAATATTTGTAAATTCAAATGAAATGACTACAAGTACATTATTGATTTGGTGACCGTGGATGCTCTGATTGTTACGATGAGGTGTTACCCTCCCCTTCAACTCATCCATCTCATGTTGGAGCTGAGCTATGTACTCCATCAACTGTTCCAACTGAGTTATCAATATTTGCACTGTGCTCTGAAGCTCATAGACTTCATTGGTTGTGGATCGCCTACTAGATGCTGCTGTACTGGACGTGGAGGATTGCGAATAACATGTGTTTACAAACGAACCTAAGTCGAATATCTTTCCATGACCATCCGTAACACCCACTGCATGAAGATAAGTTTGAGTCTCATCAATATCTTCATACTGCTGAGACTGTCATTGAATGCTTTCTTGTATTTGGTCCTATCAGAAGGTAATAGACATCGATGATGCCATTGGAAAAGTTGTATTGCCGACTTTGATACCTATTTAGGGGACTGTGAAGAATATCTTGTTGGATTATTTTCTTGTTGTAGATCTTTCTCACTCAATCAGGACTCCTAGTGTTGGGACTTAAGTCTTTACATATCTTAAATTCTTGATTGCTTGACTACAATGAAATAAGTTGCTGAAAGTTCAGTTTTTTAGCGAAAATGGTGTTTGGTAAAATAGTTGACCTTATTTCTATTGTGAGAAGTCTATCTTCCAGCTTCTAAATTGTTTACAGTTCCGTCCAAGTCAACTGTGATGACAGTTGCAAAAACTATCGATCACCAGTTTGGTTTTTCCAGCTCTGTAAATAAGAACAATTTGTGGCTTTCCTCTTCTCTTCAAGATTTGACATCATATTGTGATTTTGTTCTTGAAGAAAGTGATGAGAACCTTGTAACAAATAGTAAGGCTTATTTGTTACAAAGAGAGAATGATGGGTTGAGCTTCTCAAAGGAGAAAACGTAGGTAGGTGGAGCCCCCACTTCTGTGGACGAAATGGGTACAGATGATCTTAGTTATCTTGTGTCTTTTATTGTTTGGTTTCCTAATTTACCTGATTACTTTGTAGTTGTGTGTATATTCATATTGCCATATTGGTCTCATGAAGCATCCAAATATTACTTTATTCTTGATTATGGAAGCACTGAAACTCATGTTTATGTATATGAGGCATATATTGATTCGAAGAAAGGTAGGAGTCTACCTATTCTCCTAAAATCATTTATTGAAGGTCTTTTAAGAAAGTTAAGTGGATGTGCATATGGTCAAATGGAGATTGAACTTGGGTTGCATCTTTTGGTTCATAATACCTCTTGTTTAAAAGGTGCTATAAATCCACTTATCTGATGAGCTGAAAAGCAAATTCCTAAGCATGCACATAAAACTAGCTCTCTTTTTCTTTATGTTATAACTGGTGTTCGTAGGTTGCCCAGTGTAGTCTCAATGTAGGCTGCAGGTTCTAGACAAGGCCTGGTTTGCTCTGAAGCAATCGCCTTTCTTGTGCTGCAAGGAATGGGTCTCCTTACAGCCGATTACTTTTAAGGGCAAGAAAGATGCATGAAATGAGGCTAGCTTAAACCTTAGAATTAGATTTAGCACCTATTATCTTCCAAGTTGTGGATTAGATGATGTATTTGACAAAAATGTTGTCCATCTTATCAAAAGTCTACCAAAAGAAGATTTATCGCTGGGGAATATAAAAGTTGAACACCTTTATTTGCAGTCTGGCTATAGAGAACAATACACTTGTTCTCAATGTGTTTTTAATCAATAAGATAGTGCTAGTCCGGTTATTGAGGGAAGAAATCCAGAAAAGGAATTAATTCACAAGTTAAGGCAGCTTATTGGTGCCCCAAATTGGAAGAATGCATTTCATTTGCTAAGATTGTGGTTAATCTGTCTAAATGGTCTGATTAAGTCCAGGGTATTAATTGCAAGTTCTAGCCTTATGCTCTTCATGATTGTTTGCCACCCCCTTACGGCCAGTTTTATACATTGTCTGGTTGCTTTGTGGTCAACAAAATTTTCAATCTGACACCAAAAGCTGTATTAGATGATGTTTTGGATAAGGGTAAAAAGTTTTGTGAAAGGACTTAGAATGTTGCAATAAACAGTGTTCTACCACAGCCTTTTATTAAACAATACTGCTTCAGGGCACCCTTCATAGTCTTTCTTTTGAGAGAGGGATTAGATATTAAGGATAACCAAATTATTATTAGTTCTGGAAGCATTACTTGGACATTTGGAGTTTCCTTGTTGGAAGTTGGGAAGACATTTTCTGCTCAATTGAGACTTCACAGTTATGAAGCACCACTGATGAATATACATCCAATTGCTCCTTTTACCATCTTGTTTATTTCATTGATTTTGCTTATTTGTTCATTATCATTTGTTGGCAATTAGTTGCCAAGAGTTCTTCAAAGATCACAAACTCCTCTTTTCAGGCATAATAGTGTATCTGCCACATTTGTTCTTAGTATCCCACCTCCTTTTCGGTTCCAAAGGTGGAGCCTTATTAGCTTTGGTATGCTATACTCAAAACCTCGATTGTTGTATAATGCTGAATTGCTGCGTAATGATGTTTAAATCAAATCAATTCTAAGTATACTACATTATTCGTAGGATGGATAAGACCTTCACATTTTATTGTCATACACTCATCTTATCAACAATTCATTAGCTGTTTGAGTTGAGAATAGCACCATGCTTCATATTTCATTTTTGGGTGACATGGCATTTCAGTTGATGGAATGATGCCACTTTTTCCAACAATTATGAGCAGCCAAGAAAGACCATTTAACTTGGGCCATGGGCTTGTTGGTAACAACACCCTACTCACAAAGTCAAGTTACATCCACCTACAGGCGGTGTTTCGCATAATTATCCCTTAAACAGCTCGGGACAGATCGTTGAAAGCATTATCATGGGTTACTTGTGGTCTATGCATAGAAGTCAGATGAGTCTCCAAGAGATCACAGTCACAAAAAGACCTTAATTTGTCACTGGCCGAGGCACATATGGCCAAGGTTTATGGTATAATCAACCTTTTAAATTAAGGTATAGTCACATTTTTCTCCACCAAACACAGTGCAAAATGCCCTAAATCTTAACCTATAGTCTTGTTTTGTTTCACCCTTAACATTCTTTTGTAGAACTTATAGCTAAAAATTAAATCAACAGAGTTAGAATCTTTATTCTTCTTTGTTTGTACTAACTCTCTCTTGCTGTTTTTTTATTTTTTGTCTTCCCACAAAATATGTTACTTTATTCAATTCAATTGAAGATTCCTACTTGCTAAAGCCTTGTGCCTCTGTTTAAGGAGTTAAAATTGAGAGATGTAAATGCACATAGAAATGGTTGAAATTACAGGTATGAGGTATGAATTAGCAGGTCAGTAAATGGTGACAAGTGTTAAAAAAAAGATTTCGGTTTAGGGTCATCTAAGTTATTTAGTAAGGGTCCAACAAGTTTGACTTCATTGCATTTCGACAATCCTAATTCAATCTAATTACCTATGCATTGTTGTTATGCCTTCAAACTACAAGGGCATTAGTGTCTTATTAACTAGATGTGTAGTATTTCATAATAAGATGACATAATAACCAAATAATATGATATTCATAAATAAAATATCCAAATTATTTTAATTCACATAAGTGATATTTTAAAATGTTGAATCTCTAAGATTTTTAACATATGTCATCAATAGGAATAATGTTTAGTTTGTTTCAGTCCCATTCAAAGTTAACCAATTACATTTCAATTGATTAAATTTCAGCCTTAGATTAGGTTGCAAGAAATCAGTCCTATAGAAATGGCTTAAGTCAAGTCATGAAAAAAAATGTTACCTTAGTGTAATTGACTAAAATAATGTTATTTTAGTCCGTATTTTTTAAAATTTAAAGATCAAACGGTATTATTTTGATCAATTATACTATAAGGATACTGTTTTAGTTTATTTTTAAAATAAAATTAAAGAATTTCAAATATAACTGAAAAAGATTGACTTTATTTATGAAAAATTTAAAGTTTAATTAAAAATAATTGTTAAATAAAAATTAATTGATTTATTTTAGTTTAATAAAATGGTCAATTTTTAATAACAAAATTATTAAAATAATTTAAACTGAAAAGTTAAAAATCGAACAGAAAAAATTAAACGATTCAAAATTTTTACAATTAAACCATCCAAAGCCGTTGAAATTTTTAATCTTGATGGCAGTATCCTTTTATAATTTGAAATTCCCAAAAATTCGGAAGGAAACAATTTTTGAGATATCTAGTTATCGGAATTGTTTTGTTAGGGTGAATTTTTATTCTATGTTATAGTTTATCTAGGAAAGAAAAATCCGTTGGTTCAGCGCTACGAAGTCGCTTTCTTTGCATTTAATTTTGTGATTAATACCGAATATGCTGCTAGCTAGCCCACCACCACTTTTGAGCTTGTGAGATGTGATTACATGGAGGATGCAATGGAACATCCTCATAGTCATTCACCACACACACTCCGACAAGTCCCCTAATCCAAAAAACAACTATCCAAAACCTGTCAATTTCAGGAATTTGACCTAAGTCTAAGGGTAATTTCTCTGATGTCACCTTTTTTTTGCATATACTTAAAATAATCTCTTTGGTAATCCAAACGACAAGAAAGAGGACATAAGTTCCTTATCCTGAAACGGACAACCATAGAGTTAAATGAAGATTAACCTGTCTCAATTCCCAACCAATTGAGGTTCAAAGACAGTCAATCATCAAACAGCTCTTAATAAGTCAGAATCTTGCGGTTTCCAGGTAGGGTTATCAAATGCTAATATCAAAAGTCTGGTCAGAGTCACCATAGGCATCATCACTTGTTAGCTTACCCAGTTAGGATCGAGGCCATACCTACACTCCACTTGGGGTTATCAACCTATATACACCACACCAATTCCCCCCAATTTTATTAACACTTTACTCTTCGCCAATGTAATTAATTACTCTAATGAGAAAATATGATAACCAATTTATTTAAAATAAAATGTATTTTTTTTAATTTATTAAAGGTCAAATATACATATAATTCATTTAATTGTGCTTTAGCATACAATGCTCTGTTCTTAATCACTCATCCAAATCCTATTGGTTTATGCTTTATACTAGCAACTGTCAATTATGAGATCGAAGCAAACAAAATGCCACATTGATTACAGTCTTTTGAGCTCACTTTCCCTCACAAACAGTCCGTGAAATCCGTAGGGAACTCGCCTGGGAAGTTTAACGGCCGCGACAATATCCAGGTTTGGGGATTTGGCATCCATTACCAAAAACTTGGATTCACCACAAATCTCATCGTGAACGTAAGACAGCACATACCCGTCATCCTCCTCTGCCTCCGGATTCTCAGGCTCTCTCGCCACAAAGAACGGCTCACCGCCGTAACACCGAGGTCCGTACATCCGGCAGGCCACCGTGCACTCCTCCTTCTGCTCTCCTTTTGAGACGTCGAGCTTCACAACCCCAGATATCTTGGGCATTGGATCACCTACTCCTGCATACACATACCTGCTCTTTTTCCCAACGTAAGAAGGATTTATTACAGCAAAATCTAGATTCCTAGCTGAAACAGGAGTTCTTGTCACAATTCCGGTTCTCAAATCTATTCTCACTTTCTCAATCAATGCATGAATAAGTTCCATTCTCTCCAATGTGTGTTCCACTGATAGGATATTTGGAGCTAACATGACTATGGAGTCTTCTTCGTCCCATGCATTAATGGCATGTATTATGTTTAAACCTGGTACGTCAAACCACTTCACTTCAGCTTCGTTTTTTGCATAACGTGGGATGATTCCAAGCCTCGACACTTTCGCCGGATCAGCTCCGACCGGCGAGCCTCCATTGAAGATCATCTCCATCGGGTTCATTCCAAGTTGGATCTCTGAGAATATGGCATATTTTTTGCTGATTGCAAAGTCGTGTAAAAAAGACGGTCGTGTCATGGAGAATATGGGCACATCTGGCTGTTTATTGCCGTTTGCATCAAACCGAAAAAACGTTAAAAATGGTGGCGCGGGACCGTAACGAAACGCAAAAGTTTCTTTTGTATCAGGGTCGATCTTAGGGTGAGCAGTCATGCTCATGAAAAGCTTCCCGCCAAAATCATGCCGACCGGTGGTCTCTATATCTCCATTGGGCGTTAAGCGGACCGTGTAAGGTAAATCAGACTCGCCATGAGCAAACAAACGATTGCCGAAGAAAGACAAACTAGTGTTGGCTTGTCCAATTCCATTAGAAGGATTAAACTGGCCGGCGAGAATCCGAGCGGCGGAGAGAGCACCACGTGCGGCGGAGGCGGTGAGCCCGTTGAAGCCTGAGAATACGTTTGGAAGAAGTGGTCCTCCCGCATCACGCTCGGTGGTGTATTTATACGTCTTGACATAGCGACTGCAGAGAAAGGCTTTGCCTTTGGAGATTTTGATAGAGTGAAGCATGCCGTCGCCATCAAAGAGATGGTATGGTCCCTTGGGAAGGTACTGTGGGTTGGGGCCGTTGCGAATGTACGCGCCGTCGAGGCATGGCGGAAGAGAGCCCTCCAACACCTGACATTCAGTGGGAGGAAGCTCGTCGACTGGAGCAAAGTTGTAAGAAAGTACGTACCTTGGATCAACTGAGGACTTGACTGGAGGGTCTATGAATTTGTTGATGATGTCGTCAAATATGTTGAACATAGCAGTGGGTAAGCTTGAATTGTCTATTCCCTTTCTAGCCACAGGTGATGTAAGAGACTTCTTCTTGGTGGATGTTGCAGATGGGTTGGTTGGAGTAGAAGAAGATGGAGATGGGAATGGTTTTTGGACTGTAATTGATGATGATTCTGAGGGACTTTTGGTGTTGGTAGAAGATATGGTTTTGGGTTTTTCCTCAATTCTGATAGACGAAACATTGAGAAGAGGAACTCTTATAACACGAATACTAGAGGAAGATGGAAATGAAGAAAAAATGAGCGACTTGGGCAATGGAGGGAGGAAAGAGGAAGACAGGGAATCCATGTTTTTCAGCTCTGGTTTTCTTGAAGCCAAGGGGGATAGTAGGTTGTGGGGTTATTTATGAGCACTGATATATGGCCAGGGACAATGATCATAGAGACTTGAACCTGATTTTTGGCTGCAAATGCAATACTTCAAGAGCACGACAACTCATACGAAGAGAAAGAGGGAAGGGAACATCTAACTTTCAAGTTTTGCTCGCTTCAATTGCTTTTTGGGTCACCATATTTTCAGTTTAATTCTGCCCACATATTCCTAATATTTCATGTACATACAGGAATGTTTAGATTTTGTGGAAGTAACGGTTAACGTTTAGCTGTCAAAGTATCTAACGGCACCAACTACATCGGTATTATTTAGTAGGAATTTTTTATTTTAATTAAAATAATATTAGTACAAAACTTTTTCTCTATCTTGTCACATAAAATAAAAGATAATAATTATATGATTTTATTTAATAATTTTAATGATTATTTTGCAAAATAATATTTATTATTCATGATATTAATAATTATTTATATTATTCATGATAACTTTTTTAAAGTAAAAGACATATATCTCTTCTATATTCTAAGAAATTCTTTATTTTCTAAAAGAAAAATCTCTTCTTCTCTTAAATTTAAATTAAAAAATAACAATAAAAATGATACAATATGAATATCAGATGTTAACTAATCAAACGTCACTGATATGATAGCTCAATTCAACTTTCAAATATAATTAGAACTAATTTAATTTAATTTAAGATAATTATAATAAATTATTAGTCTTAATAAGATTTAATTAGTTCGCTTATCAAATCATTATGTAAATAACATATAATTATTCTATGTCTTATGTTCATATCGTATGTATTTTATTATTATTTTAAACCAAAGTTTAAGACAAATGATTTTTATTCCAAAAGTTTTAAATATCAAAAGTTTTTCTAAATTTTCTTAAATTATAAGATCTATGTCTTTTATCTTATTTCTAAATATAATGAAAAGCATCTTCTTTATATTCGATTATAAAATGTACTACAAAAACAAGAAAACGTTTAATTTCAAAAATGAAATAAAATAATAAGTAAACAATAAATAGAAAATGAAGTCTCATATTTCTTCAACGTTGTAATTTGAAAGGGATAATAAATTTATCGGTGCAAACTTTTGGGTATTTTTTTTTCATTTCAATGTCAAACCTTTAAATTTTTTCAATTAAGTTAGTATCCTTTCAAAACATTTACGACACACTTTAGAATGTTGATTCTTTGAGTTCATTGCTATTGTGGCTAAAAGAACTAATTTTTATTTAATATTTAGACATCCACGTAGAAAGTTTATAGATACATGGACACCCCTATGGTTGACCCATGACTCATTACCCATAACCCACCAAATTTATTCCAAAATAACCCACACATTTTAATCCTAATTTTCACCTTTCCCCTTTCAAACACTAGACCTATTGTTGCCATCTGATAACATATTCTAAGTGAGAACCTGCTGTTGTTTAGAAGAAACCATTGGAAGTCGCCATCATTTGGAAAACAAACTACTCTCATCATTTGGTTTCATTCTTGGGTTAATTATTTAAAAAATCCTAAACTTTCGTTAATTTTTCAATTATAGTTCAAACTTAAAAAAGTAGCAATAAAATATCCAAACTTTCATTTTTTTTAAAATTCTAGCCTGATGTTAGTTTCATCGTTATCTTAGCTAACATGGCACTGTTGCATGTCACTCCCCACTAATTAAACATGTCAGTGTCATTAAGAGGAGGTTGCCTTATTAGTGAAATGACATCATTTTATAGTAAAATTGAAACGATGTCGTTGGATTTTGGAGAAAGCTTGTTCTTCATCAGTCTTACATCCTAAATCTCTAATTTCATCTTCTGTCATGCACTCTCACTCTCACATTGCCGTTCTCTCAAATCTAAATCCATAATTTCTTCTCACGCACTCTTACTCTCACACCCTCGTTAACAACAGGTTAGTTTCAATCTTTTCTTTCTTTTTAGAATTTTAGTTTCAATGTTCTTTCATTTCTCCGATTTTTGGCAATTCTGATTTTTTCCATCGTCTTAAGATACTTGGTGGCATGGAATTATGTCATTGATTGCCATTTCTTATGTGGCTTCTATAGAGAAGTAGTTGATACGGTATTATTGATGTTGAATTTTGGTATGGAATCTGATAAAGCGAAAGTTGTTTCAATCTTATCTGTATGTTCTGCAATGGGGGCATTAGGCATTGGGAGATGGGTTCATTCTTGGATTAGATGTACTAGGTTTGTTCTTTATTCACTATTTATGAAATGGTATGTTGTTGTATTAGGGTTTCGATAAGTGAGGGTGCTAAGTTGTGAAGTATTTTGAAAAAGCTTTAGGAAATTTGTAAAGGTATGTTTCGGGTGCCCGAGTCAGTTTAAACATTTCAGTTTGTATCCAATCTAATATACTGCAAGCCTTTTATGAAGCCCCTTACATATGAATATGTGGGTGTATTATGCTATAGTAAAGAAACTAGCTTCTTTCTGTGGACTGTGCTATTTACGAATTAAAAATTAAATTATGAAGTGTTAATGGTTGTATTATTTTGATGTACTCATACTGGCTATTTACTTATCTCCTTTGCATCAGAAAACGTGGGTGAAATATATATATTAGAAGAGTCAAGCAGGAAGTTTTTCTATGTATATGTAAGCTTAATGGTTTCTTGTATATTATATTGCTTTTAATTTTATTTTGTCAAATGAGTAGTTAGTAACTTCTTATAGTATATTTAGTATAGGAAGGGAAAGGAGGTTAGATGAAGTAAAAATGGGAGTTGCTAAAAATGACCATATATTCAAGGAAAAAGTTGTCATTTTTTGGTTTCCCATATTCAATGCCCTAACCTAAAAGACCTATCTATCACTCATACTATATATGATATGCATCACATATGATTTGATAAATAAAAGTTGGAAAACTACATACGATTTTGAATTGAAAAAATTGGAGTTTGGTAATTGCCTAAACTTCCATGTTACTACTAATATTTTCATATAGTTTGAACACTTGTATCTGACTTCATATAGCTTTATACATTTATGGTAAATATGTATAAGGACGAAGCTTGGGATGTATCGAGTGAGACTTCAAGCATATGCTAGTAGTACCTATGATGACTCTTATGAATATAATGATGGCATCGACCCTATAGTTTCCTTTCTCATGATTACAACCTCTAAAGGTTTTAATCTTTTTAGATAGGACATATATGATACTAAATGTTTAGCTCTGTAGATGCTAAAATTTAATTTCCTTTGTTGACTTATTGTATTGATAGTCTTTCAATGACTACTAGGATTTGACCTTAAAAGTTCTTCCCTATAATTCTATAGCTTGCTTTATTTTACTCTAACACATCCTTGCTTTTCCTTTATCACCAACTTTCAAGCCCTATAACAATCACTGTAGCCAACATTAACTCTCAAATCTTTCTTCACAGACTTCTTCATGTCTATTAGTTTCAATGCACTAAGTCCTAGGAGATTATTAAAGTAATTCTTAACAAGCCATTTTGAATCCACACTTTTGTTGTGGAAAAAATGATTGCATATGTGCTTCTACTCAAAAACTCTTACCTACAGATATAAATATGAGTAGTTACTCCATAATATAAATGATGCTTAAATTGAAAATAGACATAAAAATCATATTACTTGAAAACTATTTAAATCTTTCACCAGGCTAGTTAAAATCTACCAATTGTAGTACTTACTCACATGTTTAGCTCTCACAAATTATTTGGTGTTCCTTGTAAATTTAAACTCCCTTTTTTTCATCAACAATAAGCTTGTGAAATGCTTCCTTGAATTAGTTAGAATCCTCAAACAATACGTCAAGCTCATTGTCAATCTTTTTCTCATAAGGGTTGAATATATGAAGTTCTGATTTATGTCTTAACCCCTCATCCACATCAAAGTTATGTTCTTCTTCAGAACTACAAGTGTCATCTGAATCAAAGTAATATGTCATATTTTCATTTTAAGCATCACTCCCATCACCGTCATCTTCATCATCATTTGCAATTTTTTTATATCTTTCCTTTTATCTATTATATGCTGCAGACATTGTCTTTTGATTCTATTTCTTTAATTTCCCTTTAAATGAAATTATTAAATCCCTAGAAAATTTCAACTCTCCATCATCTAAACTGGAATTAAAAAAACTCCTCTCTAATCCTTACATTAACAAATACATCCTCTTCTTCCCCACCTCCATCAAGTTCACCGTTATTTACATCTACATCTTCTTGTTCAACAAAAATAACATCATTTGAAACTTTTTTCTTAACATCAACAACACCATCCACATTTCTTTATGTGACAAATTGGATCCATGATTAACACAGATCTCTATAACCTAATATTCTATACTAAGCTTACATATTTCTATCACACAAGCATCACTCTTTCTCACCTCCATCAACCCAACTTTTAGATTATCACCTAGCATTTTATACAAAAACTTGTTTTCTTTCAATCCTTTAGCAACCTCTTCAAGCTATTTCTCAAGGTCCCATTAACAAAATATATCGATTTCAATGCCCCAACTTTCAATATTTCCACCCATATATTCAACATCTTCACCATGCCTAAAATTCCCACCATAAAACATAGTTAATTTGTCATCCTAACCATCCATCGCCATTTACCTACATACAAAAATCAATGTTACGCTAAGCATAAAGGCATTTAATACAAGACAAACACTTCATTGTTGAGGCACAAGAGAAGCACTTCATTAAATACAAAACAATCACTACAATTAAATCTCCTAATCCTTCCATCTGATTTTGGCGTGAGACATGAGATATAAATTTTCAAAAGAATAAAGTGTGCTAGTTATTTGGAACAAGCCACATACTAGTTGGATAATAATGTAATGGTTACGATCTTTGAAGGAGATATATCTATTAAGAAAAGAAATTTGAAAAAAAGCACACTTTTAAACAATTCGTTTAGTAAATAGCTATCTGTATATTTAGTTATATATGTTGATAACATTATTGAACATATAATGTTCAACTCAATTAAAGCACATATAGCATACAAATGAGAGAAAGAGATATTTAAAAAAAGGAAAAAGAAAGGGAAATTTAGGAAGAAAAGAGAAGGAATGAAATTGAAAAGTGTCATGATTTTATTAAATAGTAAATTATATTTAAAATTAATAAACCACAAATAAAAAAGATCGAATGTCTCTCTTTCTATTTAATTTAATTTCTAATTATTTTAATTACAACTCAAAAAGTGGATCTTAATAAAATTAACAAAAAGAGCACCTATGATGAACTTATTTTAAAAAGAATATAAGTTTATTGAGGTTTGATGATGTATTTTGAGCACATAATATCCAACACAATACACAAGCACGACAATTATCTGTGTTCTCAAGAAAATACATCAAGTGGATAAAATACCCGAACTAGTAATAGTGGCTGAAGAAAAACAGGAGATATTTGTTTGTTAAATTTGGCATACAAACCAATAACTGGATAGGGGGGACCACAGCGTATTCAATCATAACTTTCGACCATGTGTCCTCTCCGTTTTTCCTAACTACACGATTTCTTCGGAATTTTTATGGACCAGCTCTAAGTCCGACGAAAGGCCACATGAATCCGACCATCTAAACCAAAGGGAGGCAATTAAATTATGAGACATTATTAAACTCGAGAAAAAGAAGTTCCATGCATCTTATGGCTTGGTTCCTTTTCAAGATTGAATTATTAGACGATCATTTACTTAATAAGAACAGCAGATATTGAGCAGCAAGCAAGCATGTTGACTACCAATGATACTTAATGACAGAAAACATCAAATTCTAAAGTTGAGAAGCATATAAACTGGAAAGGATCAATCAGTCTGAGTGAAACAAGAAGCAGTGTTCGTCACTCTCAAATAATTCAGAAGTCGCTATCGAGCGTATCTGACGCTTACAAGACACTCAAAGTGCTCCACGGACTGGAGATATTATTATTACCATTCCCTGACTGGTAAGTGTATCCATGATCCATCCACATTGTTGCGGGACCTCTTGCCTGATACTACCATCGTGCATTAAAGCAAAGATTGTTTTTTCCCCCTTTCTTCTTCCAAGAAAAAAAGAGCGGCTGTCCATCTCCAAATCTTGCAGCTGAAGAAGAAGAAATTAAATGTTTAGAAGCGGTTCTAGTTGCTTTTCATTATCATCACAAGGCAGTATATTGAATGAGGAAAACCTACCCTCTAGATTTGATAATCAAGGAAATGTTTTGGCGTTATCATTGAATTTGTTACGGTGGGCGTACCAAAGAAAGTCTCCAAGTGTGTCTATCGATCCAGATCAAGCAACTGCAATGACTTTGGCCCCGACAACACATAAATGCTATTGTGGAAAGTAAGAAAGAACAAACAACACAATCGTCGGCTGGCGGCATCTAACATGTTTTTTGTAGTAAGGAGTACGTGATGATTTCCCACATGCTTCAACTTCAAGTAGCTCATCGCCTTGGTAAAACTGAATCTAAAATTGGCCGAGCTCTCGAATTTTGAATAAAGACTAATGCACAAGTCTGATGGAGCCAACAACCGTAAGTCTGAAATCCGATTAAGGCGTTGATTTTTTTCCTCTCTAATCCTGAATTCGATAAAATCAAGTCTTATTTATTAACCTTATGCTAGACCTAATAGTATACACCATCAATAACACGAGGGATCATCAAGGCCCATCGAAGAGTTCCATCTCGTCGTGTAGCTCTACAACACATCATTATATTCACTTTGAAAGAAACAGATAGGGTTATAGTTCATGACCAGTTTTCTCCATGCTCTGTATCAGCTTTCCCACCCCACAAATTAATTCAAGCAAGAAAAACAAAGGAGCTTCTACCTTTTTTTAAAAAAATTTTAACCCCTTTTGCCTCCTCAAATCTCTCAATCCAAACAAGGGATAGATGAATGTATATTTTGCGCTTTTCTTTTCTTTTTGGTGTGGGTATGATAAAGTTTGTAACTTAAATCGCTAGCACACTACTACATTACAAAACAGAGATGGTTAAGGCTATTCCATCCAAATTATAAACAATGGGACATTTCAGTCTTTAGCTTCAAACTTTCTGGTATGTCACCTTCCCCTTTACAAGAGTCGAACGTCAGAGTCCGTTATCCTAAGCAAATGCAGAAGCTTAAAAATAATCGCAATACAGAAGATTGATTAGATAAGCAAAGAAAGAGTAATCAAGAACCAGATGACCTCGTCCAATCTCCCCAAATACGCTGTCAGCGCTTTGCTTATCAGTGCAATTTGTGAACCCAGTGATGTGAAATATGTGACCGCAATGGTGCATCATTTAGGCAAACAAATAGACAGCCTCTTCGTATGGGCACTTCCTAAATACCCAATGACGACGATTAGCCCAAGAGTGGTAAGTCTACATGTGTAAGGTCTATTAGCAAGTCTTCCGACTCATCCATCCAAAAACAAGGAAGAAATTATATCTTCCATCTAGGGGAATACAATAAGAAGGAGCAGATTGTATCCTTATATTCAATGAACGAACAAAATATTAATGCACCTATGATGATGACCGAAAACAAATCCTAACAATGAAGTTGTTGAAAGACTGCATCACTAGAATCACCAAGGCGTACTGCTATTGGCTCCTTAAGTATAGCAGAATTGTGAGTCCAATCCCTGCAGGTAGTCTTACAGCCTCAAATTTGCATACGCCGATAGAATAAATGTTACAGACAACAATTTCTGAAGATCAACGCCTATAAGTGTAAACTTTTGTCCACCCTATACCACCTCTTTGGCGACGAACCACTACAAAACCTTAATTAAAAGGAAGTGAAGTGAGTCCCAAGTCACCTTAAAATAACAATAGAAAATCAAAATCGTTCTAGGATCAATTTCATCAAGATCAAGCCTCCCAACAGAAATTGCCATCAACTTCCAGTAGAAATAGAACCACGTTGATGATTAAAGCTACACATTGTCCCATGTCACAACTTCACAGAAGGAAGTGAAAGAAATTCACGCCAACAGGATCACCGGAACAGCAAATGTCAGTAGCAATAGTACTCGGTCAAATGGAAAGGCTTAAGAGGAGAGAACTCGGAAGAAAGACCTATGTCAGCATGCTGAAAAGATGGTAAAATCTAGAGCATTGCAGTAGTCGTTTCCTCTGAAGTTATTCCTTCCCTGTGAAGTTACTCGAAACAGCCCCATATTTTACAACCATAATTCATCAATAAAACCATAAGCCACTGGCAAGTCATTTTGAAGAGAAATGAGTTCAAAAGTGGGTGACACTGTCTTCATAAGTTTTCTTTTCCTCCAACTCCATTCACTCATTTTCATGATCTTCATTAGACTCAATTGCACCCATAATAGACACACTATTGCATCCATCTCTTAGTTTCCTTCTAGACACATCCGAAACCTCACAGTTAGTTCCAATCAATCTGGATCCAAAAGGGAGTGATTCCAAGAAGTTGAAATAAGCATACTTGATATCAAATTGCATATCATACCCTGCCACGAATACCAGTCATTACAATCCAACAATACTATGCAGTCGGACCATAAAGAACACAGAAAGGTAAGTTAATCTCACAATAGTTTAAAGCAATTGTGCATCCACCATCACCTGGACTTTGCCTAACATGATGAAACCACATACTTGGCCTGTATCACATGCAACAAACTATGGTTATGAATTATTATAATCCTAACCCCTAAACCTTAAACCCTAAAAACATGGGGGGACTTACAAGTAAAGAACTTGACCAGCTTTGACGGTACATTTGAAGGGATCAGGTCCATTGAAATACAAAGGATACTTGGCCACTTCCTTCTGTCTATCCTCAGGACAAGGATAAGGATTCACACTGCTCCATGGTACATATCTCAGAGGCTCTTCCATCTCCAACTTAAGCTGTCCTTCACTTTCCTAATAATTATTATAACTATTACTATTATTACCATAATCACAATTATCATGACATTAAATCAAAACAAACATTGAAACACACAGAAGAAAAAGAAAAAAATAAAATAAAACAAACACCTTAGAATAAATATAATGAGCAGCAGGGTAATCTCTTATGTACATTCGGTGCACATCAGTAGGCGGCAATAGCAAAAAATGCTTTTCACCCGAGACAACGACGTAGAGATTCTCGTAGTGATCCTTATGAAACCAAGTCTCCGACTTGTGGTTACCAATCCAGAGATTAACAGCCTCCGGCAAGGAACCGATCGCCTCCGTCGCCCACGGCAAATGAGAATCGCTGTCACCAGCCAATTCGTTGTACTCCGTACGGAAGCAATCGTTTTGCTGCTGAAGATAAGCCACGGATTGGGCATTAGTAGTGTTTAGAACGAGATCGATGGCGCGAGTGAAGGGGACGCACTCGACGTGCGCTGAGGCGAAGAGGGAGTCGTTGACAACGGAGTCTGCGCGGCCGTCGGGGGTGAGGTGGAGGGATACAGAGGTGTTTGAGAGGACAGCGGATAGGTAGGAAAGGTCTGGCCACAGAGATAACGCCGGCCAGTGAGCGACGGCGTTGGATATGAGGCATGGCTTGTTCTTGGAGACGAAGTCTCTGAGAAAGTGAATCGGACTGGGTGGAGAAGGTAGCGTTTCTATTGCATTGCTGTTGCTTCCTAAGCTCAGCTCTCTTACTTCCCTCCATAGTCTCTCTATTTTCTCCTCCATTTTCGTTCAAGTTAGGTTCGGCTCCTGTAATCAATCGTTTGAATAAAGTAATTAAAATAATTAAATAAAGGGTGACAAAATAATGCAGGAAGACTGAATTGCTCCGATTTTAAATTGAACTCAAAACTCTTAGCATCCGTTGGGTACAGCTTTAGGAGACTCTGAAAATTTTTTTTCTTACCACAAAAATTATTTTAAAGAAAAATAGGTGTTTAGTTATAAGCTTCAAAAACACTTTTGAAATAGAAATAACTTTTTAAAAAATTAAAATATAACTTTTCAAAAGCTAAAATTTGAAGCTTTTTAAAAAAGCTTCACATTTTAACTTTTTCAGGTATAAATTTTTCCGTCACTTCCGTATATAACATAACTTAAAAGGACTCTTTTGTTTATTTGGTTTTCTTCTTCTGTTTACAAACACGCAAAACACCCTTCTTCTCTCAAGACATCCATGGATCAAAACTCACAAGCTAATTCTTTTTTTTGCCTCCTATATAGACGCTCGACGTTGAACATCTACATTGTCAACGTAGACCATCTTTGCGTTTTACGCAGACGAGGACTGCATTGAATCAACGCAGTCTGCATTGATTCAACGTAGACCACATTTGCGTTGAACAACACAGAAATGCAGACGAATCGTGGAGATCAAATGTCTATTCCCTTTCTTTATTTTGTATGGGTAGAAACCAACTTCTTTTTGTTGTAAATGCTACGATCATTTTGTTCTAACTATTGTGGCTTTATTTAACTTTTTTTATATATTTTAATATTTATTTTTTATATTTATTTTATTTCTTATAAGAAAATGAGATATTTCTTTAAATTATTTCCTACAAAATACTTATCTAAAATTTTCTACAAGATGGTTATCTAAGAAATAAGTAACTATAAATATAATATATTGTATTTTGCATATTGTTTAGTATACTTTAAATATTATTTAGCATAAATAATTTTATTATAAAATAAAATATAGTTAAAATTAATAAAAGTGCCTTTTATTTTTATGTTACCAAACAGTCTACTGTCTGAAACTCTTTTTAAAAAGTTATTTTTTTAATTGACAGCCAAACAGTCAACTGGCTTCTCAGTAAAGCTCTTTTCAAAAAAGCTCTACCGATAAAAGCTCTACTAACATAAATTCATAGTTAAACTCAATATTTTTAGAAATTGTGTTAAGAACTCAATTAATTTATTTTTATGGTTACCTTTCTTCTTCTTTTTTTCACTAAACTATTAGAAGTGACTTTAAAAATAAAATATTTAGGTCTATTAAACTTCAAAATATTTAATTTTTTTAATGATTGAGCTTCAAGACTTTTTGGGGGTGTTTGGTAAATAACGTTTAAGCTATATTTCAACTGATTAATGAGTAATATGCTTGTTTAGTTAGGATTGGTTGGGTTGGTTGATTCTACCTAACTAACTACTTTTTGAAAAGCTATTCCAAGTAACGTTTCAACTTATCAGCTAATAAGACAATCGTACCCTCAAACTCATTTATCATCTTAAGCAACCAGTAGCCCTTAGGTTTTTCACTTTAAAAAGAGAAAGTTATAATTCGCATGTAGATCTTCCAGAATCTCCTCAAGTCGTCTTCTACGTAAAAATTATTGACTTGTCAATTATTATTGTTGTTGTTGTTGTTATTGTTTATTATATATCCTATGTTTTTGTTAAAGTTATAAACTTAATTTCTTTAAAATTAAATATATAAAATTTAAATTATTATAAAAATATTCAACGAAATAATATTCATGTTCTTATAATTTTTTTAAGTTTTGTCCTTATTGGTCATTTTACATATAAACAGCTAATCTTAAATAACTGATTTTACCAAACATCTTTAATAAACAGCTAATATTATCCGCTAGTCAAATCAACTGATATAATTAGCTATCAGTTAACAACTAATAGAATCAGCTAACAGCTAATACAGTCAACTGATTGCCAAACATGGCCTTTCCCTAAACAAATTTCAAATCATTTTATATTTTTAAAAAAATGTTCCAACTTTTGGTTTTATTTCAATTTAAGTTTAATAAGGCTTAAGTTTGATTAATGTTGCTTAGGCTATTGGGCTTTTAAGCTGCTTGAAACTCAATAGGACATGAGTTTAGACTATCTTAAAGTTGAATAGATTGCGAGTTAAGTTTAGATCCCTAAGAGGTAGGCCTTGAGCCTAGCTTTGAAGAACTTATGTTGCTCATATAATTTATCTAGTGTCACCAAAGCTAATTAATAGATTTTTTCGAGAGAGATTTTAGATATATCACTGTGAAGAGAATTGATTGTCATGCTACAACTTATTAGGAAGGGAAGTAATGAATGTGTACCGAAGATTGACATCATTGAAGCCATTGAGCATATAATGTTTTTCAAACATTCTTCTGAAATACTTTTGTAAATCCTTTTGGTTTATATAACAACACTTCATTTCAAAGTATTCATGTCTACTTTGTTGATCAGTAAGTTGGAAGTCACCAATAAACTCTTTATGGATCACGCCTAACAAGGAACTAACTCTTGTCAATTGTAGAACTTGTATACACCTATATTCACTAAGGCTTTGGAACCATTCTCTTAAAGTTCTTATCATTCTGGAGACAAAGTTGGTTAAGATGTCTTTGAGGGACATATTTAGCCTTGCCATTTGAAAATCCATCCAAGCATTGAATTATGGAGTTTCGATCTCTCCATTTTGTTGGTGGAACATCATTGAAAGTGAACCATGGAATTGAAGTAGGTATATAGGCAGGAGTTACTTGTGGTCTTACCGGTTCAGTCATGGACTCAATGTCCTTAACCTTAGGTTCTAACTTCTATGTGGGAAGATTGTGGAACAACCATCATTATTTGGGATATCTGACTAATGTCTGCAAGCTGTTCTAAATTCTATAGGTTTTCTATGAAGAAATCGGACTCTTGGCTATAAGCTTGGTTGTCAGAGCTATTTGCCATTGATTGACTTCAACTCAAACAAGCATGTAAGAAGTTGTACTTAAGGATCAAATGCAAAGACACATAAAAATATGCATGCTAAACAAAGAAGGAAAAACACTTCAGAAGGAAGACTTTAAGAAGTCATCATTTTAATAGGAAAAATACAAAGAGAATAAGATTCTTCAAATGAAATGCTTCTAATGTTGGAAAGTCAGACGAATGTTATTTTTGTGAAAAACCCAACTGCTATGCAAAAAGTTGCCCTAAAAATCCAAAAAAGATATAAAGATCCTACAATCTATGGAAGCTATAATGCCCATTAGAGATGATGAAGATATCGAGTCCTTTTTTAAACAACAATCAAGTGAGGATTAAGAGACTCTGTTTGCAATCCTTGATAGTGAATCTTTTGATGATGAACCCTCTTCTCTTAAAAAGAAGCTGAGAACCCAATGTATATGACACATTAGTCTTGTTTCAAAAAACAACTTAAAAGGCCCATAGTCATATGAACATATGTCAAGCTCTAGTTACTCTTAGAAAATTATCATAGACCAATTTTAGTCATTGGTTACATGGATAGAGGCTCTTGTAGAAGCTTAATGAAGCCCCATATAGAAGAATAGCAACCAAATGAAGAATATTTTTCTGTAACTGGTGGCAAATCCTTCAAGATCGAGCTTATCACGAAGAGAAGGATTGACATCAAGTTCTTCCCAAGTTATATTGTTTGGACAAAGATATTAAGAAGCAGTCTTCCTAATCCTGACATACTTATTGGGATGGATGTTTATTATCAAGTAAAAAAGTTACAGACGTTTTAAACAAGATTTTTGGGAGTACACTGAAGATCGCAATATGTTTGAACTATAAGACGTTCCTTTAGATATGAGGATATTAGATATCAACTTTAGCATTGCCTAGAAAGTCACAACTGATTCAATCATCCACATCCATTATGGCCTAATCTAAGAATTATATTTCCAATTACCATTCAGGAAAAATGAGGACATCAATTCAAAAAAAGCCACACATTCAAGAATGAATCGAGATGACTTAATGATGACTCAAGAAGAATGTGCTATACTTATGAAACAAGGACTGATTAAGCTAACCAAATTAGATAGGGCATGCCAATTATTTTATGTGGAAAAAAGAGAAAAAAAAAAGACTAGAGAAAAAAGAGGATAGTTATTGATTACAAGCCTCTAAATCATTTTTTACAAGATGACAAGTTTCATCTACCCAGGATTAATACACAAATGTTATTTATGAAAGAAGCCAAAATATTTTCAAAGTTTGACTTAAAAGTTGGATTTTGACAATTGGGTATTGACCCAAAGGATCAACATAAGACAATATTCTGCATTTCTAATGCTTAGTACCAATGGATAGTCATATCAATTAGGCTAAAAGTTGCCCTATCATTGTTTAAAAGAGCCCTAACCAAAATCTGTGAAGGTATCTTATCTAGTGCTCTAATTTACATTGAAGACATTCTGCTTTACTATCAGACTCAGCAAGAGCATAAAGCCTTACTGCGACATTTTTTTATCTCACAAAGAAATATAAGATCATACTCTCAGACCATACAAGCCAAATTGGTTCACCCTTCCTCCCTTGCAAGTCTATCAACATCTGTGTTATAAAGAAAATGAAAGTTCCCTCTTGTGGACTTTCTTGAGAGGTATTAATCATTGGTGTAATGGAGGACGCAACTCTCACAAGTCATTGAACGATATCGGAAGATTGCTTCCTAATATCTTTGTCCAAACAATACAGTTTAGGAATAACTTGGCTTTCTTAACTCTACACGAGATGCTCTTTACATAGTCACTGACAAATCTAAAAAATGAGACCACTAGCGTTCAAATTCCATAAAAGTTGCCATCCCAAAAATTAGCTAAGTCTCTAAACATAATTAAGAATTTCAAGTCATTCCATGGGTGATTTATTAATAGTTAGTTTTAGGATAATTAAAAGATTGATAAAATTATCATTTAATTAAATCAAAATAATATGATATCTTAAAATTAGTTAGAGTAAGTGAAAAAAGAAAATTCATATTAGATGAAAATAATGAATTCATAAAAAGTTGTCCAACTTTAATATTGATAATATTATTGTTGGACCCCACTTGCTTCCGGAGCCCAACATTCAGGGACACAAACCTTGAGTTTATTTTCCTGGAGGGTCATTTGCTGTCATTCCACAATAGTGGTGAGCGCACACTAAACAATCATCAAAATCATAAGTTGACTTCTTCAAAGAAATTGTAGATTTAAGTCTCTAATTTTCTTTGAAGCAAGAATCACCTCAATCGGAATTCTACAACTCAAGATATGCTTAAAAAGCCTAAGTGTGCTCATGCCCCAAACATGCCCTCCTAACCTACCTCTCACT
>JANIJH010000001.1:26529126-26541670 GCA_024520975.1 Erythroxylum areolatum
CATTTAAATAAGAAAAGACAAAAATCATTTAATATTATTTAATAAGAAACCCTTAATCCATCCAATGGTTCTAATTAATCCATCCAATGGCTCTAATTACAAACCCAAAATTATTTACTTCAATATCCGGTGTCATTGGGCAGAAATTTCCAGTACCGAAAACCAATCGGTCCGTCGCCTGACGATTTTTTCGGTCCGAAAATTTTTCCTGAAAAATTCCAAAAAATTCTCAAAATTCTCCAAAAATAGAAAACACATAACAATCCATTCCAAATAAATTTTCACGCACAAAAATCACATTTTTTACAATAAAATCACATTTAGGCATATATACCGGGAAATGTCATGAATGCATGTACAGTCATTTTCATGTACAAATTTCACTATTCACATGGAAGAATATGCATATATATTGCACAACAATCTAAACACTCTTAACCCTTTCCAAATTACTATTCTACCATTTCCATCGGGGTGCGATGTTACATTGTATCTCTTGCTTTTTCTAAAATTAGCTCTCCGGTCATATTCACACAGTCTTGGTACTAGAGAAATCACTCATAAACAACTTTCTCCATATCTAGAAATTTTCCTAGTTTGTGCCGCTTGATATTCTTTCCTTTTTCTAGGTTAGCCGAAAGATACTCAGCTGATCGTTTGAGTGTGTTTGAGATTTTGAGATTGTATCTTGACTAACTTTCAAATGAAACTTTTCTCCAAGCCACAACTGCAAATCTTTTTGAGTGCATATCGAATGATCTCTCTTGTACTCATGTAATTCTTTGCGTATTTGATCCGTCATTGTTGATTTCGTGACATCTTTTAGACGAGGAGTCATTGTTGAGTGTTGTTTCAAGAAATTTTCTATCTTGTTTATAAAGTATTTTCTATCTCCATCATACGTATATATGTACATTGAATGTTTTTAGTAAAAATACAATGAATAATACTTAATTATTAAGAAATCATTAATATTATTTATTAGTTTTCGTTAATATTATGTACAATGAATCTATATTTTAGATTCATTCAATTAATATAAAACATGAATTTTTCTAAGATACAATACAATACTTTTTGATGTAATCAAAATTTAACTTCAATCAATTATAAAAATCTTTTTAAATTAATAAATATTAATTTATTGATTAATTAATATCTCTATAAAATAATAAATATCATAATCCCAATAATATTAATTTATAGAGGTTTTAATGTACTTAAAATCTTAGCCCATAATCATTTCATTGCCATCCTCACGTGAAAATCCTAATTTATTGGATTCTTTTTTAATTTATTACTTTTTTTATTACTTAGGACTTAAAAGGCAGAAAAGTTATTACACATGTACAAACATACATGGTCATTTGACGGCGTCACCGAAAAGTAATCGCGTCAAATAAAGGAGATACCTACAGCGACGTGATGCTCTAGTCATGTTAACAAAAGTTATACAAATATTTTTACTTATTTTTAATAATTTGTAATTACAACTTACAAGAAGAAAAATCTTGCTAAACTGTTGTTTTAGTTCTAACTCATAATTAAAAAAAATGAGGTTCGATCGTATTGGGAAGATATTAATGTAATTTGTTATTAGACAAGCGATAGTACATTTAAATTTTTAAGATTTTTTTAATTTAGGGATTGAACATTTAAAATTTTAATTTAATAATTAATTTTTAAAATTTTTATAGATTAGGTCGAAAATTATTTTTTATTATGTAACATATTTATTAAATACTATGTATTTCTATTTATTAGTCACTAGTTAAAAAAAGTCAACATGCTTATTGTATATAGAATTGTCGGGTGACTCGATCGAACCAAACTGACCTATCATATTTTAAAAAAAACGTCAAAAATGACGTCTTTTTTGAAATAACAATCTGGCTATTTTGTGGGATTCTAAAAAAAGTTATAATGTACGAAATCTTCCTTTTGTATTTTTATAAAAGACTATTTTCGTGACTTAAACACGTGACTTTATGGTCACAAAAGAACAACTTTACTAATTGCTTCAATAAAAATGAATATTTTGAATTGAATTATTAATGTTTTAATTGAAGGTTTTAAAAGCTTTATAAATTAATTAAAAAATCTAAAAAAAGCGAGCATTTTAGAATTTGTTAATTTTGTAGATATTTAGATGATATTATTTTGTGTATAATTATGAAGCTTGGAGAGCGGCAAGTCTTAGCGCACGTCATTCCCAGAAAATTCTTTAGATCGCAAACAGTCAAACTACTATCTAGCGGAAAAGAAACTCAATCCAACCATTACCGGTATGGTTTCAAGTTTGCGCTGCCATGCAATGCTCAGTAACTTTCATAGCTTGTGGCGACCATATAATTCCCAAAGGTTGATTATGGCAGGCTTTTGCACGCATTAAAGAATCTTAATTCTACCCCTTTGAAGCACCGCAGAAAATTTCCCAACCAGCGGGGAAATTTCTTCTTCTGCTTTTCATAATTAAAAGGGCACTTGATGATTTGCAAGTCATTGAAAATAAACTTATTAATAACCTAAACTATTCACCCAAAAGACTTAATAATTTAGGTTATTTTGATGGGCACAATGAATTAATCTTCCAAATTTACAAGAGATAATAGTACTATAGTTAATAAATTTCGATTGAATGCAGAGTCCATTTGTTGCTTATGCAGTGTATATAAAAACTTTACAGTACATACAAAGAAAAAGGAGGTCCATTTCTTCGATTTCTTTTCAAGTAGGCTCTAGTTTGTAATTACATGCATGCTTCATATTTAAGAAATTAGCTCAAATGTATTTTTTATCTCAACATTTACAACAGAATATAAAACAGACCATAATATTTCGAAGCTTCTAAATTGAATCCCAGTGTTTTTAAAATTTTCAAAGCAATTCCTAAATTGATGAAAATTTTAACGAAATTAACTCTATTTAAATTAAATGTTACGGATATTATTTTTTATTTTTTTCGGTCTTTAACTAAGGTATCCACCGGTAGATCCAGTAATTAATCCCCTTGTTGGCTGGAAGCCACCTTACAGGATAGGACAGCTGGCTCAAGGATGTTTTTAAATTAAACATTGACTTCACTACCACGTGCAAGCAATATCTAATATATAAAATAGGAGTAGTAGTCAAGTATGAGAATTAAATTCATATAATAGAGTGAAAATATCATTAGTTAATACACGTAACTCAATGAGTAGAGAACGCAGCAATGAATTGCTTGAATTCAAGCCATAAGTGCTCGATATTTTGATTCCATGGATGAGTGAGACACTATACATAGCTTGCCAGAGCTTGAGGTAATCAGATTGCATCCCGAAAATATTGCAAAACTTGTTCTAAACTTCCTATCATCGATACAGTCTGTCTAATAGTATAGGCAATGATTGCAAAGGAAGAAGAGATTTAGAAATGAGCATACCTGATGCATAGTCCCTTTAAGGTAATGAAGTATACGTTTTATTGCTAACCAAATAACATCTTTTCGAGGATGCATGAAATGAGATACTTTGTGGAAAGAAAAAAGAAATATCAGGTCTCGTTAATGATAAATATTGCAAACCTCCAACAACGTATGATTAAATGTGCATTGTGAAATGAATTCCCGTAAAAGACAGAGAGCTCAGTCTTTGAACATGCTGATATACTGATCGTATTGGCATTTTGCCTTTTGGCTCTTGCTAATAGATCACGAATGTATTTAGACTGAGTTAATAACAAATTAGAATCCGTCCAAGTGGCCGTCATGCTTAAGAAATAATTCGGTTGACCAAGATATTTGATTTTAAATTCAGAACTCCATTGTTTAATAAGATATTCTATAGCCTCTAAGTGAGTCTGATTAGGATGATAGTGTCGATATAGATAAGACTATATAACTGAACTTTGTTATTAGTCAAGTAAAAAAGAGAGGACTCAGTTTTTGAAACTCTAAATCCAAGCTTAAGTAGTGAAAGTTGTAAGACATTTGTACTACTGATGAAGTGCCTGTTTAAGACCATAGGATGACTTTTATAGTTTGCGCACATGAATAGGATGACTATGATTTTTTTTTTTAAAAAAAAAAGAGCTTGTGGTTAATACATATAAACATCTTCCTCCAGATTGCTATGTAAGAATGCATTGGAGAAGTCCAACTGTTTGATAGACCAGCCTCGTGATATGGTAAGACTAAAAATCAAATGCATAATAGTTGCTTACCAGGTTGCTAATGAAAACCTTTAACAATATAGCATCGCTTATATCTATCAAATGTACCATTTATATGATATTTATTTATGAACACTCATTCGCATCGTTGATGTTCCGTTAATCATGAAATGGATTCAAGTGCCAAGTATAACTGGCAATAAAAGCATTGAATTCCTTAACTATAGTTCTATGCCATTCAGGTTATTTAATTACTTAGGAGAAACAATTAGGCTCATCAGAAAATAAGAGTAAGCAGAGAAGAAAACTCATGGCTTGAGAGAACCAGTTTGAGACCTTGTGATCATAGAAAGTTGTTTTTGAGTTAGAGGAGGAGCGGATCTAATATCAGTTGTTGTTGTTGAAGATTAGGCAAATGGACAATAGGAGAAACATCAAATACTGATGAAGGAGAAGTCGTCGTTGATGATGTAGCTAATCTAATGGAAGTGTGAGTGATCCGCTAGTTATTAAATTGGGAAAAGGATGGACAATATGTATCTGGTGGTGATTGTGAAGGAGTATTGTAACTGGGGTAGACTCTTCTTAGACATATGGACTTGCATCATCATTTTCGAAAGGGAAGACCTATTCATCAAACACCACATGATGTGTAAGATTGAAACTTGCTTGGTAAATGAATTAAAATAATAATGTCCTTTATAGATTTTGTTATAGCTTGTTAAGATAAATGGTATATATCTTATTATTGAATTTTAGCATTTTTTGATTATCGGACCTAGCAAATAATTCAGTTTCACATCCAAATTGATTAAATTTAAATTGGGCACAGCCGACTTGTTGGATTTTTGGATATTGGTTCAATTGTGATATAATTTTATTTTTAAGAAGTGAAAAAGATTACTATTTTTTTAAGTGGGTTGAAATGAAGTCGTGGAATTTTAGAGATCGTGTGTGTAGGAGCGCAGCATGAGTTATCCAGAAAGTGAACGTGTGTGTGAAGACTTCATGGTTATGTGGGAAAATTTGTTTTGTGGGATCTTAACTAAATAATGCAAGACACGTTCTATCGTGTCCATCAATGTGCAGCTACGAACATCTCCATGGTTTTCACCTTTGTTTGTGGTAGGCTACGCAATTGATGTGTGAAGGTTGTGAATGTCTTGTTTTTTGTGGGTGTGTGACTCATCAGTGAGGCTTCAGCAAATTATTGTGTGGAGGTTTATTTACTAGATCTATCTTGCCTGAAGTCCTTCTGCCGCAGCTGTAACTTTGATCTAGAATGTGCATTAATCTGCCTATTTTGTGTGAACAACTTTCTAATCTATTTCAGAGGAGTTGAACAGATAGGGAAGTTATTGTGTTTTTGTCTCAAGTATTTTCTATTTTCATTATTAGATAGTTGATCACTTGAGTTATTTATTTATAGTCTTTTCATTAAAGGAGTGTTGAAAAATCCTCTGTTGAGATTAACACAAGTCGGTCATATTATTTGGTATGAAATACTTTCACAGGTTATGAGGATGAGGGGTAATGTCAAGAGTTGAGTGGTGTCGGCTTAGTAAAGCCTTGTATAAAACTATTGTTGTGAGTGAAAGAATTAAGCTGGGTAAAGGTTAACGTAGGCAAGCTTTGCCAAATTGCATTAACAAATCTTGGTTTTGTTTATCTTTAGTACTTTTAATTTTTCTGATTTTTTGTTTGTCAAAAATGAATCAAAAAGTTTGTGAAACTACACCCCTACGATTTTTTCAATTGGTATTAAAGAGGATCACCAAATCAAGCCTTGGTACAGCAAGTTGGTGCAAATCTGAGTTTCACAAACATGGCTACGAGAGAGGGTGCATCGATCACCAAGCCACCACTATTGGACGATTCTAACTATCCTGCATAGAAATCACAGATGAGAGTCTTCATATAAGCTCAGGGTACAAAATTTTAGCATTCGATAATACATAGGTGGACACATATGATGATTACTAATGATAAAGGTCAGGCATTTTTAAAGGATCCATCTGAATGGACAAGAGCTGAAAAAGAAAGGGCACTTGGAAACTCAAGAGCAATGTATGCAATTTTTAGTGCTATTGACAAAGGACGCTTCTCAATGATATTGGCCTGTGAGTCAGCTAAAGAAGCATAGGATACGTTGCAGACTATTCATGAAGGGTCCAAATCTGTGATAGCGTCAAAACTTCAAATGTTAGCTATAAGGTTTAAAGAACTAAAGATAAATGAAAATGAGACTATTGGGGATTTTCATGAAAGATTGCATGGTATAGTGAATCATGCACATCAACTCAAAAAGAAATATTCTAATCTGAAACTAGTGAAGATGTTGAGATCACTACCTTCGAGATTTATTCTAAAAATTGCAGCAATAGAGGAAGCCCACGACATCAATGATTTGTCATTGGAAAAGGTAATTAGAATTCTTACAAATTTCGAAATAAATTTGTTAAGGGGCAAACAAGAAAAGAGCAAAGGATTGGCACTACAAGCTGAAACTGAAAAAAGGCATGAATGATGTAGAAAATGAATATGATGAAAATGAGGATATGGAATTATTAACAAGAAATTTCAACAAGTGGTTAAAGAAAGTGAAGAAGGACATATCCAATTTTACGCAAAATAATGGCAACTCATCATATAGTAATTTCAAACAATAAGCCAGAACTTAGAAGGGTGAAAAAAAGATGAGAAGAATTCAATGTCATGAGTATCAGGGCTTCGGACATATGCAAGGAAAATGTGCTAATACCTTGAAGAAGAGAAAAGGTAAATCTTTTACGAGCATTTAAAGTCACAATGAATCCGAAACTGAATATGGTAGTGAAGAAGAAATTGTAAATGGTGCTGCGTTAGTTGCTTTGTATAGCAAAAATCTAGTTACATTCCTAACAGTAACTAAGAAGGAAGTAATTGAAGACAAAAAAGGGTGCAAATTAGAAAATTTTGAGAAAAATAGAGACAGATTAGGTCAAGGTTCAATATCAAATTATGGCAGTGATGAAAGTGGTTAAGATTATAAAAGGCAAAACATTTACGAGGCTTATGAAATGATGTATAAAAAATGGGTGAAAACATATAAAAAGAATGAAAGGTTGAAGAAAGAAAACTTCTCTTTGAAGAACACTATCCAAGATTTAAAGAAGAAATTGATGGTAGCTTTAGACAAGCTTGGTTAAGCTAGACTGAAGTTAGCAAGTACCGAAAAGGGTTTGAGAATGCTGAACGAAGGCATAGAAAAGTTAGAAAAGTTGATTGAAATCAATAAGGTTAAAGGGGATCTTCAAGGCATTGGTTACAAAGGTGATTGCTCCATGGTGAATGATGAGTAAATTGATATACCCAGATCTGTCCAAGAAGAAAGATCAAGGACAAATCAAAGATTTGTTCCCACATGTCATTTTTGTGGAGTTATCGGGCACGTAAATCCAAAATATTATAAGTTACTGCAGATGTTGTTTCAAATAAGCCAAACCGAAGGACCCTATATCCTTCACATAAATTTCATAATCAACCCATGTTACCGAAGCACTTTTAGGTTAGAAAGGATCAAGTACAAGCACAAAGATATAGTGAAAGAAAAACAAAAAATTGTCTAGATTCACAGTTAGTTATTGCTTTTGAAGAAACTGGTCAGACTGAGGATAAGTCAGTTACTTCAGATGAAGAAATCAATCGGACAGCTATGATCGAGATAAATGACGAGGAATAAGCCTAGGTTTGAATTTCTTCAAGTGGCATAGAGACTGTATGCCTTACATTTTTGAAGTATAGTTTGATGTTATGTATTAAAAAACAAAAAACAAAAATATAAAAAAGGTTCGAAGGAGTTAACTTCTAGACTTTTTCAAGTTTTATTCTAGTTTATCTTTATATTATGGGTTATTTGAGTTTGGGCAATATGTGTTCATATGGTTTACATGAGGAGGAGATTGGTTAAGTTTGATTATGATTTGTTGAATGCATTTTTGGGGTTTATGAATTTTATCAATCTTATGAAAATGAAATTAAAATGAGCGACGATATGTTGGCATATGTATTAACTAGTGGTAAATTTTCATTTTGGCATGCTTATGATTCTTCCGTTGCACCTACTACTGATTATTATGCTTCTTTATTTGACGAGATTGATCACATTAAAAGCATTCTTGTTTTGACATTATTTTGTCCCAAAGAGGAGATATCAGATTATTTTTAGTGAATGTTCAATTCAAGGGGAGATTTTAAGGTATCTCTATGACTATTAGTCTTACTTTTGGCATCTTTTTGTCCCAAATGGGAGAAATTTGGATGATTGGATAATTGTTCATTATTGTTTCTTTGTATGTTTCTTGAAGTTGAAGAATTTGATAAATGTTCTTTGGAACTTGATGATGGATTAAGGAGGAGTTCTTTTCTTATGTGGATTATATGTCTAATTATTTTATTTAGAAGAAGTTTCATATTTGTGATAAACAATGCCAAAAAGGGAGAGATTATTAAGATATTTGGTATATAACTTATTATTGAATTTTGGCATTTTGGATAATTAGACCTACCAAATCAATCAGTTTCACATCCAAATTGATTGAATTTAAATTGGGCACAACTGGCTTGTTGGATTTTTGGATAATGGTTCAATTGTGATAGAATTTTATTTTTAAGTGGGATATGTGAAAAAGATTATGATTTTTTTAAGTAGGCTAAAATGAGCCATGGGATTTTAGAGATTGTGTAGGAGCGTAGTGTAAGTTATCCAGAAAGTGAACATGTGTGTGAAGACTTCTTAGTTATGTGGGAAAAATTGTTTTATGGGATCTTGACTAAATAACACAAGACACATTCTACCGTGTCCATCAATATGCAGTTACGAACATCTCCATAGATTTCAACTTCATTTGTGGTAAGTTGCATAATTGATGTGGTGAAGGTTGTGAATGTCTTGTTTGTCATGGGTGTGTGACTCATCGTGGTGAGGCTTCAACAAATTATTGTGTGGAGGTTTATTTGCTGGATCTATCTTTTATGAAGTCCTTCTATTTCAACCGTAACTTGGATCTGGAATGTTCATGAATCAACCTATTTTGTGTGAACAACTTTCTGATCTATTTCAGAGGAGCTAAACCCATAGGAAAGTTATTATGTTTATGTCTCAAGTGTTTTTTGTTTTCGTTCTTAAATAGTTAATTACTTGAGTTATTTATTTATTGTCTTTTTGTTGAAAGAGTGTTGAAAAATCCTCTATTGAGACTAACACGAGATGGTCGTGTTATTAGGAGTGAAATACTTTCACGATTTTGTGAAAACGAGGGGTAATGTCAAAGGTTGAGTAGTGTCGGCTCAGTAAAACCTTATATAAAATTATTGTCATGAGTGAAAGAATTAAGCTGGGTGAGGGCCCTGCAAACATATGTATCGAAATGCATTAACAAATCTTGATTTTGTTTATCTTTGGTTCTTTTAATTTTTCTAATTTTTGTGTTTATCATAAACAAATCGGAAAATTTGCGAAACTATACCCCTACGGTTTTTTCATAGCCAAAAAGAGGTATTTAGCAGAGCATATGACAAGCTTATTTGAAGTATAAAGATGTAGTTGTAGATAATATAAACAACCAAAGATTTTAAGTTTATGAGCTTAAGCTTACTTTTGAACAATATTAAGTATAGACTTGAGTTGTTTAGAATAGTACTAAACAATCTATTTGTGATACAAACAACTGAATCAAAAGCATAAATCCAAATTTCATAGGAACGGAAGCATGAGTTAATAAAAATAACCTATTTTTAACTATACGATGAATTGTACGTTGGGCACAATCATTTTGTTCTAGAGTGGATTGACATGACCTATTGTGTGAGATATCATTTTCAGATAAATAATTGGATAAAGTTTAGTACTCAACCCCTTTCCCAATCATATTGAAATTGTTTAATTTATCTACTAGAGAACTTTTCAACAACATATTTAAATTTGATGAAAGCACCTAAGACTTTAGATTTATAGGTAAGAAAGAAAATTCAGCAATATTTTATTGAAATGATCACAAAACAAAACATAACAATGTTTGCCATTAATAAATAGTGTTGGTGATGGGACGTCATGATAAATTAAATCTAAATTAGACAGCTTAAGAAGTGACAAATATTGTGAGAATTGGCATGAGCAATACATGAATGCCATGTTACAAGATAGAAAAATATGCATGTTTAGAACCGGGGGTAAGTGATTTATACGTCAAAGATGGAGGTTAAAAACCTTTATCAAGTTTGACAGATGATCTCGTGGGAAGACCCTTAATCAAAAAATAATCAAGGAAAAATCCAATAAAAACGTTATTAGTTCTAGTCAAAGCAGAGACAAATAACAAATTAGAACTAGCAAGAGTCACACGTAATAAGTCTTGAAATTAAAAAGAAGAATCAGAATATGAAAAATAGAATTACCAATATGAGAGATATATGATCTCCAATTTCGATCTCATTAGGACCATGATGTTCATTGTAAAGCGTCAAATTATTAAGATTAGGAGTTAAATGATGAGTAGCACCAATGCCCAATGTCCATGAAGATTTGGTTGGATGGGAAGTTGTAGCAGTGTGACTACATAGTTTAAGTATAGACCAAAAGAGCAATTTAACCCCCAATGTTTATACTGAAATCTAAGTTGGACCTTAATGTTTTAAAGCATTCAAAATGAACCCTAATATTTGGAAAACATTCAAAATAGCCCTTGACTAAACAAAAAAACTGACAGTGTTAAGTCTTTGTTAGTTAAATGCCACATGGTATTTTTCTTTCTTGAGGTGGATTTTTTAAATTTTATTTAAGTTAGACCCATATTGATGACATGGATTTTTTAAAATAGAAGTGAGTCCCACAGGAGGTTAAACGGTGCGTTTTGGGTAGTTTGGGGGTCCCACTTCCATTTAATCGGTGCTTTTGGATGCCTGGGTTTAAATGGAAGCGAGACCCACTTCCATTTAAATGTTGCGTTTGGAGCTCTTCCCTTGCCCAATGTTGTGCTTTTTGACCTATCACAAACCGTTTTGAAGCTTTAATAATCCGCAATGTTCTTCTTTCTTCCTTAATCCCTAATTCTCTCCAATGCCTAATTCTCATCGTTCTTCCTCTTCTTCTTCAATAAACAACAATCCCTAATTCAGACATCCCTAATCCGTATCACCACCACCACCTGAAAGATTGTTGTTCATGTGTCCCCAATTCGTGTGGAATGATTGTTGTTCACGTATCGTCACCACCTCCTCCACTTCCGTCATTAAAATCACATTGTCCACCACCTCCTAAGAATTGAGGATCAACACCACCGCCAAGGTTGAAAAAAAAGTACTCTTTCTAATAGTGTCACATTATTTCATACTAGAGAGATAAGATGACTCTATGAAAAAAGATACTATGTGCATTTTGTCATGACAATGATGGGATTACATAGATATGATTGACATGTATCATTTTGCATAACAATAAAAACTTCTAATCATATTGTGTAGGAATTGCTCACTTGAACAGAGCAAACTAACTCATGACTTACATGAACAATATGCTTTAGTTGCATATCTTGTGGTTTTTATGATTGCATTACTCTAATATTGTTGGACCGAATATTTATTGTTCAACACTTCTTAAAGTTGTTCTTTATTTGATAAGGCAATGTATGATTCTTGAACCCCTTAGCATCACAAGGATTAGTAGCTTGAATATGCTATGCATTTAGTTTTTCCTTTTTATTCTTTTTTAAATTTTGTAGTTAATTTCTTATGATATCGAAGGGCTACTGAAATACTTAGAGAGAACAAGTTAAATGTCACCAATTTAATTGTTTTCTTTCTTCTGAACCTAATGTTAAGAAGTTACATACATTCCTGCAATAGATAAGCTGAATTTTGAACTTTCCGCAATTTCCAGATTTATCTTTTCTTCTTTATATATTTGTGAATAGGTGGGAAAACTTAGAATAACATTATGAGCTATAATTGGACACAGCTTTGGAGGAAAGGTACTTCTTGTTGATATGCACAACTATCAGAGGACATTACGCTTCAGTTGAGATACATTCCTGATAATTCATTTATTGTATCTTCAATTTCACTTTGAATAGGAATATATTTTGGTGTTTCATATCTTAATCAAGTGGTGTTCAATTGATTACATATTAATTAATATTTGATGATTAATATAAGCACAGAAGTTGAATTTATGAATGTTTGTCATGTTAAATGGTTGCAGAGCTTTGTGATGTCTTTGCTTTTGCAGATTAAAAGGGTAATTGCTATTGGAAATGAAAATATTGGACCTTACCACATGTTTATTGTAACATCCCGTTACTGTTAGCAAGGGTATTTTGGTAAATTGGGACAGACTGATAGGTTTCATTGCATTCACTGA
>JANIJH010000001.1:26550127-26560198 GCA_024520975.1 Erythroxylum areolatum
TATGTTATTTTCATTATTATCATTATTAATTTCGATATAATTTCTTATAATTTTCTAATAATTAAAGTTAATTATTTACTAGGAGTCTTAATAGCACAAGTAGTTCAAATGATCCAATTGCCATTGATAATATTGATGTTTTGACGGATTGAGTTTCTGAAGAACTCAATTTGGTTGAAGTGAATGATTTGCATTTGAAAGAAAATCTTGGATGGGAAAGCATTGACATATTATTTGGTGCATTAAATTTGAATGATAATGATGATGAAGCTCGTCTCAATGATGAGGATTTTGTACCAAATGATCACTAGGGTCAGTGCAATTCTAGCGGGTATCCTTCCAATGATGATTGAATTTCAGGTTTTTATTTTTCCTCTTCTTTAAATTTTACTTATATTTGATGTTTATGTTAAATTGTATATATGTAATGTAATTAATATTTTTATTTCAGGTTTAATTTCTACTTGATTGTTTCTTCGTCATCAAATCTTTTTGTAATATTTATTGTTCTTTTTATCGGATGTTTTGAATCTTTTGATGTAATATTATTTATTAAAATGATGAAATTGTATTATTGTAATATTTTAAATATTTTATATTATTCTTAATTTTATAATTGTATGACGATGATTGTCTTTATTTATATTAATTGTGGTTATTATTTATATGTAAAATATTTAAAAATTATTATTAGTTCATATTAGTTGTCATTGTTATTTATTATTAAGATTTTTGAAAGCATGGTTGATTTAAATAGTAAATTATCAAAGTATACAGTACAACTCTACAATATACCAATATGGACTATTTTGCAATTTTTTAAAATTTTATAAACTATTTCATAAATTTATAAAATTACCTGAAATGATAACCATCACTGACTGATATTGGTACAGTTTTATTTCAGAACTTAGTCCGATACCAAACCTAATATGGTATTCATAACTTTGGTTTTAAGTAATATTTCCGACCCGACAGAAATTGGGTCCACACGGGAAATTGACTACTTGGCCCTTTCATTAGAACAATGTTGCGTGTACTCGTTTTCGGCTTTTATTCTGATCTTCGGTCTTTGAAGTCTAGAGTCTCTTTTGCTTTCACTGCGAACCTCTCCACCTGCTGCACTCTCAAATGGTAAATTCCAATTTCTTTGATGATTTGATTTGTTTTCTTCTTCGCGAATTTCTCTGTTCTGAATATAATTCCTAATGTTCTCGCAAAATATGCGGTGGCGTTAGGGTTCGCATATCTGACTATTTCGATCAATAATCTTCCATTTCTTTTCGTATTTTTGGCAACTACTTTTTCTTTTTGGGGTATTCGATCTGATTAGTATAATGTTGTAGTCCGAAATTTGCCCTGAATATGCTAACCCGGACGAGAGAAGGGTGGATAAGTTGCTACTTGGTGCTTGATAATCATTAACAACTGATTTCTTAATTGGAAATCTTATAATGAGAGTTGGTTTGTTTTTCAGTACCCCTGAGGCTTCTGCATCCACTTCCCAAACATTCACACGTTGATTTCGTTCTTTGTTCTTCCACTTTTCCTTCAATCCTGTTTTGGACATGCCGCTTGCGAAGCTCTCTTGTTAATTAGAAGTTTTCTAATCTTAGATTAGTGATTTGCTTGTATTTAAAGTTGAAATTCTGCACCTACAGTTTTTTCTCTTCTTGTGCAGGCTAATAGGCACACCATTATTCTTTTGCAGACTTCTCCAAATAGATCAAGTAGAACTTTTATGGATTACGGTTCAATTAGTCAAGCTATGGATGGTATGCAGTACAATGCTTCCTAGCAATCATTCTATAAGTTGTCTCATTATCATTGTCTATGTTCATTGGCCTTTAACATTGTACTACTGAAACTTGTAAGTTTGTAATGTCTGATTCGTTGGTAATTTGCCATGAGTGCTTCTCAATGGTATCTTGAAGTTCTGGGTGAATTTGATGTCTTGTGAGCCTTGAGGATTTACATTGTGATTCAGAATATCTTCTTGGATGAGACACTGATACCATGAAAAAGCTTGCTTTTGGGGTGACTCATTGCTAGTATGGATCTAAGAGAAGCTACTACTTTTCAAGTATCTTCACTTTCTATTTACACTACAAGATTTACTATCATTGCTTTTATTTAAACATATACATGTGCTGCTTGAATTGAAGAAATCCGTTAACCACGAAATTTTGTATCTTATCTTCTTCTCATTGGTCTCTGATGAGATTTAAATTACCATATTTGCTGCCTATTTTAGATCGATTGTTTTCCAATTGGATACTTGCTATACATCTTTTTGCTTAATATTTTAATAGCATTTTCTTTCTTGGATCCTCTCTTCATACTTCATGACCCTTTTCTATTACATTTGTTTGATCCATTTGTCAGTAATGAAGGTGATGAATAATTGCTTCTGCAAATCATGCTCAGGATTATCTACTCTTTGGATATATGTGATCAGATTGGATTATCCTTACTAGTTTGGGGCACTTGTTTTGGGTCTTATAGGTATTTGTGGACTGTATGAAAGGAAGCTTAAGGAGATACATCCAGCCCATGCAAACATCTCTTATGACATTTCAGATCTCTACAACTTCATTGATGGACTTGCAGACATGAGCGCATTAGTGTATCTTCCCTTTCCCTGTCTCTCATCTCCTTTCTGTTTTTGCATTTGTTTGCTCATATGTTCTGCACACTGCAATGTTCCTAAGATACTGCAATTGAACTAATAAGCAATGCTGTATCTAAAGCAAAGCTTAAGGGATGGCATATATGGCTTGCATTCAGCCTTAAAGAAGAAAGAAATTGTTTATATATATGTATATATATGCGGATTGGGAAACTATAGGTCAAACGTGCGATTTCTACTTGAACTTTTCACAAATTGTTTAAGTAAATCCCTACCATTATCTCTGTTACTATTTTGTACCATAATGTTATTAAAAAGGTACTCATTGCACCTTAAATAAGGTGGAAAAAAATAATAACAAAGTTTTTATGTAGACCTTTTATGAAACGTTGAGATACAAATTTCATCTTTGATTTATGTCTAAAGAAATCAATTTTAAAATCATGCTAACATTTGGTGACACAACATATGCTAAGTTAACAACGTAGTTATTAGGAATTGACAAAAATATATCTCTGTTAGGATTTAGAATTTTACTAATACTGTTTTTAAAAAGTTAAGGTGCAACGTGATACATAGATAATTGTAGGGGTTTATTTATACTTTTTGAAAGATGTTAATGTATGATTAGGACCTTTATCTGTAAACTATGTTATTTATGATGTTCTAAGATTTAACTTGCAAAAAATGCTAATAATTGCGGTAGTCGATTAATCAAAATCAAGAGAAAATAATAGAAGATATGAATTAATGTTGTTGTGGACGATTATTTCTGAACTATGAAAATGAAGCTCAACTGGCTGCAATGCAAGGCCTTAGTTTGCTAAAAAAATTATCGCAACTGCAAGTGTATGTGGGGGGTATATTTAATTACCATCAAATGGCTCTGCATATTTGGCAGTGGCATTGAAGGGTTACTTTTAATGACTTCATGTTCATTGTGGTGTGGTTACTTGTATGACTTCATGTTCATTTGGCTTGCAGTTATGATCACTCCGTCCAGGCGTATTTACCGTATGACAGGCAGTGGATCAAGCAGCGTACATTTCAGCACCTTAAGAAACTGGCGCATTGAGTAAACTACGTAAGTTATGTAAACTAATTAGCACCTATATTTCATCCGAAAAGATTACAGCTGGAGGAGGTCAGGTATTTAAAGGTTGTTTGATGCCACAGTCGTACCCTGTATTTGTGTTCCTCGCACATTTCTCCACTTGCCGAATGCAAGTGACAATTATTGTAGTACTCGGCTCTTAGGACTAAGGTATTGATGAAGACGCACAGTCCTTGTTGATGTTGAAACAATATATGTCATAAACTAGAATTTCTGCACCATTTTGTTTTGATGTCATTTAAATAGTTACATTGTATTTAAATTAATATAAGTAATTATAGAATATGTAATTATTAGTTTTACTAATATAATTATTTTATAAAGGGTTTTTATTAAATTAGTAAGTGTAATGTTTTTTAGAAATAAATTTTAATTTATAATATTGTCTTGTCAATATCTGTCATTTAAATATATCTAAATCTCTAATAAAATTTAAATTTTTTGGTTAAATGTTAAACAAATTAATTTCTTACATATTCATATTTAGATATTAAATAAAAATTAATTTTTTTAAATTTTTAAATTTTTATCTAATAACATATTAAAGAATATTAATGTTTGATCAATTATAATCACTTTTTTAAAAGTTTTTATTAATTCCTTTCATAATTGTCTTAACAAATTATAAAAATAAATCAGTATTAACTATTTCTTAAAAATACTTAATCAATGTTGGTACATAACTAATAATAATAACTTAGTAATAAATAGCATGAAAAAATATAATTAGAAATAAAATTTTCACTATTGTTTATAAAAACAAAAATTTTCATATTTTTGTTCAGTTATGAAGATCAAATAGTATTTAGATATAAAGAAAGAATTTCAACAATTACTAATGAAATTATAATTATTATTTATAATATATAATTTTGAGGAACTAAGTAAAAAATTAAATATTATAAATTTAAAAAAATAACTTAAGAAGTCTATACATTTCTGATCGTATATAAATGTAGAAAATAATCAAAACAATTACTGAGCTACATAAATACTATATTTAGAGTGAAGTTTACATTTTACAAATAAATACTATTCTTTTATTTTTGTGATTCTTTAACGACAGAATAAAAATTTTAATATTTTTAAGTTCAAAATTAAATAATTTATATTTAATTTTTATTTTTGAATATATATAAAGTCAAGGAAATACAATACATTGTAATATGAATCTTCTGTAGGTATATTATTTTGTATTTATTGTTACTTTTTATGAAATGAAAAGAACTTTTTATTATTGTATAAATCTAATAATTAAATATGTACTTAATTTTATTTTGATTTCATAAATGAAATTGTTAATTTATCAATTGACTTATATAAAATATACAATTTATAACTTGTTGTTTGGAAACAAAAATTATTTAATATATGATTAATTTTTTAAACATAAGATTTAATATATAATTAAATCATTTAATATATGCAATAAGTTAAAAATTAAATGTTTGCATTTCTATATTGTTTCCATTAGAAATAACATTACAAATATACAAAATTAAACTTTGGAAAGGACATTTTTAACATGATAGTAAACTTACAAATGCACATCATTCATTATCCTGTTTCATGGGTTGTTAAATATATAGCAGAATATAGTTTATGCAAATTTTTTCTTTTTTTTTGTGTGCCTTTAAATTGACTTTTAAGATATGTCTTGATTTATAAGGGTATACTTATTACTCAACATAATGTGAAGTTTTAAATGTTTAAGCAATGATTTGTTCTCTTTTTACTTTGTATAATAAATTCATTTTTACAATGTGCATTATTATAAAGAAAGATGTAAGATAAAATCTGTCTGGACATTATTATAGTTTACTGTTGAACTTTTATAGTTATATAATGATGTTATATACAAAGCCTTTATTTTTAAATATGTAGTTATTGATTAAATTTTAACATATTTCTTTATTTATTTTACAGATAAATGGAGGAAAGTTTAAGTACTCTTAATAATTCAGTCTTTTTAGCTTGGGCCCATGTTAAATTGGTTTCTAAAATGAGGAACCATACCATTTGTTTCTATTATAACAAGCATTTGAAAGGTTGGAAAATCACTAGATTAAAAAAGCATTTAGATGAGATAAAAAATGATGCAAAGCCTTGTTAGAAAGCTAGTCTTGACGTGAAATGACAAATGAAAATTTTGCTTGAAGAATATCAACATAAGAAAGATAAAAGGCAAGAACTAATTTACGAAATTGGTAGTTAAAGTTTTTATTTCAGTGGCCATGATGATACTGGGAATGTTGAGGGTGATACTTCTATCCAGCAAGAAGATATTGTGAGGAAGACAAAAAGATAGGTGTTTAAAGTTTTTGCACTAGGAACAACTCCTAGAGCTCAGCTTTCAATTCATTATGCCATACAATCTAAAAAAAGTAGCTTGTAATGTGAATATAACAATGACTAGATAATAGTATGATTAAGCTAGGCAATTAAGCCCTGGCTTGGCTTTGTTTGATCAAGTTCTGGCTATCTAGCCCAATCTAACTTGATCTAAAGCCCACAAGTTTTAGGAAAAATGATATCATTTTAAGTAAAATGACATTGATTTCTAAATTTAAAAATATTTTAAGCTAGATCTAAGGTTATCGGGCTTCGAACTAGCCAAACTTGATCAGGCTAAGACACAAGCCATATGCCTCAAACCCAATCGAACTTTGGGAGGGGCCTAGGTCAATGCAAAAAAAAATTAAGCCAGACTACCATCCCTAGGTATGATGTAGGTGTATCATTTAATGTTACTCGATCTTATTATTACCAACCTATGGTAGCTGCTATTACCTTTTATGCTCCATGATATAAAGCTCTTTTAATTGAAGACTATAGAGGCAATCTTCTGAGCAGCTCTATTTTTTATTAGAAAATTATTAGGATGAAAGAAGAATAATTGAGGCATTTTATAGGTGTTTAATCATGTGTGATGGTTGGACAAATAGAAAACATGAACTTATTATAAAGTTTTGGTTTATTTTACAAAGGAGACAATATTTTTTAAGTCTATTGATGCATATGGCTTAGCTATGTTGATACTCTGTTTTAGATATTTGATGAAATTTTGAAAGAGGTTGGGCCTAACAACATTGTACAGTTCATCATTGACAATGATTTTGTTTATAAAGTTGCTAGACAAAGGTTGCAAAGTAGGTATAATTATTTTTATTGAACTTCTTATACTGCACATTATATTAACTTGATGTTGAAAAATATAAGAGATCATGAATACTTTCTTATAATTGATGAAATTTTGCAATAAGCAAGAAAAGTGACCAAATTCATCTATAATCATACATGGATCATAAATTTGATAAAAAAGGGTTTCACCAATGGTTGGACCTTATGTTGGCCTCTTATTACATGATTCGTCACTAATTTCTTATCACTTCAGTGTTCTGTTCTAGTGAAGAAGCAGCTACTACAAACGTTTAAAAGTGATTAGTGAAGATCATGAATTTTGGTCTTAATGCCATTTTTTTTAAGTTTGTAAGCCGCTAGTAAGAATACTTCATTTAGTTGATAGTTAAGAGAAGAAAATAATGAGTTATTTTTATAATATCATTGAGAGGGTGAAGGAAGCAATCAAGTCCAATTTAAAAATTAGGTCTTCTTTGTATATATCTTATTTTGTAGTCATCAATAAAAGATAGAAAAAGCAACTTTACACTCCTTTATTTGTAGCCGGAGCATTTTTTAATCATAGTTTCTATTTTAGATCAAGTTTTACCAAAAAAACTGATGTTAATAGGGAAATGTTATTAATGATCACAACAATTTTTTCATATGAGATAATGCAAGATCTCCTTAACTTACAAATAGAGGTATTTAAGGATGTGTCTAATAATATTAGGATGCCCATTGTAATTCTTCAAAGAGAAAATTTTAATCTCGGTATATATTTCTTCACTTTTGTTACTTGTTTAAACTTAATCATCACTTTATTTTGTTTATAAGGTTCTTTTATTGTCTTATAATTACTTGGTGGGACTAAGTTGAAAGTGATGTTCCAAAATTACAAAGGTATGCAATTCAAGTTTTGAATCAATGCATGAGTGTAACAAGGTGTGAAAGGAATTGAAGTATATTTGAATTCATCAATTTCAAGAAAAGAAATGAATTGGAACACAAATATTGAATGATTTGGACTTTGTTAAATACAAGAAAAAGTTTATAGATAACTATGTTATGGTCATTATTAAGTTAAATAAAATTTCTTACAATTTCTTAACAATTTAATTTTATTTGTTTACTATGACTCTTAATAAAATAAGTAGTTCTGTAGATCCAGTTTGTCTTGATCATATCAGTCTTTTAGTGGATTGTGTTTTTAGGGAACCAGGTTTAATAAATAAGAGTGACTTCAAAGAAATTCTTAAATAAAAAAGTATTGACATGTCATTTAGTTCAATAAATTTTAATGATACTGATGATAGGACTCTTCTTAATGGTGAAGATTTTTTACCAAATAAAGATTATGGTTAATGCGATTAGAGTGGATATTCGATTGAATGAAATACGAGATTTTATTATTTATTCTCTTTTTTTAATTTCACTTATATTTGATTTATATGATAAATTTTATATGTGCAATATAAATATAAAACTTTTAATAATGAGTATTTTTGTTTCAAGTTTTACTTCTAATTGTTTGTGTTCCTCATCATGAAATTTTATTGTAAATTGTAAGGCTTATATAGTTGTGAACCTATATTATTCTTACTACATGATGTTTTGATGTAATTATTGTTTATTATATGATACAAATTGTAATATTTTAAATATTTTGTATTTTTTTAATTTTATATTTTTGTGATGATTAATTGATCTTTTTCTTATACTAATGGTTATTGTTTATATATGAAATATGTGAACGTAATTTTAACAAGAATAAAGATATTGTTGTTACTTTAAATTTATATTATTATGAGTTTTAGAGACAGACCTGACGTAAAATTAAGAATTATATAATAAAATATATGTAACATCTCATCACCGATGGGAAGGATAAAATAGTAAAGTTGGATCGGATTGTGAATGGGTTGTGTACATGCATAAATTGGCCTCTATATGGTTATGATTGGTAAATTTGGCAAATGCATATGATCGTACTTGCATTCGTGACAATTCCCGTCATATGTGTCTATAAGTGAAATTGTAGTGAAAAATATGAATTTTGTGTTTGAAAAATGAAATTGGAGTGATTTAAGTGTATTCTGTATAACATTGCTAAGTGAGTACCGATGAGATTTTCGGTACTGGAAAATGACTGTCAATGTGACTCTATAAATTAAAGACATGAATTAAGAATTTTGTTTTATCTTGAGACATTGAAATATGGAGAGAATTATGAGAGTCAAAGTAAATGAATTGATTGAATTGGAAATTTGACAGGCATGAAAGCGAATGATTTTGAAAGAATTGAATTTCAATTCAGTCCCTAAGAGTTGGACTTTTCTAAATTGAAGTCGTGAAGTTATAAGAATTGGTATATGGGCAATTTGGGTATGACACTTAAGAGAATAAGGCTTAAGGGTAAATGAAGGGGGCAAAATGGACATTTCATAATTTGAAATGGTATAAAAAAAGGAAATTTGGGTTTGAAAAAGGGGAAAGAGGAAGAGGAACCGTCGAAGAAGAAGAAGAAGAGAAGAAGAGAGCGTTTTGGTAAATCCATGAAGAGTTTAAGGTTTTTGAAAGTTAAATCAAATAAGTCAAGCCCCTTTCCTCTTAACTAGCTGAATGATTTATGTGTTTAAGTTTGAAAAGTGATAGTTTTGGGTTATGTATATGTTGGTTTAGGGTTTCCAAACATGGGATATATTTCTGATGATTTGTAAATGATATGGGTTTGATTTGAGTTGGAAAATGATGTATGAGTGTTAATTTGGAATATAGATGAGTTGTGTGTTGAATGATGGAGAATTTGTTTGTAAATCGTTGGAAAATCAGGTTTTGGAGGGCTTGCCGTGCTAGCATGTCGCGACGTGTTCATCGCACGCCGCGGTGCAGGCGAGCGTGCACGTCCCGACGCGGGCGAAATGTGCACCGCGAAGTGCACGCTCGCCTATGCCGCGGCACACACTTGCGCCTTCGCCGCGGCGAGCGCTTTAATTTCACCATGGCGAGCTTCCTCACACTGCGGAGAGCTCCTGTTTCCAGAAAAGTATTATTTTGATTTTTAAGCCATAACTTTTGTACCGATACTCAATTGAGATAATTTCAGATTTGCTATGAACTAAAGACAAGGATCTATATGTTTATGAAAAAGGAAAGTATTAAATCAGTCTTTTTAAGTTCTCAATTTTGGATGGAAGTGTAGTGTAAA